>CAMXCT020000305.1:112689-159616 GCA_947184155.2 Cladocopium goreaui | reverse complement strand
ATAATATTTTAAAAAATAGTTTAAGATAAATTTAGTATTTGCATTCGAATATATTAATTATGTTTTTATAAATATTATAAATAATATATATTTGTAAAATTCCCCTTGTATAAAATAGAATTGTTATTAAGTATTTCCAATGAAATTTATAATTAGATTTATGTATATATTTCAAGATATTCCATTTCATATAAATTATTGGGTATGATTTAAAATTATGATACCCGAAAATTGTCCTTATGGCATCCTTTCGCGCCCCAGCAGAATCGGGATAAGGAATTGCAATAATATGTTCGTATATATATGTATAATTTATAATATATATATATAATTATAAATAGTGGTATGCAGACCTTTCGCGAACCTGACGTCGCCCTTTCGCGGTCTTGCGTCACTGCAGCAAAACACACACATCCATCTCTGCAGATGTCACTCTTCTATACTCTTCTAATGTTTCTGGATTTCGTATTTCAAATATTGGATTATTCATGATTTTTCCATTTTATACAGTGAAATGTGTGTCGAGATTTTAATTTACCCCGCATGAAATGGATAATCTTCTAAATGTTTCTGGATTTCGTATTTCAAATACTGGATTTTTCATTATTTTTCCATTTTATATACCGATCTGTGGGGTAAATCTGGACAGGTTTACCCCACGTTTCGATGTATAAAATGGATAATCTTCTAAATATTTCTGGATTTCGTGGTTCAAATACTGGATTTTTCATGATTTTTTCACTTTATACACCGATCTGTGGGGTAAATCTGGACAGGTTTACCCCACGTTTCGATGTATAAAATGGATAATCTTCTAAATGTTTCTAGATTTCGTGTTTCAAATATTGGTCTTTTCATGATTTTTCCATTTTATACACCGATATGTGGAGTAAATCTGGACAGGTTAAGTGAAGCAGATATGGATTCATGGAATGCGCACCAAAGGAGCTCATCCACGTTTTAGCCCTTGGTACACATAAAGTGAGAAAGATCCATGATGCCTTGGAGAAAGAGATACATCATATACTTTGACCACACCAAGTAAATATTTAACAATGATAATCCGCCCAGCCCGGCAGACGCAAGGGGGAGCGCGCCAGGGAATAATACTTTTGACTCTTGTTTCGGACTACCGCAGCAGCAGCAGCAGCAGGAGCAGCAGCAGCAGCAGCAGCGGACGACAGCACCAGCAGCGGCAGCTGCAGCTCCGTCCTTCACTGCTATGGTGTTTTCCTGTCCGGGACTCACGTTTTTGCAGCAGCCAGCAGGCAGCCAGTACTATATATAATCTATATATAGTCAAGGATTTTTTAGGATATATAGTCTAGGATTTTCTAGGATTCTTTAGGATTTCAGAAAACACGTTAGGTACTTTTTTGCTGCGATTTTGCGCCATTTTTGGCACGAAATTAGGTGGTGTTTTGCTGTTTCGAGTGAGTTTCGAAAAAGATGTCTGGCTATGTCTGGCTGTTGGTTTCTCGCCTTGGAGGCTGGTTGATGGCACGGCAGGAACAGCAGCAGCGCAGGAACAGCAAGAGCAGCAGCGCAGGAACAGCAAGAGCAGCAGCAGCAGCATCAGCGGACGACAGCACCAGCAGCAGCAGCTGCCGCTGCCTCCGTCCTTCACTACTATGGTGTTTCCCTGTCCGGGATCCACGTTTTGGTAGCAGCCAGCAGGCAGCCAGTACTATACAATACTCTAAGCTTTTCTGGGACATATAATCTGGGATTTCCTAGGATTCTCTAGGATTTCAGAAGACACGTTAGGTACTTTTTTGTTGCGATTTTGCGCCATTTTTGGCACGAAATTAGGTGGTATTTTGCTGTTTCGAGTGAGTTTCGAACAAGATGTCTGGCTGTTGGTTTCTCGCCTTGGAGGCTGGTTGATGGCACGGCAGGAGCAGCAGCAGCGCAGGAACAGCAAGAGCAGCAGCAGCAGCAGCAGCATCAGCGGACGACAGCACCAGCAGCGGCAGCTGCAGCTGCAGCTGCCTCCGTCCTTCACTACTATGGTGTTTCCCTGTCCGGGCCCCACGTTTTTGTAGCAGCCAGCAGGCAGCCAGTACTATACAGTACTCTAAACTTTTCTGAGACATATAGTCTGGGATTCCCTAGGATTCTCTAGGATTTCAGAAGACACGTTAGGCACTTTTTTGTTGCGATTTTGCGCCATTTTTGGCACGAAATTAGGTGGTGTTTTGCTGTTTCGAGTGAGTTTCGAACAAGATGTAATGTCTGGCTGTTGGTTTCTCGCCTTCGAAGCTGGTTGATGGCACGGCAGGAGCAGCAGCAGCGCAGGAACAACAAGAGCAGCAGCAGCAGCCAGGAGCAGCAGCAGCGCAGGAACAGCTAGAGCAGCAGCAGCAGCAGCAGCAGCAGCAGCGGACGACAGCATCAGCGGACGACAGCACCAGCAGCGGCAGCTGCAGCTGCAGCTGCCTCCGTCCTTCACTACTATGGTGTTTCCCTGTCCGGGACCCACGTTCTTGTAGCAGCCAGCAGGCAGCCAGTACTATATATAGTCTAAGATTTTCTAGGATGTATATTCTAGGATGTATAGTCTAGGATTCTCTAGGATTCTCTAGGATTTCAGAAGACACGTTAGGCACTTTTTTGCTGCGATTTTGCGCCATTTTTGGCACGAAATTAGGTGGTGTTTTGCTGTTTCGAGTGAGTTTCGAACAAGATGTCTGGCTGTTGGTTTCTCGCCTTGGAGGCTGGTTGATGGCACGGCAGGAGCAGCAGCAGCGCAGGAACAGAGCAGCAGCAGCAGCCAGGAGCAGCAGCAGCGCAGGAACAGCAAGAGCAGCAGCAGCAGCAGGAGCAGCCTCCGTCCTTCACTGCTATGGTGTTTCCCTGTCCGGGACTCACGTTTTTGCAGCAGCCAGCAGGCAGTACTATATCCGCCGACCCCGGCAGACGCAAGGGGGAGCGCGCCAGGGAATAATACTTTTGACTCTTGTTTCGGACTACTACCGCAGCAGGCACAGCAGCAGCAGCAGCAGGAGAAGTAAAGCAAAGACAAGCAAGTTTATCCGCACCAGCAGCAGGAGCAGCAGCAGCAGCAGCAGTAAGTAGCATCAGCAGACGCCAGCACCAGCATCACCAGCAGCAGCAGCAGCAGGAGCAGCAGCAGCAGCAGTAGCATCAGCAGACGCCAGCACCAGCATCACCACCAGCAGCAGCAGCTGCAATACAGTAGCAGGAACAGAAAGAATAGCTGCAACAGCAGCGCAGCGGACGCCTGCACCACCACCATTAGCAGTAGCTGCAAGAATGTTGTTCTTCGGCGCAGCATGTTTTTGGAGGTCGTTCCGTCCTTCAGTAGCATGGTGTTTCGGTGTGGCGAAGGGTGTGTTTTGAAGGCCAGCACCAGCTCCAGCAGCACCAGCACCAGCAGCAGCAGCAGCAGCAGCATCAGCAGCAGGCCCAGCAGCTGAACTCGCTTTGTTTTTAGCAGCAGCAGCAGCAGCAGCAGGCCCAGCAGCTGCAATCGCTGAATCCAGAAGGATCCAGAAGGGACGTCAAGCCTCGGGGCAGCATGTTTTTGGAGGTTGTTCCGTCCTTCAGTAGCATGGTGTTTCGGTGTGGCGAGGGGTACGTTGTGGAAGCCTGCAGCAGCAGCAGCAGCAGCGGTAGCGGCAGCAGCAGCAGCAGCAGGCCCAGCAGCTAAACTCGCTTTGTTTTTATGAGAATCCAGAAGGGACGTCAAGCCCCGGGACAGCATGTTTTTGGAGGTCGTTCCGTCCTTCAGGGCCATTGTGTTTTGCTGTTTCGCAACCGCCCGCTAGGACTTGGTTGTGGAGCTGTTTTGAGGGGATGGGGGCTGCACTTTGGAGCTGGTTTCTTGTTTGTTGAGAAGGCAACGTTAGGCACCAGCTCCAGCAGCACCACCGCAGCAGCAGCAGCAGCAGGCCCAGCAGCTGCAATCGCTGAATCCAGAAGGATCCAGAAAGGACGTCAGCCTCGGGGCAGCATGTTTTTGGAGGTTGTTCCGTCCTTCAGTAGCATGGTGTTTCGGTGTGGCGAGGGGTACGTTGTGGAAGCCTGCAGCAGCAGCAGCAGCAGTAGCGGCAGCAGCTGCAGCAGTAGCGGCAGCAGCAGCAGCAGCAGGCCCAGCAGCTAAACTCGCTTGCCCCGGGACAGCATGTTTTTGGAGGTCGTTCCGTCCTTCAGGGCCATGGTGTGTTGCTGTTTCGGAATCGCGAGCTGTTTTGAGGGGATGGGAGCTGCAGTTTGGAGCTGGTTTCTTGTCGGTTCAGAAGGCAACGTTAGGCAGTGGAGCCTGCTTGCTAGGCGCCGCTTCCGTCCTTCAGTGCCATGGTGTTTTGCTGTTGCGGAATCGCCCGCTAGAACTTCGCTGTGGAGGGCATGGGAGCTGCAGTTTGGAGCTGGTTTCTTGTCGGTTCAGAAGGCAACGTTAGGCAGTGGAGCCTGCTTGCTAGGCGCCGCTTCCGTCCTTCAGTGCCATGGTGTTTTGCTGTTTCAGAATCGCCCGCAGGCAACAGAATCTGTCGAAAAATGCTGTTTTTCTAGGATTTCAGACGACACGTTAGGGAGTTTTTTGGCGTGGTTTTGGAACTCGCTCGCCCTTCAGCTCGTCCTTCAGAGGCATGGTGTTTCGCCCCCGGGAGGTGATTTTTTTGAAGCTGTTTTAATGCTTTCCGTCCTTCAGTGCCATGGTGTTTTGCTGTTTCGGAATCGCCGGCTAGAACTTCGCTGTGGAGCTGTTTTGAGGGCATGGGAGCTGCAGTTTGGAGCTGGTTTCTTGTCGGTTCAGAAGGCAACGTTAGGCAGTGGAGCCTGCTTGCTAGGCGCCGCTTCCGTCCTTCAGTGCCATGGTGTTTTGCTGTTTCGGAATCGCCCGCTAGAACTTCGCTGTGGAGCTGTTTTGAGGGCATGGGAGCTGCACTTTGGATCTGGTTTCTTGTCGCAGTGGAGCCTGCTTGCTAGGCGCCGCTTCCGTCCTTCAGTGCCATGGTGTTTTGCTGTTTCGGAATCGCCCGCAGGCAACAGAATCTGTCGAAAAATGCTGTTTTGCTAGGATTTCAGACGACACGTTAGGGAGTTTTTTGGCGTGGTTTTGGAACTAGCTCGTCCTTCAGTGCCATGGTGTTTTGCTGTTTCGGAATCGCCCGCTAGAACTTCGCTGCGGAGCTGTTTTGAAGGCATGGGAGCTGCACTTTGGAGCTGGTTTGGCAGTAGCAGCGGCAGCAGTGAGTCCAGCAGCAGCAGTAGCAGTAAGAGCAGCGGCAGCAGTGCAGCAGCTAGCAGCAAGCTAGCAGCAGCCAGAAGCTCTTAAAAAGGTAAAAAAATGTTTCAAAAACTGATAATTTCCGCACCAGCAGCAAGCTTTTTGTAGGATTTCAGAAGGGACGTTCCGGCCCCGGAAAACGCATATTTTGGATTCGGTTCGTCCTTTAGGGCCATGGTGTTTTGCTGCCGGGAGCTGCGGCAGCAGCCAGAGCAGCGGCCGTGGCAGTAGCAGCGGCAGCAGTGAGTCCAGCAGCAGCAGTAGCAGTAAGAGCAGCGGCAGCAGTGCAGCAGCTAGCCGCCAGCTAGCAGCAGCCACCACCTCTTAAAAAAGTAAAAACTAATATTTCCGCACCAGCAGCAAGCTTTTTGTAGGATTTCAGAAGGGACGTTCCGGCCCCGGGAAACGTATATTTTGGACTCGGTTCATCCTTTAGGGCCATGGTGTTTTGCTGCCGGGAGCTGCAGCAGCGGCCGTGGCAGTGGCAGCGGCAGCTGTGAGTCCAGCAGCAGCAGTAGCAGTAAGAGCAGCGGCAGCAGTGCAGCAGCTAGCAGCCAGCTAGCAGCAGCCAGAAGCCTTGAAAAATGTAAGAAACTGATTATTTCTGTACCAGCAGCAAGCTTTTTGTAAGATTTCAGAAGGGACGTTCCGGCCCCGGAAAACGTATATTTTGGATTCGGTTCGTCCTTTAGGGCCATGGTGTTTTGCTGCTGGGAGCTGCAGCAGCCAGAGCAGCGGCCGTGGCAGTGGCAGCTAGCAGCCAGCTAGCAGCAGCTAGCTCTTAAAAATGTAAAAAGCTGATAATTTCCGCACCATCAGCAAACTTTTTTGCAGGATTTCAGAAGGGACGTTCCGGCCCCGGGAAACGTATATTTTGGATTCGGTTCGTCCTTTAGGGCCATGGTGTTTTGCTGCCGGGAGCTGCAGCAGCAGCCAGAGCAGCGGCCGTGGCAGTAGCAGCGGCAGCAGGGAGTCCAGCAGCAGCAGTAGCAGTAAGAGCCGCGGCAGCATTGCAGCAGCTAGCAGCAAGCTAGCAGCAGCCAGAAGCTCTTAAAAAGGTAAAAAATTGTTTTAAAAACTGATAATTTCTGCACCAGCAGCAAGCTTTTTGTAGGATTTCAGAAGGGACGTTCCGGCCCCGGGAAACGTATATTTTGGACTCGGTTCATCCTTTAGGGCCATGGTGTTTTGCTGCCGGGAGCTGCAGCAGCAGCCAGAGCAGCGGCTGCGGCAGTAGCAGCGGCAGCAGTGAGTCCAGCAGCCGCCGTAAGAGCAGCGGCAGCAGTACAGCAGCTAGCAGTAAGCTAGCAGCAGCCAGCAGCTCTTAAAAAAGTAAAAAACTGATATTTCCGCACCAGCAGCAAGAGCAGCGGCAGTGGCAGTAGCAGTGGCAGCAGCGAGTCCAGCACTAGCAGTAAGAGCAGCAGCAGCGAACAGCCAGCTAGCAGCTCTTAAAAAGGTTTGAAACCATGAGATATTTATTTATATTTTTGTTCCGGCCCCGGGAAACGTATATTTTGGACTCGGTTCGTCCTTTAGGGCCATGCTATTTTGCTGCCGGGAAGTGTTTCGCACGCGTTCGCCAAAGCAAGTTTAGCCGCACCAGCAGCAAGAGCAGCGGCAGCAGCGAGTCCAGCACTCGCAGTAAGAGCAGCAGCAGCTAACAGCCAGCTAGCAGCTCTTAAAAAAGGTTTGAAACCATGATTTATTTTTGTAGGATTTCAGAAGGGACATCCCGGCCCCGGGAAACGTATATTTTGGACTCGCTTCATCCTTTAGGGCCATGGTGTTTTGCTGCCGGGAGCTGCAGCAGCAGCCAGAGCAGCGGCTGCGGCAGTAGCAGCGGCAGCAGTGAGTCCAGCAGCAGCAGTAGCAGTAAGAGCAGCGGCAGCAGTGCAGCAGCTAGCAGCCAGCTAGCAGCAGCCAGCAGCTCTTAAAAAGGTGGAAAAATGATAAGGGCTATGCATTTTATAGAATAGCTTCAATCCAAAAAAGAAGTTGTGTAGCTATTTTATGGCACCAACTAAGCTGAAGCTTTCTTGTCATGATAGCTTTTGGCAATTTGGTCTTATGTCTCTCGGCCCAAATGACCATAGATGTGTTGTTGGGTTCAGAGCAAGCTTCTTATCAACTGTCTCGTCATGCAGCCAGCACCTAACTGCAATTGATCCGAAAGCTGCACCAGTTACTGACATAGCCCTTCGTGCATGATCCTGCATGTGATGATGCATTTGCCAAATTTTCTCGCGGCTCTTGCCTGTTTCACCAGCCCTTGAAGAAATTGGAACACTGCGGCATCTGCCCAAGGCCTAGAAGTCATCTGCGTCAGGTATATTTTGTCAGATATTGTTTAACTTTCTCGAACAGTTGCAATGCAAAGTCCAAAAAAAATAGAGTTGATCATCGTATTTTCCCACATCGTTTTTGGACACCAGCAATCCCCGATTCTTTACCGGGGTCGGCGGCAGGGGCGGCAGCCCTTAAATATACCACATGGGGGTGCAGTTCCAGTTATAAGTGGATATTATATAACCGTACGTAGTTATAGGTTATAGGTCTTATATATTCTTACATCCCAAGTTTATAGGGGGGCATTACCATGGTTCTACCCACTAAACCCACCTGCACCCCCAAGTAGCTTGGAGGGCACCATGGCACCCGGCCCTGCGAAGGGGTACATCATCAGCTGCTCCTGGCGTTGCGAGGTTCATCCCCCAAACAAAGAGAAGCCATCCGCCACAACATGCCCACAGGATCACAACAGGATCCCAACAGGCACCTCTCCGATCATCGACAATAAAAAGCCTTGCATCAAAAAGTTCAACCTCGGTGACACCATGCGGCAAGCCAAGGTGCCTCCGCTCCCAACACCGCCATGGCTAACCCCCCGGGATCCCCGGGGCATCCCCACAGGGTGAAGAAATAGATGCGGACCACCACGGCAATCAGCGACCCAGGCCATCCACAACCTGAAGGAAGAGCTGCCAGAACTTATGAAATCTGGTGAAAGTTTGAAGATTTTGAAGTAAAGTTTACATCAGTTTACCCCAAGTCAGATCAAGGAATCTTGGGAAGTAGATGGTCCAGGGAAAGCAGTGCTTGGCCTTGACTGTGACTGAAAACACTGTGCGACTGAAACAGACAACTCTGAATTCCTACACCACCTGGGTGTCCAAATCGGCAATCCACAATCTTGGACAGGTCCAGAATGGTCCAGATATGTCCTGATGGCACACACTGTACATGGCCACCCCGCTTCGAGCAATTTGGGGCATTGCCACAGCAGCACCATACACCTTGGATGGCGGGAACTTGAGGTTGAGCCTGAACTTTTCCGAAAGCTATAGGAGTTCAGTCTACTGACAGACCAGACTGAAGCAATTGCAATACAGCAACTGATACACCCACAAGTGAAGATGGGACCAATATCATGGAGATCAGATCTGGACCGGCCTCGCTTCGGCCAGCTAAGGCTTTGTGGATGCCATCTCCCTTGAAAACTTGGGAATCCTGCAATTGTTGGGACCTAGATCAATTAAGTAAAATATGATATTGTAAACACTGTAAAATGCCAATCCAACTGTTCAAAACCAGTAGAAAACTCTCCAGTTCGCCGTCCAGCACCATGGTCACACGGTGGTCACACGGTGGTCACAGGGTGAACCTCCCAAAGTCGATCGCACGTCGAGCTACGGAATCGGCTTCGATGCAACAGTAGCCCTCGCTCTCCATCCTTGGTGACCGCGATTCTGTGCACATTGAGATTTCTGGATTTATTGGATCATGGTGTCATACAGGAGTCTAGTGCTGGGAAAAAAATGGATGGTCTTCACCATTCACTAAAGCCCTTTTATAACCAGAAACACATTCCGTCAAGTTCCTTTTTTTTCAAAAGGCCACAATCTCCTTTTTTCAAAAACCAGGAAAGCCCCAAAACCGGAGAATGCGGTGTCCATCGGTGTCCATCAAACTGCACAGGTCTTAACCAAGACCCCCTACTTGCTCAACACCGACAGCGCCTTGGAGGCTGCCACCTGGCAATGGCAGCAATTCCAGGGGGATGTGAAATCTCAGGAGATCACCCAAAAGACATCTGGGTTGGTTTGAAAAGTGGGAAACAAAACAAAACTCGAAGTTAGCCTTAATCACATTCAATCTATCTTAATCATCATGATGTTCTCGAAAAGGATGGGCATGTTTTTTATCCAGCAACCCCCATGCAATGCGCCCAATAAAAAATGGATGGACTGGAACCAATCCTGCAACAGGAGGTGCGCACCAGTCTGTTTATATCATCGTTGCAGGAATTATTATATCATAGGATGGTAATTAAAATGTCGGTAAGGTACTATAATGGTGATGATATCAATACATGTATCTACTGTCATGATAGCGATGGTGATTGTGATGATTGTGATGATTGTGATGATTGTGACGATGACGATGACGATGACGACGATGATGACGATGACGACGACGACGACGACGATGATGATGATGGTGATGGTGATGGTGCTGGTGATGACAATAACAATAACAATAACAATAGTAATAGCAATAGTGATAGTAGGAACAACTAGAGCAATGGCATGGCTCACAAACGCATCTTTACCATGTGGGGATGGCTCAAATTTGTTGACCCTGGATCCTGGAATGGTTAGATGCTAAATGTCTATCAATTGAGATCTTTACGGCTACCCCATGTTTATAGCAAGCCATAATAACCTCGGATAAAAAAAAAAAAATGTGTTTTTCGGGGACTTTACTGGCCTATTGTTCTATCCTTTTGGGGGTTAAGAAACAAAAATATCCCCACCTTGGGCAGGTCCTCGTCTGGGACGGAGCCAGCTGCCTGGCTGGGCCATGTGTGTATTGTCACTATCTAAACACATACATATATATATATATATGCATCATGCATGTCAAGAAAAGGATTTTTGAGTTGCGTATCACAAATCTTGTTTTCAACCTTTGGGACTCCCTTGTAGCGGGAGTTGTAATCAACAGTGCCTCAAACCTGGGCGCCCGGGTGCCTTCCGCTCCAAGCCTTCCTCCTCCTGTGCTTGGCATGGTGTTAGGTTGCGTTATGAGGAGAACGCAGAGTCGATGGTTGAAAAAGGTTGAAAAAGGTTGGAAAAGGTTGAAAAAGGTTGAAAAAGGTTGAAAAAGGTTGAAAAAGGTTGAACACCCATGAAAACCTTATCGTTTCCCATTGGAATGGAAATTTGGGGTCCAAAAAAGAACTTCTTCGGCCATTCGATGGATGCATGGTTGCGCATGCGACGTCAAGCAACTTGGGACCACGGAAGCTGGACGGAAATTTTGGCAGTGCAGTGGTGCTGTGCCCACTTTTGGTGATCATCTCAATGATTGATGATGATTTAGCCACCGGCCAAATTTATGTGTCCCCAAAAGTGGAGAGTTTAAGACTAAAAGCTCAAAAATGGTTACTGCTGACCCTCATTTATAGCACCCACTACTGGTTACTGCTGATTCTCATCGCCTCCTTCAAAGCTGTGTAGGACGCATCCTTTCCGGCTGAGGTGGATTTCCTGCCAAGGCGGCCCTGAAGAGGACCTTTTCTTGTACAAAAATGTCCTAATACCATTTCGAATTCAAAGCGTATGGTGTGATTCTAGTCAAATTTCATTGATAGAGATTTTGTTGAGATTCTGATTTCCAAGTTCCAGCCATGTAGAAACTTGTTCCACACCTGCTGTGACTGTGACTATCGGCACCTGCACGCAACATCACCCAGCTGGGTTCACATCGGCGCTTCTGTCCGAAATGCAAGTAGAACTCATCAAAATGGGTAGTGAGGGGTATAAAGATATAACACGGTATAACCAACGGTCGTGTGGTACAGATGTTGTCAACAAGAATAGTGATACGTCCATGTGAATGTTCCACAAACTTTTTTGGATAACCGTAGATGGCTTCCGCGCGAAAGTCGAAAGTATCGAATGGTAGATCTGGGGTCCTAGATCTTGGGACATGCCCATACTTGGAATTCCTCCTACCGTGCAGCGATCTGTCCTACCAGTTACAAATTGGGTTGTAAACACCCGGGTCTACAGTTCGTATCGGATGGTTTACATTTTTGTATCTCACACAATTGCGAAAGCTAGTTCTGGGTTGAGGTACCAGGTAGTGAATCCATAGCAACTTGCAACCAACACTTCAGGACTTGTCTGGAGCACTGCTGATATCTGATGAGAGCAATGGTTATCAAAAAAAAGCCAGTTGAAAATGTGCGAACAATGCAACTTCAGATCAATCAATAATTGTTCGACCTGTCGTGCAGATTGTTTTTACATCAGCTTCCTCAAGAGACTCCACTTAGACAGTATAATCCTCGATACAAACTGGCGCTAGCCACCTTCTATCCAAGCGACTCCAGCAGAATCTATGGGTTTGTCTGAAAAGGGTTGGCCCATCAGTTTGATCCTAAAAATTCTGGTTGATCATCATGTTCCTCATAAAATGGCCATGACAAAAGGGACAAAAGGGGAAAGGCCCCGCCTTTTTGAAGTCGACCATCATAGAATCTCATGGCTGCAACCACGTCGGAGAATCGACACTGGAAGATCAGTAAAACTTGCTTTGAAAGCTAAACTGGGAAGTTGTTTTTCCTTGCTTGGTCATCAAGAGATGGCGAAGATGGTGTTTTGTGCAGTCAAAATCCCATTCATGGCCTGCCATTTGTTCGTGGACTCAGATATGTTCATGGTCCGTCACATTCTGGGCATCCGGCTGCGCAGGTCTTAGTCCATCAACCCTTCATCAGTATGGTGGACCCACCGCGGGCTTCTCATTTTGGGCGGTGCTGAGAATTTTGATGCATGCCCACATTCAACTATAGCTGTGGTAGTTCCAAGCAACACTTCAACTGCCAACACTTCAGGCAAATTCAGGCCCCATGGATGCGTTCGACAAGGACGTGAGGGATTTATGAAATTGTCCGAATTTTCAACAAGGTTCCTTTTGGGCCAAGACATACCTTCATCCTCACCAACCACCAGCCCTGCCTTTTTTTTTCTGCGGATCGACCGCTCAGAGATCCAAGGGTTGAACCCAGTCTCTGAGATCAAGATTCAAGCCTCCACCCTTTGGGTGGACGAAAAAGAGCCGGGTGGCTCAAATTGGACGAGTTCAAACGGAAAAACGTAAGGACATCTGTGCAACCTGAATCGCAGCAAATTTGAGCCACACTCAAAAGCCAAGAAAGGCCCCCGGCAAGGCGGTGGCAGAGCTAGTAGCAACATATCCCGCTAGCCAGCTTTTGCTCATCCGCCAGCGACATACTGGCGTCCCAGCGCCAAAATTGATGCTGTGAGGATTTCCAGCAGTCGAACAAAAAGTGTCCACCTCACACGAATGCCTCCCTGGTATGCTCTACCATCATGTCATCAGTAGCACTTCGCGTTGGTGGTGGAGGAGTCACTTCCTAAGAGCTCAGAGAGGATTTATCCAGTTTCATGAAAGCAAACTGCAGATTACAGGCACTGGCAATTGAAACAATCCAACAAAAACTAAGTCTTTTGAACAACATCAACAATGGGGTGCAGTGGATCCTGCGGTTTGCTCCTTCACCTTTTTTTCCGCTTGGCTTTGGGGGAATGGACTGCTCATGATCCCACCTCGGCCCAAACATTCAGCCTTCCAAGGCTACCGGCATCTACCGGCTAACAGGTTAACACAATGGATTCAAATATGTCAAATATGTCATGAGTTTCCGCTCCAAGGCCCTAAGTTAGTTTGTCAAAAACGGCTTTCAACCAGCTGGGATCGAAACCATCAACAAATTGTGACAGCGTGTTGGTTGCTGATATCCCATTGTAAAATCACCAAACTGTTGTTGGTAGAACCAATCGGGTTTTAATGGTAACCCGTAAAGGTGACAAACCCAAACACACACAAACTCCATTCTTGGTATGGTTTTGAATGTCCCCAAAATGGTCAACTTGTGTAAATGGGATATGGGTTACAACATTGAGTTCACCACATGAATTCGTCTGAAAATGGAGCACGCCAAAATCCGTCTGAAAATCAATTTGTTCATCATTTTCCCTCTCAAAATAGTCAGACCCATTGCAGGTATACCGGGATATACCGGGTATACACCATTTTAAAGGCAGACCCACAGCAGGTCACCCTTGGCCATTTCACCAAGCTACCGCCTTGGGCGTGGTCGTGATCTCCGCCCCTGGCTCCATGGCCACAGGCGCTGGTGCAGTGACTGGTAGACTTTGGTCGTGGCTCTTCTGGTTCCTGCCCCAGGACAGTCCAATGGCGGAAAATGTGGCGAAGATTTTCGTGAAAATGTCCACAGTGCCATGAGATTCTCATGAAAATCTCCACAAATGAAGGATTTTACGCATTTTTACCCCCAATGTATTGCCATTTGTTCAGGGGCAAAATGATGAGAAGCCATGGAGTCCCCCTTTGTCAGATTCAGACAAGCCCACAGATTCGAAAGCAGGAAAACATTGGGCATTCAAAATGATCATGGAATAGGACCTGAACAATATAGAGTATGGTATATGTTTGAAAACACACCGGCCACAATCACTAGGTCGTGGGGCGATCAATCAGGAAAGAGTGAAACGGAATGATACAATACAGTGGTGCTCCGATTTCGTTTTTTAAGCATACTATATGACTCATGACTATATGATACTACATGACTATATACCAGAAATAAACTCTCGAGAATGTATTTGACGTAACCACACGCAAAGTACTGTGATATATGACCAGACATGGCACACGGTGTTTCAAAGGTGCACATGGAACACCTTCAGCAAGGATTTTGAAACGCCCAAGTACTGGAGATTGTGGACATTGGACACCTCAAAAAAAAGGGTGTGGTCTGATGCCAAGGTTCGCATTCTCGACATTCCAGAGCAGAATGTACAAGGCGAAGAAGATCGTTGAAATGATCCCATAGGCACCGCCCACCTCGAAAATCAGGCGTGCATTCAACGGTGTGCCAAACACCCATGGGGACGGCCGAGTGTGTCATTACCAAAGAAATTTGTTGCGGATCCTTTCTGTCCAGCAGGCCTCTCCGATCAGGGAGACGATGAAATCTAGTTTCTCCAGGGTCTTTTCATAGAATTCCGGCTTCATGACGATCTGAGCAGCATAAGCACCGCTTCGGTGCTCCTGCAACAAAGGCTTCATGGTTTTACCTGAAAAAAATGGGGAAAAAGAAACAATAACGGCTGCAAACCTCACCTTCCCCATAAAATTGGCCACAAACTGGTGATTGAATCCCCCAATTTTCAAACAGACCCTCCTAATCATATAAAGGAGATCCCCGACGAAACACAGCTTGTGATCTGCCCCAACTCTGCCTGGCAGCCACTATGCTCTGGCGCAAGAGCCTTCCAAGTATGGAGCTTTAAAAGCATCTGAGTATGGGTCAAAATTAAAGACTAGTGTTACTATTAACATCTAATTATTAACCATTTACTCTATATTGGGCTACCCAATGTTAACCCATACCCATCTGCGTCCACCTCATCACTTTGCCACACATCAGTCATCGCAGTACAGTAAATGTGCGTGTAAATGTGCGTGCGTGTGTGTGTGTGTCTATGTTCATATGTATGCACGTATGCACGACCTATATATGTCAGATGTCAGCTGCACACAAGCACACCCAAACACGAACCTAGTCAAATCACTCAGAAGCCACAAGACATACTGTAATCCTTGTAGATTCTTGCAGAACAACATGATCTTCTAACGCACACTCTCCTCACTAACTTGACTTGAGTTGACTGTTCTGATAATAAGTCACATCCTGACTATATCCTGGCATCCTGCAAAAATGGTGATTCAACTTGCTAGTTGGTCTTCCAAGAACTCTCATTGAAGCCACTCGGCCGCGCCAATCGCGGCCTCAGAGGACAAGTACATGGTGAACCACTCGTGGCGCAGCCGCTCCCACTCACCAGACTCTTTGGTCTTGTCCTGTCACCAGACTCGAAGACGGTACCCTGTCATGCTTGGATGTCTCACACAACAAGGGGGTGGGAACCGAGAAAGGCGAAGATCGCCAACAGTGCTGAGAACGTGCAGTGACATGCAGTGTTGCTGCAGGTGGTCCAAACCTTGACAAATTGGTTGTGTTGCGCGAAAAAACTGGGGAATTGTCTGTTTTACCGTTGCCGGGCCCCCTATCCACTCCTCAGTCTTCACGTACGTCATGGACGAACGTCCTGCCTGCAGCACTACACGAGAATGGATCCAAGCGACTCAGTCCATGGGTCCCAAGCTCTTCAAATTTGACACCTACGATGATCAGTATTCCTAAGCTATCAATATATAAATCAATACTGTCAATACAGTCAGTCAACCAAGAAACCATCCCGATGTTTACCAGAAGTGGCTGGTATAAACACCATCGAAATATGGGTGGTATATTGGCATTGCTTTACTAGCACCGCCTTTTCAATGGAGATCAGCCGTGATCAGCCCCCGCCAGGCGCCTCAATGGCCTGCTTCATCCACATGCTCTTCGCTTGCGAATAGATCCTGCAGCCCCATGCTTTGCTCAGATCATTTTCAGCGACAACGCAACTGGAAATGGTGTGCCAAAACGGGATGATTTATGGAGCCAATCAGGTCGTGCCAAGATTCGAGATGCCACTGCTGCTTCCCGTCCACCATGCATGGAGACCTCGTGGCGGGGATCATTGAATCATCGTTGCCCGCTCTCCGGCCGAGAATTTGAAACAAGTTTTGAAGCCGCCAACCAACGCAGTTGTACTTGGGGTTGTAACCCAAAAAAACATGGTTTGCATATATCTTGATGGTAAATCAATGTAAATCCTCAATTCTTAACACAAACTCCATACACCTGTCCACCTGTCCACCTGTCCACCTGTCCACCTGTCCACCTGTCCACCTGTCCACCTGTCCACATCCGCCAAGCTGCCTTCTCGGGCGGCTAGGGAGTAGCACATCTGCAGCTCTAGTTCTTGGCCGGCTGCCAGGGAAATACATCTACCTGGCGGATCGCAGCCCTTTGGATGATACCAAAAGGCCAAAGATGGTGCAGCCATGACATTCATGATGAGCCTTCATGAGCCTTGATTTCCAGAGAGTTCAACTATTGATCAGACTACATTACTTCAAGCCATTCTTAAGCATCATGACAGCTTTGATGCTGCCACTGCTTGTTCTTTTCACAGTCTGCAACCTGGGATGAGGGCTCAAATGAATGCTCAATCGCTGAAAGAAGCTGTATCTGGCTGCGACACTTTCACCCGATGCAATTCAAGGAATTGGCAAAATCAGCCACCACTGGGCCGCCTGAACTTTCAGATTCGCAACCTGAGAGGTACAGCCAGCAACTCGCTCCCTGGCAGGTTCTCCAAGGTGGTGTGGTGATCATGTGTCATCCGGAGACTGACATCCAGAAAATCCATACGTATATCTACTATGGTCAAAGTGAAATAACGAACACCCCTTTCAGCCGGCAAAATAGTCATCAACTTTCAATGGAGGCCAAAAAAAGTCGTGCCAATTTTCTTTGCTACACTGTAGTATTTATGCAGTAAGTGCACCAATGTAGAGCAACGCATTCGACCTCTTGGACTTCTAGCCATCTGCCATTCATGTGTCGGCATCGCCTCGTGACAGGACACCTTCATGGGATACGGTCCATAGGAGATGGACCAGTCAATCACCAGGGTCTCCACTGGCGGTTTCTGCTGATGCTGCACGAACCACACAATGCCGTAGATCAGCACCGCCGGGACCATCAACAGCGTCAGGCAACATCCGGTCTTCCCGGGATGCCGTTCGGGCTCGGTGTTGTGGAAGGTGTCGAACCAGTGGTAGACCTTCTCCTTAGACGAGTCGTCGGTGGGAGTCTGGTTCAGAAACAGGAAATATCAATCGGAAATCATGGATAATTGTGGTAAAAACTGACGGAAAGGATCCGCCGAGAATTGTCATCTCCACGCCTAGATTGCCAAACCGTTCTCGTGACCCCGGGTTTGTTGGCCCCTGGTGGTCATCCTAACTTGCAACCGCATACTGTACATGGATACAACGGATATCACGCCGTTTCGCAGTCTCACCTCCACAATCTCATCAAAAGATTACCCGAGCACGTTGTGCCAGGTCGGTTGTCAACAAACATCCAAGATTACACTGTGTTACACTGTGTTCTTCAGTTAGAAACAGTTCCGCTGTCATTTGAAGGGCACTTCTTCATGGAACATTCTGGGAAAACCAAGACTCCAATTTTAGCCTTGCGGAATCTGTCGCCATTGCTACCGGCCCACCAGTCGGTGGTGAAATGTTTGAGCCAACTGACAGCCGAGCAGTCCGTGTTTCGATCCCTGCTGTCGTCCTTTTGCCGGGAAATCTCCAGCTTTCGGCGGCAAATTATACAAAATGCCAAGGAAGAGCGGAATCTCGAACGGCATATGGATGTGAAGCTGGAGGCCATGTTACAATTTTCCGACACTTGCACAGCTGGCAAAACATTTATGTTTTTGGTGCAAAAGCATGTTGGATGTTTTGGCACAACGGAAGTCACAGCTGCTGAGTCTGGATGACACATGAGCAGTCTTGAAGGGGGCCCAAAACCTGAAGATTGATCCCCTTCAAGAAAGAGACCCCTGGGTTTGTTGAACCCCCCATGTACTGAAGCAAGAGTAACACAGCTGATTTGGTGTGTCCTTGATGTTTTCCAAGACCTTATTTAGCACCGGCTGTGATGATTCACAACGTCGAATCTGCCGAAAACCTCTGCACGTGCAGCTGGACGCCCTTTTCCTCTGCGGGCAAAACCTGGACAGGCAGCAGTCCAACACATGATGAAAAAACATGAGAAAGCAAAATTCCCTGCGTTGGACATTGAGGAAAGTTCAATTCTCTGATTCCAGCTGAATCAAGTGGATTCCCTCCTGGGGTCATCGGATAGACTTGCCATGATAAAGAACCAAGAATGTAGTCAGATGTAATATTTGTTCTGCCCTTGTTTGTCCATGTTTGTCCGTTCCCTTTATGGGGCACTACTGAGGCACCATGGAGCTGCCTGTGGGTCACATGGCCTAGGAGCGCAGCAATTGACTATCAACTGCATCCACTTCCCCATGGCCCCAACCACACTGCGAAAAAAACCGACCCAATTTTGGGCTAAAGCCCTTTTTCCCATTTCCAGCTCTTACACATTCTGGTACTTTCCCCCCTTGATCTGCTCCCACCTTGATCATCAGCAGCTTCTCCTGGTGATCCCACAGGTGCCGGATGGATATAGATGGATATAGTGGATTGATATCACTTACTGATGCTGTTTATGATGTTTCTTTGAATCTGGAACTTATTGGTTCATGCACGCTTCAAAGGTGGGCTGTGTATGTTTTCAATGCTGTTTTCACAATCGGCTGACGCATCTGACTCTAGTGCTTCACATCAAACGTGGAGAATCAAGCTACAACTAGTTTGCAAGCCGCAGCAATTGTTCAGTCTTTTCGTCTCCTGCCTGCAGCTGAGCTTTCTCGTCCAAGCTAGCCTCTTGGGTTGGGCGGATGATTCCCAGTCTTTCCTTAACTTGTAATTAGTGCAATTACGAGGAGTGATGGTGAAGGCCCCTTATGGTGCACAGTGGATGGCATGTCCGAAAGATGTCCGCTCCAAATGCATCCGAAAGAAAGGCACAAACTCAACAAACTCGGATTGGTTTGTTCACCAATCCACCCATATTATCAATATATATATATGTATTATATATTATATAATTAATTATATATGTATTATCCGTATCCATGATTATCCCATCTTCACTAAGTTTGACCACCGCCTTTTGCATCTTCTGCTGAACGAAAGCAGCGCTTGGACACCAAGCGCTGCTTTCGTTCAGCCAAGCGCTGGTCCTCCTCAGCCTCATTTTGAGCAGTAAAGTCTGTGAGAAAAATGCTATTTGATGTTGATGACATGATGCTTGATATCACTTACTGATGCTGTTTATGATGTTTCTTTGAATCTGGAACTTATTGGTTCATGCACGCTTCAAAGGTGGGCTGTGTATGTTTTCAATGCTGTTTTCACAATCGGCTGACGCATCTGACTCTAGTGCTTCACATCAAACGTGGAGAATCAAGCTACAACTAGTTTGCAAGCCGCAGCAATTGTTCAGTCTTTTCGTCTCCTGCCTGCAGCTGAGCTTTCTCGTCCAAGCTAGCCTCTTGGGTTGGGCGGATGATTCCCAGTCTTTCCTTAACTTGTAATTAGTGCAATTACGAGGAGTGATGGTGAAGGCCCCTTATGGTGCACAGTGGATGGCATGTCCGAAAGATGTCCGCTCCAAATGCATCCGAAAGAAAGGCACAAACTCAACAAACTCGGATTGGTTTGTTCACCAATCCACCCATATTATCAATATATATATATATGTATTATATATTATATAATTAATTATATATGTATTATCCGTATCCATGATTATCCCATCTTCACTAAGTTTGACCACCGCCTTTTGCATCTTCTGCTGAACGAAAGCAGCGCTTGGACACCAAGCGCTGCTTTCGTTCAGCCAAGCGCTGGTCCTCCTCAGCCTCATTTTGAGCAGTAAAGTCTGTGAGAAAAATGCTATTTGATGTTGATGACATGATGCTTGATATCACTTACTGATGCTGTTTATGATGTTTCTTTGAATCTGGAACTTATTGGTTCATGCACGCTTCAAAGGTGGGCTGTGTATGTTTTCAATGCTGTTTTCACAATCGGCTGACGCATCTGACTCTAGTGCTTCACATCAAACGTGGAGAATCAAGCTACAACTAGTTTGCAAGCCGCAGCAATTATTGTAGATGGGGTTCTAACCCAAAAGACCCAAAAGAAAAAACATGGTTTGCATATATCTTGATGGTAAATCATGTAAATCCTCAATTCTTAAGACAAACTCCATACACCTGTCCACCTGTCCACCTGTCCACCTGTCCACCTGTCCACCTGTCCACATCCGCCAGGCTGCCTTCTCGGGCGGCTAGGGAGTAGCACATCTGCAGCTCTAGTTCTTGGCCGGCTGCCAGGGAAATACATCTACCTGGCGGATCGCAGCCGGATGAGGATACCAAAAGGCCAAAGATGGTGCAGCCATGCCATTCATGACGAGCCTTGATTTCCAGAGAGTTCAACTATTGATCAAATTACATACTTCAATCCATTCTTGAGCATCATGACTCATGACAGCTTTGATGCTGCCACCATCTGCCACTGCTTGTTCTTTTCACAGTCTGCAGGGATGAGGGGCTCAAATGCTCAATCGTTGAAATAAGCTGTATCTGGCTGCGACACTTTCACCCGATGCAGGGAATTGGCGAAATCAGCCGCCACTGGGCCGCCTGAACTTTCAGATTCGCAACCCGAGAGGTACAGCCAGCAGCTCGCTCCCTGGTTCTCCAAGGTGGTGTGTGGTGATCATGTGTCATCCGGAGACTGACATCCAGAAAATCCATATACCTACTAATCTACTATGGTCAAAGGAAAAAAAATAAAACAGCGAACACCCCTTTCAGCCGGCAAGATAGTCATCAACTTTCAATGGAGGCCAACAAAAGTCGTGCCAATTTTCTTTTGCTACACTGCAGTATTTATACAGTAATTGCACCAGTGTGCAATTCCCAAGAGCAACGCATTTGACCTCTTGGACTTCCCTCTAGCCATCTGCCACCCATGTGTCAGCATCGCCTCGTGACAGGACACCTTCATGGGATATGGTCTATAGGAGATGGACCAGTCAATCACCAGGGTCTCCACTGGCGGTTTCTGCTGATGCTGCACGAACCACACAATGCCGTAGATCAGCACCGCCGGGACCATCAACAGCGTCAGGCAACATCCGGTCTTCCCGGGATGCCGTTCGGGCTCGGTGTTGTGGAAGGTGTCGAACCAGTGGTAGACCTTCTCCTTAGACGAGTCGTCGGTGGGAGTCTGGTTCAGAACCAGGAAATATCAATCGGAAATCATGGATAATTGTGGTAAAAACTGACGGAAAGGATCCGCCGAGAATTGTCATCTCCACGCCTAGATTGCCAAACCGTTCTCGTGACCCCGGGTTTGTTGGCCCCTGGTGGTCATCCTAACTTGCAACCGCATACTGTACATGGATACAACGGATATCACGCCGTTTCGCAGTCTCACCTCCACAATCTCATCAAAAGATTACCCGAGCACGTTGTGCCAGGTCGGTTGTCAACAAACATCCAAGATTACACTGTGTTACACTGTGTTCCTCAGTTAGAAACAGTTCCGCTGTCATTTGAAGGGGACTTCTTCATGGAACATCCTGGGAAAACCAAGACTCCAATTTTAGCCTTGCGGAATCTGTCGCCATTGCTACCGGCCCACCAGTCGGTGGTGAAATGTTTGAGCCAACTGACAGCCGAGCAGTCCGTGTTTTGATCCCTCCTGTCGTCTTTTTGGTGCTGGGAAATCTCCAGCTTTCGGCGGCAAATTATACAAAATGCCAAGGAAGAGCGGAATCTCGAACGGCATATGGATGTGAAGCTGGAGGCCATGTTACAATTTTCCGACACTTGCACAGCTGGCAAAACAAGCACCAACAGGAACTGACCAAGACCAATGTCAAGAGGATTCAAGAGGTTTTTTGGATGTGTTTGGTGCAAAAGCATGTTGGATGAAGGGGGTGCGAAACCTGAAGATTGGTCCCCTTCAAGAGAGAGACCCCTGGGTTTGTTGAACCCCCCATGTACTGAAGCGAAAGTAACACAGCTGATTTGGTGTGTCCTTTATCTTTTCCAAGACCTTATGTAGCACCGGCTGTGATGATTCACAACATCGAATCTGCCCAAAATCTCTGCAGCTGGACACCCTTTTCCTCTGCCATCTCCAGGCTGTGCGGGCGAAACCTGGACAGGCAGCAGTCCAACACATGATGAAAAAACATGAGAAGGCGAGATTCCCTGCGTTGGGCATTGAGGAAAGTTCAATTCTCTGATTCCAGCCGAATCAAGTGGATTCCCTTCTGGGGTCATCGGATAGACTTGCAATGATAAAGAATCAAGAATGTAGTCAGATGTAATATTTGTTCTGCCCGACTGTTTGTCCATGTTTGTCCGTTCCCAAACAACGGGGCACTATGGAGGCACGATCGAGCTGCCTGTGGGTCACATGGCCTAGGAGCCCAGCAATTGACTATCAACTGCATCCACTTCCCCCATGGCCACAACCACACTGCGAAAAAAACTGGCCCAATTTTGGGCTAAAGCCCATTTTTCCATTTCCAGCTCTTACACATGCTGGTACTTTCCCCCCTTGACCCGCTCCCACCTTGAAGTCATCAGCAGCTTCTCCTGGTGATCCCACAGGTGCCGGATGTGGATGGATGGATATAGTGGAGAATAGTGCACTAAAAATGAGACATCCAAAAAGCTTTTTCTTGGCGCTGCACTAGCGATGAAGACGAATGGGCACGCAACTTACCGTCATGGATATGTAGAGTACAAGGTGATGAAATCCTTCCATTTGCCTTCAGAATGTGTAAAAGGTGTTCCAGCACGCATGGCACTTGGATCAATTACTGAATTACATTCGAGCTCTCGGCAAACGGAAGCCCAGCTTGCAACATCACAAAAACTCAACTCAACGACTCAGAGAGTTGAGCCCTGGGGAGTCTGGCAGCAGCCACCCTTGAACTGTCCTTGAAACCACTCAAAAGCGATCAGATTCCCCACAACTGATGCAAAAGAATGCAAGGTCGTATCCTCTGTTTCCGAGGTACGGCCAGAGCATCTTCACGTCGGATGACCTCGGCAAGAGCGTCACTGGTGCTGCTCAGGACAACATGGACAACATTCCATTGACTCCCGTTAAGAGTGATCATGCTTTCACCACACTCGGCGTTCTAAGGAGGGTCAACTTTGACAATCATGCTAAACCAGTCACATCTAGAGACAAACTGGAGAGACGGTAGCAGCACAAGTGGACGTAGATACGCATAGAGCATAGAAACATGCAACCTACAAACTATCCATCTATATACCTCATCTCCAAACTATCTAGCATTTGAAAAGTCCCTTCGTTCCCTTCGCAGCAAGGGTTTGCAAATGTTTGCAACATCTATGACAGCATTTCCCTTTGGGCCTGGTGACAGCTGCGAATTCCGGATAGCAGAAAGGGACGCATGCCTCACCGGCGTGCCACGGGTGAAGATTCTCATTTCCGGTTCGCCGCACCAACTCAGGACTGCCAGGATTCAAAGTGTACATGATACAGGTGCTGCAGTTGGTGCGACTGGCGGAGTTGCACTGCTCCATTCGTGCAGATGCGCCGTCGGGGTGTGCAATTGGTGCTATTGGTGTGTTGAGTTGCCTGGCAACTGCACAAACTTCACCAACTACAAAAAACATATAGTCTGCCAGTTTTCCCCATCGCCAAGTCCCAGCTTTGATATGTGTAATGGTTGTGGGTGGTGAGATATAAACTCACCTGTGGGTGAAATCTGCCTTCCGGTACTTGAAAAAGGGCCCCTTGATCTGCCCCTCCCACCTTGACGTTTTTCCCAGGCCATCAGCAGCTTCCCAACCTGCCAGGGAGATACCAGGTCACCCTGGATTTCATTCCACCCTTGGATGATGAAGGATGGTGCCTGCAAATGCGACTGCAGATGGCGAGGCGACGGCGTTCCTACCCACTGCAGGCGTTTTTTTTCAGCGATAAAGACGGATCGGTCACGACTCGGGAGGAATCTGTACACTTCAGCAATTGAGCCTCCGTTTGCACGTGCGACACTCGGATCAACTACTCAGTAACTACTCCATTGCTTTTCAAGTCTTCGGCAAATGGAAGGTCAGCTTGCAACACCTGCTTGGAAGACTCCACTCACCTATTCGGAAGGTGGAGCCATGAGGAGTCTGATAGCAATGATCTTGAAACAATAGGAGTTTCGATAAAGCCGTCAGCTATCTATGTCCACACCGTCGACGGCAATCAGTCTCCAAGGTGTTTCAACAAAAATTCTTACAGACCGTTGATTCTGCCTTCCACGTCTGCTCCCTGCGAACCTTGCAGTCCAGCAAACACATAGTGACCATGCCCAAGATCTGAGCATTATGTGAAAATACCGTGAATACTGTTTGTGTGTGTGTGTTATGTTCTTTGTCTTTGTGTTTGGCGAGCGCCCCACAGTGCATGCAAAACAAGACTTAAAGCATCAGCTCTGTTCTGTGCGCAAAAATAAAGACTCAAAGTGTAAGACTTTCTGTGTGGGCACATTGCCATTGCCCAATTCAAACCACACATTGCCCACATCCGTTGCCTTTTACATGCCCTCTGTGCAGCTACCCCACTAGTACTGTGGCACTGCGGGAGCATTTGGCCATCGAAATGCTGACAAAAACAAGTATCGTCAAGTTTTAAAGGGTTTTTAACTTTGTCAAAGTGTCGGGAAGTGCTTCTCACATGATGTGGTTTTATATGTGTATATAGACGTATATTGCTTTTTGTTGGAAGGTCCTTTCAGTGTTGTCTTTGCAGCTACATCTACGCAAATCTTCACTCAAACACTTTCCAGCACAACATCAATCATAGTTTCTCTTTGAAATCTCTAAAATGTAAAAAAAAAACAAGAAAAGCTAAACACTGAGAAGCATAGGCATAGGCAATCTATTTGGATCCCAGATGCAATTGCATGTGCACATGAAAACCATGTACACCCTCGGCACTCAAGCACGGAAGTGCAAGTGAGCCCACCACTCCACTATATCCCCTCAACCTTTCCCCGCACTCCAGTCCCAGAAGCAAGGTAGCATCATCTGCCGCAAAAGAAGACAGTATGTGCAAACCGGCTCACTTGTATGCATACTTCTGTGACATTGCGCAAAACTTAGACCTGCTGCACAAAGATCTACAAAGTACAACAATGCTCTGAAAAGTACAATGTGCCCCTGCTCTATCCTACAAAATGCTCCATCTGATTACACTATTGCGAACAGAATGTTTTATCAAGTACTCCTACACACTACAAGGTACGACGTGTTTAATATTGCTTCTAAGACTACCACTACGCAGCATCAGCACCACTTCTCGGTACGATGTATCAAAACTCTGCACTGTAGACAAAGCACAATATCCACACTTCAAAGTGCCTCTGCACCCTGCGATCTCGAAAGAACCCTTTAAGGCATGCACGAATGGAAGTGGCACTGTAAGACTGAATGGGAAAGTGCAAGTGAGCCCCATTTTAGAGAAGTTCTAGGTAGTCAGTAGGTAGATCAGTCTTGCAACCAGCACAGTGTGGAGAAAGCAAGTGAAATGCCCAAGAATCTAAACACGATGGGGATTAGGATAGTGGATGGGCTCTGGCACAGCCATGTCTCTCATCAGCATCCCCACTTACTTACATAGTCTCTAATGCATTCTATTTTAGATCTTGGATCCAGGTAACTCGCTTAGCATCTGCAAGTCCGAAGGTGCAGATCAGGCAGGGCGCCCTGTTTGGCTTTGGACCGCTTCATGAAAGAAACGTGCCCACGTTGTTGCAACGGTTTCACTACAGGGAAGAACTCAGCAACGTGGTAGACTTCGCACAATGAGGACCGCACAGGAATCTCCGAACTTAAAGCAAACACTCGCAGAGTGTGGCTGGGGCTTTGCATCTTCAGAGTTTGTTTCACACAATCCTGCAATGAGGAAAATGTAAAATCATGATTTGTATTGATTTGTGGTAATCATCTGGTTGGTGCTTCTAACCCATCCAACAAAAGGGAGTCAGTTCGGGAAAATAATACTCTATATAAATCGAATTGAAACCGAAAATACTTAAGAAACCACCAACCAGATCCATAAGTTGGTTCTGTTTCCCCAACATACAATCCTATCATATCTCATTCACGGTGAACAACCACCAAGAAGTCATGATCCTATTAGCGTGTCCTCCGCTGTCCTGCGACCTGGCTGTACCCCCAGTGCCCGCAGCTCTGTGTTTTTAGCGTTTCTTCAATTGGAGGATCCCAAGAACCCGCATGGTCATCCATGACTTGGATGATTTGGTACCCCCATTTTAAGGAAACCACCATATGGGCAATCTTTGATGAATGTGGAATATGAATGGATGAATATGATTCACAAATTGGGGAAATTGTTTCGCATGTTCAGACATGGATATTCTGAGATTGTCACGCCAGGGTCTCGAGGTCAGGGTGATTCACAATGCACTACTAGATTTGGGCCCCATTTTCACAGAAACCTGGGTTGCGGTGTGCAGCTTTTAGACCTGTACGATTCTAGAAATCTCACAGTTACGCTTTATGTGCTGGGATGTCAATGTAAGAAAGCATGCAGAGGCTTTTCTTCTAAAGGCTACTGGGCTGCTTGAATAGCACCACAAATTCAGGGGTACAGCGAGTGGTACCAAGTGGTGCAGCCGCCAAGCCTCTCACAATTTCAGGACGATCTGCATCGCTCCGCTTTGAAAGCCACAAAGGCCTGACATGAGACCAACACGACTAGCCTCTACAAAAAATCCTCCATTTGGGAGTTTCCAAAGTCATGGCGGTACCCCTAAATCATCCATTATAGATCAAGGTGGATTTTCCATAAGCCAAACATTTTGGGATACCATTTATGGAAACCCCCATTTGTTTAATGGATTTCCCAGCTCGCCACTCATCCCACAGATTCACATGACCAGGTGTCGATATGTTTTCTGAGGTTTTGCCAGCACTTTGCATACATAATTCATAACGAAACAGATTGGTGCTTCGAACTAGTCATTATTGGGAATCATTAGCCCTAATGTGGCCAGTCTTGAAGAATAAATAGGAATCACTAATAGTCAATAGATCTTTAAAACACAGCAAGGAAACCAAAAACAATTGTTGAAACATTCTATTGTTTATCATTGATTATTATTGGTCATGATCAATTATTATTGACTATTGATTATTATTTGTTTGTTGTTTATTATCATTATAAACTAACTATGGTTGGATAAACCGTCATAAATTGGCTATCTCTACTGGTCTATGCTTCGAAACCAGCCAGCCACTTTGAAGCATGGCAGCCATCGCATCCGCCCGGCCTTCCCGACCCCTTCCGTCAGGTTCTTGGCAGATTCGCCCGAAGCTTCCAGGGCCTTGGTGCCCTCCTTGGACGGTGAAAATATGGCCGAATCTACAGCAAAACTGTGGGAAAATGACAAATGAAAAATGGGAAAATCTTAAAATATGTCCAAAACTGTGGGAAATTTTATCCACTATATGAAATGATAAACTATGGGTCCGAAAAAATAGGAAAATACAGTAAATGATAAATCGGTTTCGATTTAGCCGGGGTACCACTCCCCTATTTTCAGACAAAGTCATATCAACACTGGCTGGATCTGGCTCTCCTCGTAGAAGATCTCCCCCAAGCAGTGCCAGGCTTGCAGACGCCGCACTCGGATCTGCCACGGTGCCGACTTGTCCTCACCATGGCGCTGCACATCGCATATACAGCGGTATACGACATGCATATAACCATAGCCATACAGTACTAATACAGTACTAATACAGTACTAATACAGTACTAATACAGTACTAATACAGTTTTGGTAGATACTTCTGTCATACTTGGCCATTCCCGCCATGGCTGCAGCTGGAGAAGTGGTCCTTCAGCAACTTCCTTCCCACCTGTGTCACGGTTGAGTCTATGTCGGTCACCACTTGTGCCTCAGATGAAGCGCTGATGATAAAATCAAATATCTTCGCTTAAAATCTGCAGTAGAACCTATTTGCATATGCAGTGATATATATATATATATGATCGAGAGACCTTTAGGTACCATTTTGTTCCGGTTAATTATGATAAATTTTAAAGCTTTTTGGAAAATTGAGAGGATTTAAAGAATTAAATGATTTAATCCTTTTAATCCTCCAGAGCCCCCAGAACCCCAATGTGATGACCACGCATTTAATCCTTTTAATCCTTTTAATCCTCCAGAGGCTTTGGAGGATTAAAAGGATTAAAAGGATTAAATCATTTAATCCAATGCTTGGGCCTTAGACTCCAGATCTCTGGGGGGTTAAAAGGATTAAAAGGATTAAAAGGATTAAAAGGATTAAATGATTTAATCCTTTTAATCCTTTTAATCCTCCAGAGCCTTTGGGGGATTAAATGGATTAAAAGGATTAAATGATTTAATCCTTTTAATCCTTTTAATCCTCCAGAGCTTTTAGGGGATTAAAAGGATTAAAATGATTAAATCATTTAATCCTTTTAATCCCTTTAATCCTTTTAATCCTCCAGAGCCCCCAGAACCCCAATGTGAGGACCAAGCATTTAATCCTTTTAATCCTTTTAGTCCTCCAGAGGCTTTGGAGGATTAAAAGGATTAAAAGGATTAAATGATTTAATCCTTTTAATCCTTTTAATCCTCCAGAGCCTTTGGGGGATTAAATGGATTAAAAGGATTAAATGATTAAATCCTTTTAATCCTTTTAATCCTCCAGAGCCTTTGGGGGATTAAAAGGATTAAAAGGATTAAATCATTTAATCCTTTTAATCCTTTTAATCCTTTTAATCCCCCAGAGATCTGGAGTCTAAGGCCCAAGCATTGGATTAAATGATTTAATCCTTTTAATCCTTTTAATCCTCCAAAGCCTCTGGAGGATTAAAAGGATTAAAAGGATTAAATGCTTGGTCCTCACATTGTGGTTCTGGGGGCTCTGGAGGATTAAAAGGATTAAAAGGATTAAAAGGATTAAATCCTTTTAATCCTTTTAATCCTCCAGAGCCTTTGGGGGATTAAATGGATTAAAAGGATTAAATGATTTAATCCTTTTAATCCTTTTAATCCTCCAGAGCCTTTGGGGGATTAAAAGGATTAAAAGGATTAAATCATTTAATCCTTTTAATCCTTTTAATCCTTTTAATCATTTTAATCCTCCAGAGCCCCCAGAACCCCAATGTGAGGACCACGCATTTAATCCTTTTAATCCTTTTAATCCTCCAGAGGCTTTGGGGGATTAAAAGGATTAAAAGGATTAGATCATTTGATCCAATGCTTGGGCCTTAGACTCCAGATCTCTGGGGGATTAAAAGGATTAAAAGGATTAAATAATTTAATCTTTTTAATCCTTTTAATCCTCCAGAGCTTTTGGGGGATTAAACGGATTAAAAGGATTAAATGATTTAATTCTTTTAATCCTTTTAATCCTCCAGCCCCTTTGGGGGATTAAATGGATTAAAAGGATTAAATGATTTAATCCTTTTAATCCTTTTAATCCTCCAGAGCTTTTGGGGGATTAAAAGGATTAAAAGGATTAAATGATTTAATCCTTTTAATCCTTTTAATCCTCCAGAGCCCCCAGAACCCCAATGTGAGGACCAAGCATTTAATCCTTTTAATCCTTTTAATCCTCCAGAGGCTTTGGAGGATTAAAAGGATTAAAAGGATTAAATGATTTAATCCTTTTAATCCGTTTAATCCTCCAGAGCTTTTGGGGGATTAAACGGATTAAAAGGATTAAATCATTTAATCCTTTTAATCCCTTTAATCCTTTTAATCCTTTTAATCCTCCAGAGCCCCCAGAACCCCAATGTGAGGACCAAGCATTTAATCCTTTTAATCCTTTTAATCCTCCAAAAGGCACGGGGGGATTAAAAGGATTAAAAGGATTAAATCATTTAATCCTTTTAATCCTTTTAATCCTCCAGAGCCTTTTTGGTGGATTAAAAGGATTAAAAGGATTAAATGATTTAATTCTTTTAATCCTTTTAATCCTTAATCCTCCAGGGGGTCCGGAATTCCCGGTCCAAGCCCTTGAGAAATATATTTAAATCCATTTAATCCTTTTAATCCTCCAGAGCCTTTTGGGGGATTAAAAGGATTAAACGGATTAAATGATTTAATCCTTTTAATCCTTTTAATCCCCCCGTGCCTTTTGGAGGATTAAAAGGATTAAAAGGATTTAATCCTTTTAATCCTTTTAATCCTTTTAATCCTCCAGAGCCTTTGGGGGATTAAAAGGATTAAAAGGATTAAATCATTTAATCCAATGCTTGGGCCTTAGACTCCAGATCTCTGGGGGATTAAAAGGATTAAAAGGATTAAAAGGATTAAAAGGATTAAATGATTAAATCCTTTTAATCCTTTTAATCCTCCAGAGCCTTTGGGGGATTAAATGGATTAAAAGGATTAAATGATTTATTCCTTTTAATCCTTTTAATCCTTTTAATCCTCCAGAGCTTTTGGGGGATTAAAAGGATTAAAAGGATTAAGTCATTTAATCCTTTTAATCCCTTTAATCCTTTTAATCCTTTTAATCCTCCAGAGCCCCCAGAACCCCAATGTGAGGACCAAGCATTTAATCCTTTTAATCCTTTTAGTCCTCCAGAGGCTTTGGAGGATTAAAAGGATTAAATGATTTAATCCTTTTAATCCTTTTAATCCCCCCGTGCCTTTTGGAGGATTAAAAGGATTAAAAGGATTAAATGATTTAATCCTTTTAATCCTTTTAATCCTCCAGAGCCTTTTGGTGGATTAAAAGGAATAAAAGGATTAAATGATTTAATCCTTTTAATCCTTTTAATCCTCCAGGGGGTCCGGAATTCCCGGTCCAAGCCCTTGAGAAATATATTTAAATCCATTTAATCCTTTTAATCCTCCAGAGCCTTTTGGGGGATTAAAAGGATTAAACGGATTAAATGATTTAATCCTTTTAATCCTTTTAATCCTTTTAATCCGTTTAATCCTTTTAATCCTCCAGAGCCTTTTGGAGGATTAAAAGGATTAAAAGGATTTAAAGAATTAAAGTGCGGGGCTTTTCTCGGGATTCGGGGAGGTTTGGAGGATTAAAAGGATTAAAAGGATTAAAAGGATTAAAAGGATTTAAAGAATTAAAGTGCGGGGCTTTTCTCGGGATTCGGGGAGGTTTGGAGGATTAAAAGGATTAAAATGATTAAAAGGATTAAATGATTTAATCCTTTTAATCCTTTTAATCCTCCAGAGCCTTTTGGTAGGTTCAACAGGGTTCCGGATAAAGTTCCGGGAGGCTTTGGTGCAGAGCCAGGGCAGGCTCAACAGGGCTCCGGGTTTCCGGAGAAGGTTCCGGGAGGCTTTGGTACAGAGCCAGGTTAGGTTCAACAGGGTTCTGGTGAAGGTTCCGGAGAAGGTTCCGGGAGGCTTTGGTGCAGAGTGAGGTGAAGTTCAACAGGATTTGTGGCCATTTAACTCACGGAAACCCAGCTGAAGTGTTTCCAGCGGTTGGCTTTGCAGCAGGCTTCAGAAAGATTAGTAAAAATAAAACGGTGCGGCTGTTGTGCATACCACCGAAGCTTGTTTTCCAAAGACATTTGCTGTGGATGGAAATTGCATGTCCCTTCAAAGTTGCAAGAATGCAGGGGTGAGGCATGTCACCCTGCCTTTGGCAGCATTGTAAGTGACAGCACACGAGATTTCTTGTAAAGAAGCAAGACCCGGATTTCTGGGCACCGCCACTGTCCATTTGGAAACATTTTGTTTGTTTGAAATTTCCGGGAACAAATATTTTTCGACAAGGGCCACATCACCACATGGGACTTTCAAAAAGCAATGCTCTTGAGCTGCATTGAAAGCTGGTGAGCCTCCATCCACATTGTGCAAACAGACAACATCACCAGAAGTAATTGTTGCCCCAGAAAAGTTTACAACAAGAGCTCTGCATGCAAGGCATTCCCACAGGAACCACTCCAGCATTGCATAGAAATATAGGAATGCCGTCATCTTCTTTGTGGGGCCCCCTTTGCATTTTGTAGGCAGGTGCCTTCTCTAACAATCTTGACTCTTCACCCAATGTACAGATGTGCTCTGCAATGACAGACTTCATCAAAGAAGTTTCCCAATGGGTAGTGTTGCACAAGACATTCCCATGTTTTCTAATGCCTTTGTGCTTCCTTTCCATGGTCCAGCATGCAGGTAGTTGGCCATGCCTCTGGAGACTTTGACTATAATATGAAGTGACCAGTGCATCTTTGGCTCGAATTCTTCAGACCAGTCAGCTGCAACAGTTGCCTCCAATGCTGCTTCAACAAATGAAAGCAATTGCTTGTGGTCAGGCTTTTCCAAAGCAGGGATGGATAGGCAATAATCCAAAACTTTGCACCAAGCCAAAGAGCAAGTTGGCCCCAGAAGGCAAATGCCATTAGGCAAGCAGCAAATTTGGACATAGTGTGCCAGCACCTGGTACAGACCCAGAATCTCTGAGGATGAGCATTTGAATTTCCCAGCTTTTTTGTGGCCTTCCACTGCTTTGGGCAGAAATAACCTTTGCAAATTGCATTTGTGAATGGCAGGCTGGGCCCAAAGTTGCACAAAGCCATGTGCCTTCCAAATCTCAGCCACACCACTGGAAGCAAGCGGTTGGATCCACAAAAAAAAATACCCAGTTCAGCACACCATTTGGGCAGAGCCCATGCATATAATCATGCATGTATTGGGTGATTGGTCTCAGAAGGTTCTGGGACTTCAGCTTGTCACTCAGCAAGAGTGAATGCTGGGAATAATCAACCCCAGAAGCCTGGCTCCACCTTCTGAACTCGGTTTTGTTGCAAGCTGTGCTCCTCTCTTGCATCCTTGCCCACGAGGACAGGATTTCTTGGTCTGTTGCAATATCCAACAGAGAGTTTCAGTCTTTTAGGACCTCCCTGTAAAAGTACCCCGGAATGAGGATGAGCATATTTGTTGTCAAACGTGTGCTCCAGGATCAACCTGAAACATTGGCCAATGCTGGCTGCCAGCTGTGAGACTTGCTTCCTCCTCTCCCCAAGCAATGTCAACCAACTTTCAGAATTTGACAGCGTGGCCCCAAACTGGGCAGATGAACAGTAAATTGCCCATGTATTCCTAGAATTCCCTGCCAATTGGTTTCCAGGGTGCAGTTCATCTACATAAAGAATGCAAGACCAAGGGTTGTTGAAGGAACTAGGGTTGTTGTCATGTACCTTGTCCAAATAATCCGCAAAGCAGCCACCAGCTGCATAAGCACCAGCCAAATAGCTAAAGATGTTGGCAAATGCCAATTCCACAGGGTCCTCTTCCAAAATCATAGCTGAAGGCCAGCAATGACCTGCTCAACAAACTCTCTGATTTGTTTCCTTTTGTGGCTGGCAGGAATGCCTTCCTGGGCTGCCAAAGTCAATATGGCTTCCAGGGCTGACTGGCTGCAAAATGGGATTCTCTGTCTAAAACTTTGCAATTTTGGAAAGTCTGGCATGGCTGGCTGGAAGCATTTCTTGAGACAATGTTGGAGTATGACTGTGTGAAAGGCAAAAACTAGTGTTCCATGGCCTGCTGTGGAACCTGCTGCTAACATGGCCTCCAAACATGTCATTTGCAGATTTGGCACACATTGCCTTGGGCCAGGCCTTGCTTCATGCAGTAGCCTTGCAGACAGCTGTGCCCACAATGCTGTACTACTGATTCAAACAAAAAAGCCCTTGCAGGCAAACGGATTTCAAATGATAGCTCTTGAAGCCAAAACTGAAAAACAACAAGCAGAACCAAGGGCAGCACTGCAAGTTAGTGGCCACTTGCTTTCATGCTGGAAAATATGTCTCGATAAGTATGTCCAGAGAAAGCCTAAGCGTTTCTGTTTTCCCCCACTGCCTGTATGATTTACCATTGCGGTGTTTGCATGGTTATTTACCACAAGGCAGCCCACGATCTTTTGTCAGACCAAGGAAATGTTTACACTTCCTTTTGTTCCCCTGCTGCTTTTCTTGTACCACTTGTTGTATTCCTGTCTTGAACTGAGACTGAGTCCCCCCAAAGTAGGGAGACTGGCACTTGTCACAGCCACTCACACTGCCACGGCATCTGACACATCCATAGATTCCTTTGGGGAAAGCTGGTGTGACATGCTTTGCTTCCTCAGCATTCTTCTTCACAATGGCCTTTTGCTTGGGCTCTGCTTTGGCTAGGCTTTTCTTAGTAGCTGGCCTCTTCATGGCAGTATCCAAATCATTGCCCTTCCTCTTGGTGAGCATGTGTTTGGCCTCAGCTTCATAGTCCTCAAGGCTGTTGCCTGGGTGCCATCATGTCCTCCAGCAGGTGCAGCACAGTCAGAAGGCGCAGGTAAGAGGCAAAACAGCTGGAACTGCCGGCAAAGCTTTGGGAGTCAAAGAGGTGGAGTCCCTTGGGCCGGCCCCATCTGAGAGCAAGGAGTTGCTGGAAGCAGGCTCCTCCAAGCTATCATTGTTCAAGATTTTCTGGCTCAAGGCATCCAAAGCTCTGGCCTGTTTCTCCATTTGTAGGATCTTTCCCTGTCGAACGCTCTGCTGGCAACTGCTGAGAGGTTGCCTGTGGAGTGGCCACAGCCCTGAGTTCCTTGGCAGCTCCGCTCACCGTGACTTTCTTGGCAATGCTTCCAAGGTTTATCATATGACTGGTAGCGAGCAAGCAGAAAGCCTGCAAGTGTTCATGTTCAAATGGAAATATGTATACGGGTCCATGTGTGTGTGTGTTCAGGGATTATGTCATGGCTAAATTTTGACTTCAAAATTATCAGCTTGAAAGCAGCCATCACCAAAGATTTTACAAACCCAGTGCCTCCCCAATGTCGTGGGGGCTAGGTGGGTACCTTGCCAAACCAGCATGCAGAGGTTGAGCCACCACAGCCTCGAACGTATCCAGCACAAAATTTGTACATTTCAAAAACTGGAGGCAAGACATTGGTGATTTCACCTGAAGGCTGACCAAAAAGGATGTCAAGTACTTCTTGGTGTCTTCTTTGAGGCTTTTCAACCCACACACTTTGATTCTTTTGATCAGCATGTGGGTAGCATCAACTGTGTTGATGCCATTCTGCATCTGCTGCCATTCGCTTTGGGACAAGTAGTTCCAAGGCGTGGTCATGCTTTGAGGTGTAGCCTGCAACCTGGTGGCCCCTTGGATTGAAGAGGCTGCCCTTGATTCGAGAAATGCTTGCAACTCTGCCTTCGTGTCAGCAGTCAAGATGCCATTTTGAACAGCATCAGGACGCTTCAAGAAGTTAGAAGCAGTGAGCATTGGACACCGTTCACTTTGGACTGCAAAGCTTCCTGCATTCGTGGCACCAGCTGTGAACCAGCGTTCCTTTGGTAAATCGCTTCCATATCACTAATCTCCTTGACTAAGTCCTCAACGTCCCAAGTAGCCATGGTGATCAAAGGATCTAGGCTAAGGTGAGCTCATAATTCCTATGGGCCCACTGCAGCAGAAGCAGAAGAGAATTGATTCTGCTAACCTTCAAAGTTAGAATTATGACAGCCCCTTTGGGCATGGGATAAAGGAGTTTAAGCCTTTACATGAAAGCCCCTTTGGGCAGAAACAATTTAGTTTACACAATAAAATGAAAGCCCTATCAGCAAAACCTTTAGCAAGAGTAGGTGGAAATGGGTTCTGGGACCCTTTAAGGTTAGAAGCATATAAATCTCAGTGGGCTCTCATACCCAACCCTGGACCTTTACATGAAAGCCCCTTGGGCATAAACCACAATAGTTTCAAAATAGCAGGAAAGGCCACTGGGCCAGAAAAAAACAAGTACACCACATGGTGTTTTTTTTAAATATTTTTTCTCCTCCCACAGTATTTTGATTCCACCCAAGTATGTTTTCATCCAGGCTTGCCATGCACTATGGGCATACAGCTGCAGCTATCAGGCGCAGATAGCATCGCCAGAAGGAACAGGGACCCCAGCCAACATGTAACTGATTTTGATCAAGTTCTCCAGGCTGGCAGGCAAAAGATGTGGGCCTTCATTCTGCTTGAAGTGCTCAAGAGCATCCTGCCTGAGCAAGCGAGCAATTTGTTTACTTCTATCCTCATACTACCTGAGTTCCCGTATGCTTAAAAAACATGATGAATTTCAGCCTGGTAATCAAGAATCAAAACCTGATTGATGAATCTCCACATAACAGAGGCTCTTCCATCCATTGGATGAGGTCCAGGTTCGAAACTGTCGAGATACCATTGGATCAGTGGCTGAACCCCGTGCCTGACCCCTATTACTGGACATCCTGACAGCTTACAGCTTGACAAGAAAAATGCAAAGGACACATGTCTGATGCACTAATGGAACACCAAAACCTGAAGCATCAATGTGCTATACTTGTGACAGCTTCAAAAAATGAAAGCATCAATGTGCTTTTTGGCTTAAAAATGAAAGCCCTAAAGGCTGCTTATGTAAAAACTACATTATATTATGTTAGTTGTGCCAAATAGTAAACCAAATTAATATCAAAATCTGAAAAGTAAAATATACTATTGTAGGTTCAAGTTAAGGTTCTGAATTGAAATGCCAACTGTTTGTTTTCCAATTTAGATTTCTGAATTGAAATGGAGACTGTCTGAATTGAAATGGTGAGTGTTTGATTTTCAATTTAGATTTCTCAATTGAAATGGTGAATGTTTGATTTTCCATTAGATTTCTGAATTTAAATGGCGACTGTTTGATTTTCAATTTAAATTCTGAATTGAAATGGTGACTGGTAGATTTTCAATTTCGATTTCTGAATTGAAAATTGCGACTGCTTGATTTTCAATTTAGAAACAGAATTGAAATTCTTACTGTTTGATAGTTTGATATAAGGTTTTTTTTCACCACCCAGGCTTTGCTGGAGTCAGTAAGATCTTAAGCGAGTACAAGTGTTCAAGCCATACTCACCCTCCAAGTTCTTTTGCCGTCCACACTTTTTGACGTAGCCCACCAAAGCTGCCACATACGCCTTCACCCGTGAAACTTCTTCCCATCGTTATAGTAGGCATCTCATCCTGTGCACTTCTCCAAGCTTCCAAGCAACTACTAGCCCAGAAACTTTCCTGAACCAACCTCCACTAGAAGTTCCTCGAGGAGGCACGAACTCTGGTACTTGAGAATGAACAATACTAAATGCATAGATCAAGAAACTTGAATCCCACACAGAAAGCAAAACCATAGAAACATATGATGCTTGAGAAAATGTATGAATTTCCTATCAGATACATCTTGAGTAGACGAAGACCCAGTCGAAGCTTGAGAGCCTTTTTGTTTGGTGCAATAAAGAAGCTTCTTCACCTGGTCAGGAGTACAGGTCAACCTCCCCCATTGCTTCTGGAACTGGACCAGGTAGTTCTTTGGGGATGCATGCCATGCTGCTGAAGCCTCAGAGGGGGTACTTCAGGAGTGGCAGGTGCCAACAAACCAACATCAGGTTGAACTGGCAAAACCGTAGTTGCACTGGCTGGTGAAGACGCGCAGATACCTGGACTTGGGCCAGGTGCCATTGCCATAGAAGCTTCAAGTAGTGGTGCACCTGGGTGTTTGGCTTTGGAACCTTCCACTTCTCGCAGAAAACCAGATCCACTACTGGGCTCACCTGGTGGCTGTTCTGGCAGGTCAGGCATCAGGCCATCCATCTGCAGCCTGTATGCAAAGTTCACCAAGAGGTCCAAGGTCTGCTTTTGCAACTCTTCTTCATTCGAAGGATCCTGAGAGGGGACGACAGCGGGGCCAAAAACAATGAAGTGATGAGTATGACAAAATGAAGGGGGTTGGCCGCCATCACCCTCCCTCTTCATCACTACAGGTGGAAGTGGTGGAACATGTTTGCATTGCTTTGTTGCTTGTGTTACATGCCCATGAGGTTCCTTTAAGGTGTTTTTTCTATAAAACTATGCTTCTTACTAAGCATGCAACCAGTTGAACAACTACAAACTCCTGACAGCCAAAACATTCCCATGCATGAGCGCACAAGAGTTCCAAACTTGCATGCGCATTCCCAAACTTTGTAGCTTGCAGGGATGGAAAACAACACAATTGACACTGGAGGACTCTTCTGCCCAGAGTTCAAATTGGCGTGCGTTCGCGCGTGCTGGTGACAGCATCTCTTGGAGCAGAAAACGGACGCTGCGCAGGTTGAGGGGGAAGGGAAAAATTGCGACTTTCTGTTGAACTTGTACACACATGTAGACATATTTACTTATGTGTATAGTATATATGCAAATAGAATTACGTTTGATTACGTTTGTGTGTGGAGGAACGAAATAGACCCCAAAGGTCCCTGCCACATATATATATATTCCATATCTATATATGATGCATCTGTAGGTATATATGTGTATATTACAGTGTCATTTCAATTATATATCATAATCACAGATTATATCTGTGATTCTGGCATACACGTCACACAAGCTAGGAAATAATACGAGTAGGTCTAGATTGAGTTCCTACTCTGCTACTCTGCAAGCTACACTGTGATGGGAGCTTTGGGTATACTTTCAAAATGAATGTCCTATCTGGGCCAGGCTTGCCTCCGACCACCCAACCAGCACCAGATCAAAACATCGTTAGCAATGTGAGTCAACCAGCACCGCTGGCCTTCCAGCCTCCTGACTTTGACCCAACCTTGAAGGCCCGATAAATCCGATCAAATTCACAAGCTCCCCCCTTCAATACATCTGCTTATTTGCCTACAGTCACAGGCTCAAGAAAGTCCAAGCAGCACAACCAGTCCGAGCGAAAACTGGCAAAGCCTCATTGAGCTTTTCCTCCACCTGTCACCGGATCAGTTTGCTTTGCGCTGCGCCCCCACAATGAGAAGTTGAACACTGCGAACACAGGAGAACAAACAAGAGTAAACAAGCTGGCTGCGAACGCTGGATCAGATCTATCCCCCTGCATTCTCGCAGGTTCAAAAATGTACGAACAGCACAAGCAATCTGAAAAGGTGTCTGCAAGGCCTCTTTGAGAGCTTTCTCCATCTGGCACAGGTTCTGTTTCATGCTGCGTGCTCCCAAATTTCAAGGTGAACCGGGAGAACAAAATAGAACAAAAACGTATGTAGAAACACTTAATTACCTCTTGTGGTTGCTGGGTTGCCAAATGAAAAAAGGTACCGGCACCAAACACATCACATCATCAACCATCCGGTGCCTTCTGCTGTTGTTCCTGTTGTTCTTGCTCAGTGGCATCTGGAGTTCCAGTTCCAGCACCTTCCTGATGCCAAACCCGAGTCTCCGAGAAGAAAATAAAAAAAGATAAAAAAATACAATAGCTGCTCAGAAAGAGACAAAAGATGTCGAAAGAAAGGTGTGATGATCTGTCATAGCTTCTTTTTGGCGCCATCCTTCGTCAATCTGTTGTGTTTGCGGAAAAAAACTCCAGCCGGTATGCCTTCGCTTGCGGGTCTGAAGCCGATTTCGGGACGGATTCTTCCAAGACCTTGAAGGAATGTCCCAACTGGCCCACTTGCGCAAAGCTGTCGGAACAATACCTCAGAACATCTCACAACACAGACGGTTGCAGTCCCAAAAGAACAATATGATTTATGACTGACTTATGACTAGCTGTTTTGTCTGAAGCAAGATGTCGCCGCGGACCAAAGGTTTCACCAAGGATCGAATAAAAGTTGAATTTGTGCTGAAGCGTCTTGCCTGTGACTCCCATTCACGAAGAGGAACGCATGCTGATAAATCATACGCAATGATGCGCAAGTTGAAAGACAGTTCGAAGACCAAGCAAGGAGGACACCGCAACAGCAGGAACCATAACATGACCAACACGTTCAGCCAGACAGCAGTGCTGACGACAAACTGACAATGAAAACAACAATTACAAGAGTCACTAAAGCTGCAACCAAGGGGCTAGAATGCTTTATGGAGGCCTTGGCTGGTTCGAACACATCCTGTAATATGTGTATATATATATATCATATATATCATATATATCATATATATCATATATATCATATATATCATATATCATATATATCATATATATCATATATATCATATATATCATATATATCATATATATCATATATCATATATCCGACATTCTGCAGGGAGGGACATGTACAGTCTCCTCACCTTTCCCGCCCCAAAGTCAGAAACATGAAATGTGAATGCCCAAACAAATCAAGTGATGTAAACCTCAAAATGCCTCAAGCTTTTTTCCAGCAGTTTCGCTGAGTTTGCTGCCATCCGTTTGGTGAATGAGTAACGGCCAGCTGACTCGTCGGCCAAATAGATTTCTGCTCGCAGCGTGTACATCCTCAGGATGGGGTCGGGCTACCCAAGGCCCAAGGTTGGTGGATTTTAAAGACATGACCCGCACATATGCACAGCCATTACGTGGCAGAGAATGACAGCGTGATTGGATAATAAATTATCAGAATTATATATAATTATTGTATCATATTATTATCTATGGGAGATTGGGATTCTGTGGCACAACGGAACCTAAGATAATCAAGTCATCAAACCTATCTGGGCATGCTAGCATTGCGGGGGCAAACCTCGCAGACTCTCAATCGATAGCCAGGGCACTCGCCAAGTGCTGCTAAGAGCTCTGGACCTGGAAACGTGTTGAAAACACAAAAATGCAACCAGCACCTCGAGCTACCTGGCAGCCATCTTGGCAACAGCCTGCCACAGTTTCTGCCTGAAGCTGATTTTTACTGCACCCAAGCCGCCAAATCGGCACTGCACTAATTCTGCAGCCTCCGAACGAGCTCTCCTTGGCTGCCACCCTGTCATCTGCAAGCCCTACTGTTGAAATTCAGAACGGAGGTGCTTGTGTGTGCCGAGTTCTAATCTCTTCCTTTGCATGTTGATCGGTGGCACTCCTAGGAGACGGATATCGCTTGACTGCGTCATGTTCCAATTGCGTTTTGGCCGAGCATCTGCTCAAATTGCGCTTCATCCCGCCTGCGACGCGACGCGTTTTGAAACGGTTATGCTGGCTTCTGGCCAAGAAGCATGAAGATCCAAGGTGGTCCTGAACATGTACTATTTTAAGAAACAAGGAGACACGCTGACATCTCATAATACAGCATGCAGCGAGTCTCATTGGCCGAAACCTTGACAATGGAGCATTCTGAGAGGGCCCAAACACTGCAAGCCTGTACACGAAATCATTCATGAACTCACGCAGGTGAACTGCGCAGCGCACCTGCGGCAGAATGAATTCTCTGGTCAATCTGAGAATGGGTCAAAAAAACATTTTTGACTTACAAATAGTTGGATAGATAATTGATACTTGTGTTTTTTTCGCTAAAAGGACTGGATTATGTACCTACACCTACCTACACCTACCTACACCTACCTACACCTACCTACACCTACCTACACCTACCTACACCTACCTACACCTACACTCCCGGGAACAAACATGTCTCGGGCTACCGTTTCAGGTATTAACTAACATGTCCACTCTGTACCGGCGTTTTCCTGGGGAAATCATTACAACTTTTTTGGGGACCATTGACCCAAAAACAGCTAACATGTCTCAGTTCCTGCAATTGGGGCCCTTGGATTTCGACCCTGATCTGGGATATGTTCGCTATTTTTGGGGGATAGATTCAGCCAATAACCACTCACATATCTCAAAACCACATCCTCTGAACAACACGGACACGTTAGGTGGACGCTTTCCATGGCCAGTCATCCAACCCTTACTAAATGCAACTGGTTTTTGGAATGCACCCCCAATCTTCCTGCCCACCTACGAGCATCATCTATGATGCGCTCTTCCGGAAGGAGTTGGGACCCCTTTTTTCTCCACCGTTTTGTTATCAATGCAGTCTTTGATTTGAGCCCTATTGGGGTCTGGAAATAAGGATGCTGGGGCGTCCGGGGCGGTAGTCTTCTGGCAGTTTCCCGGGAACCCCCAGAGGGGGGGACAACTTTTCCACTAACATGTCCATTCTGGATTTTCAGCTAACATGTCTCAAGTATAGGGCATTTATCATAGCCTATGTTCACAGCAGCTAACGTATCCAAAAAAAAACACAAAAAAAGTGGATACGTGTCTCGGGCTACCGTTTCATGTATCAACTACAACTTTTTTGGGACCATTGACCCAAAAACAGCTAACATGTCTCAGTTCCTGCAATTGGGGCCCTTGGATTTCGACCCTGATCTGGGATATGTTCGCTATTTTTGGGGGATAGATTCAGCCAATAACCACTCACATATCTCAAAACCACATCCTCTGAACAACACGGACACGTTGGGTGGACGCTTTCCATGGCCAGTCATCCAACCCTTACTAAATGCAACTGGTTTTTGGAATGCACCCCCAATCTTCCTGCCCACCCACGAGCATCATCTATGATGCGCTCTTCCGGAAGGAGTTGGGACCCCTTTTTTCTCCACCGTTTTGTTATCAATGCGGTCTTTGATTTGAGCCCTATTGGGGTCTGGAAATAAGGATGCTGGGGCGTCCGGGGCGGTAGTCTTCTGGCAGTTTCCCGGGAACCCCAGAGGGGGGGACAACTTTTCCACTACCGTGTCCATTCTGGATTTTCAACTAACATGTCTCAAGTATAGGGCATTTATCATAGCCTATGCTCACAGCAGCTAACGTATCCAAAAACAAACACAAAAAAGTGGATACGTGTCTCGGGCTACCGTTTCAGGTATCAACTAACATGTCCACTCGGTACCGGCGTTTTCCTGGATTTCCTGGGGAATGCATTGCAACTTTTTTGGGGACCATTGACCCAAAAACAGCTAACATGTCTCAGTTCCTGCAATTGGGGCCCTTGGATTTCGACCCTGATCTGGGATATGTTCGCTATTTTGGGGGGATAGATTCAGCCAATAACCACTCACATATCTCAAAACCACATCCTCTGAACAACACGGACACGTTAGGTGGACGCTTTCCATGGCCAGTCATCCAACCCTTACTAAATGCAACTGGTTTTTGGAATGCACCCCCAATCTTCCTGTCCACCCACGAGCATCATCTATGATGCGCTCTTCCGGAAGGAGTTGGGACCCCTTTTTTCTCCACCGTTGTGTTATCAATGCAGTCTTTGATTTGAGCCCTATTGGGGTCTGGAAATAAAGATGCTGGGGCGTCCGGGGCGGTAGTCTTCTGGCAGTTTCCCGGGAACCCCCAGAGGGGGGGACAACTTTTCCACTAACGTGTCCGGTGTCCATTCTGGATTTTCAGCTAACATGTCTCAAGTATAGGGCACTTATCATAGCCTATGTTCACAGCAGCTAACGTATCCAAAAAAAAATCCACAAAAAAAGTGGATACGTTTGTTCCCTAGAGAGTACCTACACCTAGTCTGATTTGCAAGCACGCCCAGCGTCTAATGTTGAACGCTCTTTGATCCCCGCTGGTCTCTGCAACTCTCTCTCTCTCTCTCTCTCTGTGCACAGCGGCCTCCCGACGCTCTTGTCGCTTCTTCAAGGTAGGTGCGTCCTTGCCCATCTTCGCACCCCATGAACCCTGAAATCCACAACACATCTCATTACGTCCGACCCAAATCCAACACATAAAGACCAAATATCACTGCATGTTGGGCAGGATGCCTAGGACTCAGGGCGTCAATCATAGAATATGCGGCCTTCCATATCCACATAAGCTATGCTAAGTAAACTATGAAGGAAACAGGGATTCGTAACTGCGAACAAGAAACTTTGTCATCGCCTCACATCGCAATGGCAACTGGAACTACTGTGCTGTGCTCATCTTGCAGTAGCATTCAAGGTCAGGTTAGAGAATGTTAGAGAGACCTCGTGAAGGTGAAGTCTCGCAGGGCCAAGTAAACCCCTTTGCTTTCATACTCATTCATACTGCCATTGTCATCCTCCCACCTACTCCATTTCCCGTTTAAAATGCAGCTTCAAATTTGTGCAGACTGAAACTGACTAAAACCTCTTCTCACCCCTTTCGACGCATACAAATTCCCTGACAAACGTGGCACCTCTTGCCATGACCTTGATCATCAGGTCCACGTACAGCTCACCTATCCAGGGTTCGAAGCGGTCGGAGCCGAAGAGGAAGCTGAAGAACATCGTCGGGTCAAATTTCACCTGGAACCCAAGACGTCATCCCCGCGCTGGTTTGTTCACGGGGATTCCCATAAGGCAACAATCCCCAGAAGCCAGGTATGACCGGTAGATCATCAAAACTGTGGCCGCTTTCCAGCTGCGAATCTTTCAGAGTCCACGCCTTCTTGGCACAAATTTGCTAGGTTGCTCTGGTACAAATGGGGCAATGCGCAGCACATCAGCACATCACAAGCAAAGCACTGTCACCAATCACAAATTCTATTGACTGGCTTTAGCATCGAAGTAGCTGGTGTTCAAAGATTTTCATCCTCGATTCATATTTGAAAAGTCATAGGCTCAATAGAAGAAGCTCGCATGAGGCCAACATAGATAACATAGGCGTAACGTCGGCTCAGCAAGTGTGCAAGTGGGCAGCAATCCAATCTCCATCCCCCACACCAAAGCAGGCCCACCTTGCGATCTTGTACGCCTTTTTCGCCTTCCTCGTCGTACTTCTTCCTTCGCATCAGGATACGTTCGCCACGTTCACCGGTGGAAAAACTTGCCCATGGGGAAATCTTCGGAAATCCATGGTTTCCTGAAACGAATCCAGTGAATGAAGCAACTGACCTAACGTCGTAGCACCAAAATTCTTCCCAACTTCCAGGGCCTGCCTCGACTTGGGATCGGACAGAACCTGTGAGAGAGCTCCGTCAAATGTGTCGAAAAGGATGCCACACATCATTTCTTGGGAAAATATTGGAAAAGTGATGTTTTTTTCGGATTCACAAGAAGGGATTACATCCAAGGCTAGTTAGATTCGCTATTGCGCCTAAACTTGCGCGGTATGTTTGCCATTTCAGCAGCGCGGCCCAAGCAGAACGCACAACGCACTCGCCTGGTATGCATTTGCCAACTTCTGAAACTTGGCATTGGCCTCGTCATCCATTGGGTGTTTGTCTGGATGACACGCTCGAGCCTCCTCGCGGGGAGTGAGTTGGGGCATATGCCATGACACCAATGCCTATCACCCTGTCTTCACTGTCCATGTTTCGGTTGCCTTCGCTTTGTCAAAATCATTTTGATCGAAAAAGAATCCATCAGATTTTCACTCCTTGTAGTAGGCTTTCTTGATTTCAGCTTCACTAGCAGAAGGCTTCACTTTCAGCAAGTCATAATACCTGAGACTCATTGCTGCATCCGTGCTGCAGTGGCCAGTTTTATGAAGAAATCACTGAAAGAAAGCTTCGTTTGTAGACAAAGTCCCAAGAACACTCACACCACTTCTGCCAAGTGACTCCGTCTCCTTTATGGACTCAGACGGCGTGTAGTTTTCTGATCTCTCTGTCTCTTCATCTAAATCTCCTTCAGATATCATCTGGGCCTCCAACTTCACGAGATCGATTTCAACCTGGGCGTAGGCTGAGTTCAGCTGAGTTCTGTTGCCAAGAAAATCTATGGCATCAAGGAATTCAAGGATCAGTAATGATCAGTATGAAGGGATCCAAAAACATCCAAATACTGTCAGACCTGTCAGACCCTCAAATGATGATAAGCTTTGAAGGTACCTTTTGTGGGCCACCCAAAAGTCACGCTCCCCAGCCTCCCCAGCCACATCATGCCCCTAGTTATTTCATGTGTTTTCTTTTTCCATAAAATCATGAGGGCCAGGCGAACGAAGCAAACACGGCGTAGTGCACTTGCAGCCCCCCAACCCACCTTGCAAAGATATAAAATTCCAGAAGGTAGTTTAGTTCGCAAATTTCCGAGTTGCGGACCAATGCGCATGGTCAATCTTGTGCTACACGGGATTGCAGCTGCAGGGTGCAAAACACATTGTAATGGCTGCGGGAAGAGAAGGATTGGGCTAGAGAAGCTACAGAAGGAGTAGCTCAGAGAAGAAGTAGCACGACAGTGTCAGAAAAGAAGTAGCTGAGATAAGAGGGCTCAGAGAAGAACTAGCTGAGAGAAATTGAGAGAACAGGTCTACAGAGAAGAGGTGGATCAGCGACAAGGTGGCTCAGTCAAGAAGAAACTCAATGAAAAGGTAACTTAGAGATGCTTAGAGAAGACTTCGCTTGGGGAATGGGCAGTTCAAGGAAGAAGTAGCTCATGAATTTGCTCATTCATTCGTGCCTTCTGTCCTGAAATCAGTAATTCATTGATTCGTTCATTCATTCAGTACTTCTTTGATTCATTGATTGATTCATTGATTCTTTCACTTATTGATTCATTGGTTCATTCATTGGTTCGTTCACTCATGCATTGATTCACGAATGCCTTGCTTCATTGATTTATTCAATCATTCATTGATTCATTCATTGATTCACTCATTTATTAATTCACTGATTGGTTCTTTCATTCAGTGGTTCTTTACTGATTCACTCCGCGATCAATGTTGATTCAGAAATTCATAGGTTTATTCATTGATTGATTCGCTAATTCATTGATTCATTGATTGACTCACTCGTTCACTGATTCACTGATTCACCCATTCCTTCATTGATTCATTGGATCATTGATTCATTGATTCATTCACTCGTCCATCCATTTATTCATTCATTCATTCACTCACTCACACTCACTCGCTCACTCGCTCGCTCACTCACTCACTCAGCCATCCGCGCACTGATTCGTTCACATCATTGATTTCATTTCATTCTCATTCGGTGATGCACCTCGCAACGGAAATCTTTCCCCATTGATTTCTGATGGCTATTGCTCTTCTCGAAACTTTCGCCCCCCCCGGGGCCGGGCACTATCTGGTAGAAGTTATACAAGTTATCAAAGGAAGTTTAGGGGGAGAAACTTCCGTGTTACGGACTTTTAGAATGTCAGGGAAAGAGTTAGTCAAAGAAAGAGTTAGTGAGAGAAAGAGTTAGTTAGAGAAAGAGTTCATCAGGGAAAGAGTTAGT
>CAMXCT020000305.1:22500-112589 GCA_947184155.2 Cladocopium goreaui | reverse complement strand
CGTCTATGTGCGGTCGACAGAATTCCATTGTGAATTGCAACTGTAGGATCGTTCCCGCAATGTAAATGGGATTGCAAGTGGCGCTGGTGGATGAGTTGCCAATGGAATTCCATTGTGATTTGCAACTGTAGTATCCTTCCAAACAGTTAGTCAGGGAAACAGTTAGTCAAAAAAAGAGTTAGTCAAAGAAACAGTTAGTCAGGGAAAGAGTTTGTCAAAGACAGAGTTAGTCAGGATATATGAGGTAGTCAAAGAAAGAGTTAGCAAAGAAAGAGTTCGTCAGGGAAAGGGTTAGTTAAAGCAAGAGTTAGTTAGGGCATTGATTGTTCCCGCAATGCAAATGGGATTGCAAGTGGTGCTGGTGGATGAGTTGCCGATGGAGTTTTGAAGGAAGTCTCGCACGAAATGCGTTTTTGAGAGATAGCAGATGCACGAAAGCCTATGTTTTTCCATACAAAGTGCGTCCCCGAACGTCGATGATCTACCTCTGCTGTGCGACGGGTGCGAGACGGTCTCGTGTGTGGTCGGATCATCCTCGGATCATGGTCGGATCATGGTCGGATCGGTCTCGGATCGGTTCCGCATTGTAAATGGGGTTTCAACTGTGTTTCGTCTATGTGCGGTCGACAGAATTCCATTGTGAATTGCAACTGTAGGATCGTTCCCGCAATGTAAATGTGATTGCAAGTGGCGCTGGTGGATGAGTTGCCAATGGAATTCCATTGTGATTTGCAACTGTAGTATCCTTCCCGCAATGTAAATGGGATTGCAAGGTTGCTTCCTGCTTTGGCTGCATACGTAATACTATTGTCTTTTGCAGCTGGATCTCGTAAATCGTATTGGAGTGGCTGCATGAAGGCTGCGACAGTGATTTGTCAGCAGATTTTCTTCATTTTGGCGCTAGTGATTTTCCTTCTAAAAATCTTTTTAAAAAGTGCTTCAAAATCTTTTTTTTTCGCTCTGGCGTCGAGATCCGGTTTTGGAGCTACAATTTCCGCACTCCAATGCGCGTAGTTCTATTGTCTTTTGCAACTCAGTCTCTGCAGATTGCATTGTAATGGCTGTGGTTGCATTCGTAGTCTCGCACGAAATGCGTTTTTGAGATAGCAGATGCACGAAACCCTATGTGTTTCCATACAAAGTCTGTCCCCGAACCTCGATGATCTACCTCTGCGGTGCGACGGGTGCGAGACGGTCTCGTGTGTGGTCGGATCATGGTCGGATCATGGTCGGATCGTGGTCGGATCATGGTCGGATCGGTCTCGGATCGGTTCCGCATTGTAAATGGGGTTTCAACTGTGTTTCGTCTATGTGCGGTCGACAGAATTCCATTGTGAATTGCAACTGTAGGATCGTTCCCGCAATGTAAATGGGATTGCAAGTGGCGCTGGGGGATGAGTTGCCAATGGAATTCCATTGTGATTTGCAACTGTAGTATCCTTCCCGCAATGTAAATGGGATTGCAAGGTTGCTTCCTGCTTTGGCTGCATGCGTAATACTATTGTCTTTTGCAGCTGGACTTCGTAAATCGTATTGGAGTGGCTGCATGAAGGCTGCGACAGTGATTTGTCAGCAGATTTTCTTCATTTTGGCGCTAGTGATTTTCCTTCTAAAAATCTTTTTAAAAAGTGCTTCAAAATCGTTTTTTTTCCGCTCTGGCGTCGAGATCCGGTTTTGGAGCTACAATTTCCGACGCCGTTGCGCGTAGTTCTATTGTCTTTTGCAACTCAGTCTCTGCAGATTGCATTGTAATGGCTGCGTCAAAGTTGCTTCGTGCTGTGGTTGCATTCGTAATACTATTGTCTTTTGCAGCTGGATCTCGTAAATCGTATTGGAGTGGCTGCATGAAGGCTGCGACAGTGATTTGTCAGGAGATTTTCTCCATTTTGGCGCTAGTGCTTTTCCTTCTAAAAATCCTTTTAAAAAGTGTATCAAAATCGTCTTTTTTTCGCTCTGGCGTCGAGGTCCGGTTTTGGAGCTACAATTTCCGACGCCGTTGCGCGTAGTTCTATTGTGCTTTGCAACTCAGTCTCCGCAGATCGCATTGTAATGGCTGCGTCAAGGTTGCTTCGTGCTGTGGCTGCATGCGCAATACTATTGTCTTTTGCAGCTTAAATCGCATTGGAGTGGGTGCATCAAGGGTGCGACAGTGATTAGTAGTAGTGCTGGGAATTATAATGAAAGCTTAATAGATGACATATGAGAAGGGACTAGATGAGAAGAGATGAGCTGGGATAAGGTGAGAAGAGCTCAGATGAGATGAAATGTGGAGTGTGAAGAGTGCAGTGTGAAGTGTGGAGCGTGAAGAGTGCAGTGTGAAGTGTGAAGTTTGGAGTGTGAAGGAAGCAGTGAGAAGTGTGAAGTGTGGACTGTGAAGTGTGAACTGTGGAGTGTGAAGTGCGACGTGAGAAGTGTGAAGTGTGGAGTTTGGAGTGGGAAGGAAGCAGTGAGAAGTGAGAAGTGTGAAGTGTGGACTGTGAAGTGTGAAGTGCGAAGTGAGAAGTGTGAAGTGTGGAGTTTGGAGTGGGAAGGAAGCAGTGAGAAGTGAGAAGTGTGAAGCTGTGATTGTGAAGTGTGAAGGTGAAGTGTGGAGGCATCTGATCGTGAAGGCAGCAATGAGAAGTGCAAAGGTGGAGTGTGGTGTCTGAATGTGGAGTTGAGATTTTTTTCCGATTTTGCTGCGTGCAACACCAAAGCTCTTGGCAAATGTCAATGAGGCCTGTTGGTATTCCTGAGGGAGTGATGTGTGCGACTTGTGCATTGTTCCTTGCCGCCCTGTTGTTGTCAGGCATTGTGTAATGGAAAGCACGGTAGAGTGAGACATGTGAAAATGTTTAGTGTGAAAGTGTGAATTGTGAAGTGCGAAGTGAGAAGTGAGAAGAGTCGGAACTGGTGAAGTGTGGACTGTGAAGTGTGAAGTGCGAAGTGTGAAGTGCGAAGTGAGAAGTGTGAAGTGTGGAGTTTGGAGTGGGAAGGAAGCAGTGAGAAGTGAGAAGTGTGAAGTGTGGATTGTGAAGTGTGAAGTGTGAAGTGTGAGGTCTGGAGCGTGAAGGCAGCAGTGAGAAGTGAGAAGTGTGAAGTGTGGAGTGTGAAGTGTGAAGTGAGATTTTTTTCAGATTTTGGCTGCTTGCAAACACCAAAGCTTGGCAAATGCAATGAGGCAGTGCATGTGTATATCCTGAGGCAGTGCTGTGTGCGAATTGTGCATGTTCCGGCCGCCATTGTTTGGATCATGCAGTGTGAAGGAAGCAGTGAGAAGTGAGAAGTGTGAAATGTGGAGTGTGAAGTGTGAAGTGTGAAGTGCGAAGTGAGAAGTGTGGACTGTGAAGTGTGAAGTGTGAAGTGTGGACTGTGAATTGTGAAGTGTGAAGTGTGGACTGTGAAGTGTGAAGTGTGCAGTGTGAAGTGTGAAGTGGTGAGGTTTTGGAGTGTGAAGGAAGCAGTGCGAAGTGTGAATGTGGGAGGTGTGAAGTGTTTGGGGTGGCTGACGCTTGTTTGGAGTGCGACGAGTGCAGTGTGCAGTGTGAGGTGTGAGTGTCGAGGGAAGGACACGGTCGGGACAGGGTGTCTTTGAACTATAGGTCATTTATGTTTGGGAAACTTCCGCCGCCGGCTTGCCCGGGTCTATGTTAGACTTATAGAATTTACTATAGAAGTTATGTAGGTTATAGTGCTGGTACCAGGTATATAGTGACGCCCAATTCTTTGTGGGATGGGCTTTACCGGCGAGAAGCCCATCGTCCACGGTCGCGATCCCACACCTGTTGCTCTTGTCGAGCACGAAGGGCTTCTGGTGTGTTGTACAAACCACGTCCAAACTGACCCACGCCACCTCGCACGCGCAGGTCGTAGCACTGGCAGAAAGTGTATAAGTATACTGCTGTGTAAGGACCATGGCAGATGCGCATACTGTCTTAATGAAATATTAATAAAATTGGAATTGATGAGGTTTCCACGTTTTTTTCCGTAACACAGATGCGATGCAGGTGCTCTCCTGTTGACAGCCAGGCCACAAACGGTGCCAGTGGTCGCAATGGCACTAGCACTGTAGAGACCAGCAGAGCTGCCCCTGACGAGACCCCACAAACCTGTCGCAATGCCGCAGAACTCGACCTGGGCATACCTGGGCTATCTTTATCCTTCCAAACAGTCCAAACACTGTCATGATGCTTGAAATGGGCCTGAGAATTCAATGGCATTGAAATGCATATTGAAATGCATTGAATTGAGAATCAGTGAGAATCAGTGCAATGCCAGTGATTTGGCGCCGATTTGCCCACCTGCTATCTCAAAGCCGGCCGCTGAGCATGCAACAAAGGAGACAAATCCGGCTGCAACCCCTTTGGTGGCTACTGACAAGCCGCTCCTGAGCCACACTCGTGAATAAGATTTGACAATAAGATTTAATGCAACCAGGCCACCACAAGCCATCCACTGCATCCTACAAATGACATGGGCATCCATCATGTGGCAGTCAGATTTTTCGAGCCTTGAACCTTTCATGATTTGCCGGCTTGCGCATGTGCTGCGCCTTGGGCCTTGTCACGTCCAAGAACTCTTGAGCCGCTTGACTCACGTGATCCCAGGCGGAATCCTCTTCCTTGGGGCCCCAAAGTACGATGCGTCGGTGTTGGTTGTGGTTGTTGCTGTTGCTGTTGCTGTCGTTGCTGTTGCTCCTCTCCTTTTTCTTATTTTGTTTCTTCTTTTTCTTCTTCTTCTTCTTCTTCTCCTTTTTCCTCTTCTTCTTCTTCTTCTTCTTCTTCTTGTTGTTGTTGTTGTTGTTGCCGCTGCTGCTTTTCGTATTCGTGATCGTCGTCGCGTTCGCGTTCACATTGGTGTTCGTGTTCGTGCTGCCGTTGTTGTTGTGGTTGTTGTTGCTGCTGTAGTTGATGTTATGAGGATGGTGGAGGACTGCTGTTGGTACTGTTGCAAGTTGTTCTTTGGAGCCTTTGGAGCTGCAGCTGTGGCAGTGACTGCTGGTGGCTTGCAGTGTTGTGGTTCAAACCCTGCAGGGTTAATGCCTGAGATGAAACTCAACGTGGTAACGTGGACTACAGTGTCACATGGCCAAATTTGGCCATCAAAGCGATTCAGATGATAGGCCATAGGCCCACAGGAATAGGCTCCACACATCTTGTGGAGAATCGGTTGCGCTGGCAGGGGCCTTTTGAGTCTCCTGCGCCGCTAGCATCATGGAACGGTCAGCACTTGTCACTTCATTGACTTCATCATTCAATTCCTGAGGACTGCAGGACTGCAGTGAAGATTGCCTTTCAGCTCAAACCTCGTTTACCTCGTTTGCTCCTGTGGAGAACTTGTGGTGCCTTAAGTTGCGAAAAGCATGAAAAGCATGAAAAGCAATGCATGAAGCCACAAAGCAGAACGCATCAGACAGCCTTGGAAGCTCCAAATCCAGCCACGTTGCAGAGAGTTGTGGTCTCAGCTGGTGGTGTCGAGATCATCGTCCACTCTAACAATGGTGGCGCAGACGGCTCCATATCTGCCACATCTGCTGACGGCTGCTCCTCTGGCGTCTCTGGCGTTTCTGCCATGCTGGCTGCGGTAGGCGGCACAAAGTGTGGGAAGTCTCCCGCGAAGATTGTGACCTGAGGCTTGAAACTCCCAGATTCTTCGGGGCACCACCACATGATGTCCTCACCGATGAAACTATTCAAAGTATCTAAAGTGCATTTCTGTTTGTGTAGTATCCAACTTCGACTTGCATCCAAGCAGCCTTCATTACCTTAGTCCATCAGTCCATGGTCGCAAGTCTGAAGCATTCGATTTTGTTGGCTGGGGTTCAAAGGACTTGTGAACCACCGCGCTGCCCACAAGGCTGTCAACTTCGTGCGATGGCTTCGAGCTACCTCGCAGTTAATGCTGGCGAGCATCTATCAGATTACCCTCCTGCACAGAAGTTTCATCTCTATGGGCTTGGCACATGAATACAGAATGCAGAATAATTACACATGAATGCACTGATTCACTCACATGATCTTGAAGGGATGGATAACGTGTCAGTAAATTTTCGAAGTCTCTCTGGCACTGTGGAACCTTGGCCGAAGTCCAACCATAATAGGTCTCCCCCTGCAGTGGCGTTACAAAAATCCACGTCATGCTTTTGGCATCTGCCTCTGTGGAATCTTGCACCATGTGCCAGGCCTGCTTCAGGTTGGGAGCACGGTCGAGCTCTGCCTTCCTTGGGAAGCACTTTGCAGGCTTCAGGAAATCATCGACTGCGACTGCAAGATCCGCACTCTCCAGGCACTCTCCAGGCACCCTGTCTATTTGTTTCAACCATGACTCATCTTTAGCCAGGCATTTGTGATGCCTGTTGGAGCAAAAAGACTCTTGTCCTTCCGCCAAGTGTCAGATCCGGCGGTGGCACTCCGATGAAACATGCCTGTCAGTGTTAGTCAGGGTGCCAAGAACTGTCATCATCTTTCAACAAGGCCCTGGAAAGAAATGCGTGTTCTGATCTCTCAGAAAATCTACATAAATCTACACTTGTCTTTCCATGTCTCCAAGTTACGAAAGTCGGCTCCTGCAGCCTTGGATTTGTAAAGGCCTCACAAGAAAGAAACATCAAAATGCACACAGTCACTGCTCTGTGTATTCTCTCTCTCTCTCTCTCTTCCAGCGTACTAGGACTGTTGCCAGAGACAAATAAACATCCTTCTCCTCACAACTGTGGACGCTGAAGACACTGAAATCCATGCTGGAGCTGGGCAAAATCACACTTTGTGAGCTTCATAGGCTCATGGAATCTCATATCATAGTTTTCATAGTTATTTAAGTCGGCTGGAGTCACCTACCTGCATTTCTTACATGAAGGGAATTTGGACTTATTGCTCATACGTTGCGGCAACTGTGGCATCTTCTCCTCGCTGTCGACGTACCACACAACACCAGACACCCCCAGCACTTCTGTTGACTTGAACCTCAGATTTTGACCAATCTCAATATCCAGGTAGCACTGCAGCACCAAGCAAAGCTAGACCAAACAATGAGATACAATGAGAACAAGGGGTGCAGGTGTACAATGGCGTGTATCCTCGACCCTTCAAACAATTCAAGATGTATGATTCCCTTGGACCTTTCCTCCACAATGCGGGGATGAATTTGAGCCTTGGAACTCAATGACACTCGAGCTCTCCGCTTCAATTGCCTAGGTCAGGCCAGTCGCGAAATAAGATCCCTCTGTTGTTTGGTGTTTTATGTGTTGTTTGTTTTGCCAAGACTAGTTTGAAGATCTTTGAAGGACTAAATTTCAAAAAGAAATTGCGTGTGAACCATCCTGGGATCCTGGGATGCCTTTCGGAGTGTGTGCGATTTGATCCGCCCGGCCCAGCCTGTGTCTTCTCGGATTTCCAATCCTGCAGGATCCGCCACCCCATCCATTAAAAAAAAAACACTCTCTTGCACAATTATGGAGGACGGACTCGAAATACAAAACGGTTGGAATGGTGTTGGGAATTTGTAATAAGTTATGGTTTATATGAGTTTATATGAGTTTATATTAGTTTATATAATTTGTACAAAACCATCTTTTAGTTGTGCTGGGTGTTTTCTGCTGGGTGAAGCGAGAGGCTGAACTCCAAAACCTGTCGACTCCCTCGACGCCGAGGAACCCCAGCTCGCAACCAGTCGCCATCGAACAAAAACTTTTTGTCCGAATCGTTGCCTCTGGTGGAAAGCAACGAACCCAAAAATGAATAAACTGAACATAGAAATTCTCTCTTGAAATTCTCAGACGAAAGGGAACGCACCAAAATGTTTCCCTATCAGAGAGTGAGAGAGTAAGAGAGTGAGATAGAAAAGAACAAGGGAAAGCAATTAGAAAGGGAGCAAGCGTTTGACAGCCAAGTCAATTCCCTTTTGCCCCCACACTGACTTACCAAAAATCTGGCTAGTTCATCTAGCCAAGCACGAACGAGAAGGAATCTTGAACAGCAAAACTTTGTCTCTTTGAAGGACACTTCCGTTTCGCCTATCACGGCCTATCATGCATGCAGATTTGGGGTTTCCAATCCATGGGGGTACCCCAAATCATCCGAGTTTAATGTTGTTCATCCAAAAAAACATCCAGTACCCCCATGACTTAGGAAACCCCTATTTCCCATCCATTTCACATCAGAGATGCAAATCTCTATGCGGATCCGTTTCTCCGCGAGCCCTGTCTCCATGACGCTGAAATGATCACCTGCACACGGTGATGGTTTTCTAAGTCATCAGGGTACCCCTAAGTCATCTGGATGGTTTTTGGATGAAAATCCCATGAAAGTTGGATGATTTGGGGGTAATTTGGGGGTACCCCCACGTATTTGAAACCTATGAATTGGTACATGGCAGTTCTGGCAACGAGGCCAGTTTGGCCAACACTCCGATGCCAACAAAACTGGCAAACTTTAATCTGAACGGTCTGAGCATGTTCCCGGTGTCCTAAATCCTCCAAAATTGAAATCGAAAATCGGTGGACTCCCCAGGTTGCAGAACAGGAACTTGGCACCTCCTACAAGCCAGCAGTGGCCAGCAGTGGCCAACTGGCCGGTGGTCCCGCTGCAGACAATGCTGAAATCAAATCTGTGGGGGTTGCAAGTCTATACCTGATACACCTTCACTTTGTTTTTTCTGGTTTGTTTCACACTTGGCCTTGGACTATTCAAGAGGTTTGGCCGTGACAATCGTGACATGAAATTTTGATTCGCCAAGCGAGCATCTGATAAAAGCAAATACAACATCTCCGCGCAAGCAATCTAGTGCCGGCAGAGGCTTGGAACCAAATGGCTGCGTGAAGTGGATTTGCCGGAGGGAGGGTTGTTACGTTCACACGTGGACATGAGTTTGTGATCTAACGATACATTCCTCAAACCAAGCAACGGTCATGTTTTTTCATCGACTTACCTCATTCCCTTTTGAATCCTTGTTGAGTGTCTGATTTACTTGCAGTCCACTCACTGGGGAAAAAACAACTTCCAAATTGCAAAAACTATCAAAATCCAAGTATCCCACCCACCAAGTCTGAGCAAAAAGGAAACAACTATATATATATATAGTAGCGAACTGAAACTTAGAATGACGTATTGTTTTCCAAAATTTTCAGTGGAACACTTAGAATGAGGGCTGTTAGAATGACGTACCAGCAACATTTTTTTTAATATATATTTTTATACTATATATATGTCATATCATATTATATTGTATTGTATATTATTGTATTATAATATATATATATAGTAGCGTATATATATATATATAGGTTTCTGAGTTTCAATTCTCCAGCATATATATATATATATGTATTTATCTGTCAGCCAATATGTGTTGTTACTATGGCTATTTTGACCATAATTTCATAACCCGCCTTGCAATTCTGTTCAGAACCCCAAAAAAACGGCTTCTCGCCTTCAAAAATATGCAGGAACATGCAGCAACAATCCTCCTGTCAGAAACGGCGTACATTTCTTTTTCCCCCCAGCGATAATGTACGGATTTGCCTGTTGGGAAAGGCATGTATTGTACAACAAATTGCCCCAACGTAAATATAGTATTGCGAATTCACAAAGTTGAATGTGATTGCACTTTGGGTCATAGCATATAAATGGCCTCAACACGACCAGGGAAACCGGGGCAGCTACATTCACAATGCTATTTCATTGTGAGGAACACTTGGAATACAAACACTTGCAATAGAACAACATCAGTATATTATAGTGGCCCCCTGGTGTGGAACACTTGGAATACATACACATGCAGTAGAACCAAATCCATATTATATATATATAGTGGCCTCCTGGTGTTCACGTGTTTGGCCATTGCTCCTATCCACTATGAGAGGCTGTGCAAATCACAAATGGCCCTCTTCCAAATGGCCTGCATGATACAGGAAGAAATGAATTAGGAACAGATTGGCAGCCCTACGTCCACTTGCGTGTCAATGATGTTTGTGGAGTTGATATATTCTATGTGTTGGATTCCCACCACGTAATCAATTACACACAGATCAAATGATACACTTAGAATGTTGTATCTTGGCATTTTCCATGGCAAGGGACCTCTGCCTTAGCACTTGCAAATGGTACTGTTTGCATTTCTGGCAGGGAAACTCAGCCCCCACAGCATCTACGATCTCAGAACGCATATATCCGGAGATGCAACTGGTGTGTGAGCAAATGGGTCTTGTTTTGCTGAACGGCACAATCATTGTATATATATATATATACTGTATATATATTATATATATATATGTATATTTATTTATTTAGTTATTTATTTATTTATTATTTATTTATTATTTATTTATTTATTATTTATTTATTTATATTTGTTCTTTATTTATTTATTCAATATATATATATTATGTGTGTAGCCTATTACATAGTGCCTTGTTTTACATATAGGTAACACTTAGAATGCGTTCCAGTTGCAGCTCACACACACACGCCGGCACATCAAAAGGAAAACACAGTGGCCTCCGCATTTTTCAGCTTTTCCAGCTGGCGGAGCCACAATTTTTCTTTCGGACACTTCTCCACATGAGCTCTGACAATAGCCATGATCACTTTTAAAAGTGCCTCAGCCTCACTGCGCTTGCTAACACCGCCCCATGTGCATGACAAGCCTGAACTCACCGACGGATAGTAGCCCTGCCACTGCATCGAGGTTGAATGATAGACTAATGTGCACCCCTTGACTGGTGGAATGTCGGCCAAGCCTCTTTCGTCTAATTTTCGATATGCCTCACGGTGATGGAAGGATTTCACTCGTGAGTGCTTGTTTGACAGAAGTGCCTGCCACATTTCTTCGTCATCACTGTCGGCCAAGATCTCATGGTCACTTGTTTCCTCCTGGCCTTCACCAGTGTCTTCACCAAATTCACCATGTGGGGGGGCCTGGAAGTTCAACTCCTCGTTTTCTCCCTCATCATTGCTCTCATTCTCCTCGTTCTCATGTAGATGGTTCAGGGCATCCTCATGTAGTCCTGTGTCCAAAACTTCAGGCACATCACTGCTTGTCACTGGTTCCCCTTTCAGAATCACCAGTCGCTGCTGAGGTCCCGTAGCAGATTTGATGCCAAGTCGGCTTGGCTCAGTTGAGAAAGTAACATGGACTGAGAAGAGAAAATCCTTGATCTTGCTGACATCGCAATTCTTTCGAATGGTGGTCACCTGTTTCTTGGTTTTCTTGGAGAACAGGAAATTCATTGATCCAGATTCCTTGCACCATTGTTCATATTCCAACTGCTTCTTTGGTTCCAAGTTTTTGCCTTCCCTCATTCTCAACTCAATCCTGTCTTCCCATTTTCGGTTCTGCTCAAGCCATTTGAACAAGGCCATGGAAATTGGAGAATACATCCAAACTGGTAGGGGTTGACGAGTGGATACATCACTGCCAGACTGAATAGCCCAGTACATTTGCCTTTCACCAGCAAGAGGCTCAAGACGTAGATGATCAAGTTTTGCCAATTCTTCATCGGATGTGGTCATATCAGGCACTTCCACTAGCTTCAGAAATTGGTGCATCATGTCCTTCTCCGGCTTCAGGATCTCTCTCACTTTCTGGACATCACCTTCAGGTGCTATGTTAGAGGATGTAACACATAGAATGATGCCTTTGGGGCAATGTGAACTAGTGCACAGTAGTGTATATATATAATCAAAAAAATGCTATAATAATATGTTGTGGGGCATTTGAGACTATATATGTATATATTTTTAAAATAGAAATCACAGCGGCTGTAACACATAGAATGCCTCTCTCTACCTCTCTCTCACTCTATATATATATATAATTATATATATTGTTATAATGTGTACCTCCGAAGCGCCACATAGCGATGTCTTGCTCATCGATCAATCCGCGGCTCATCCACGATGTCCACACCAGCTTTCCATTCCTGGAAGTCTAAGCCCCATAAACTGAACAAAGGATTGGATCGCCAACACCTGTCTCGTCCCACAATATATATATATATAGTTTTTGGTTGGTATCACCCCATGCCCCAGGTATCCCAGCAAGTGTTTTTTCAGCTAAAATCCAAGAGTCCCCAGGGTGTTCAAGGCTTGAATAGCGTATGCGTCTGCATGCAGAGACGTCAAAATCGACGACCTAGGCACTCCAATCAAGGCATATTGTTGAACATTGTGGTTGGGTCTGAACCTGACTGTCATTTAGTTCGAATAATATCAGAGCCCGAACACATAGAATGCCATCAGCCGATTTACAAATAGGCTTGGCCCGGCTTGCCTTCAACCTTGCCTTCTAAATGTTTCAGCCACTGCCACAACTGATTGTGTATGTATATACAAACACATTCTTATATCTCTCTCTATACTTATATATATAGTTGTATATATATATATATACATAAATCGGGATACAATGCAGCCAAGATACTTGGTGGAAATATGCCCTTGAATGGAAACATTCATCTCATCAAGGCAGCTTCGCAATTCCAATGTTGATCCCCAATTGATAGCAGCACAATGATATGCCTTTGTCAACTGGTGCAAATACTGATGGAATCCATCGTTAGGACCACCAGCGGCACCCCAGCCGCCTGGGATCTGACAGCTGGGGGAATCACCACATATGATTTCCTCGGTTCGCATGGAAGCACTCGAGAGATAAACGGATGAACCGAAAATGTATGTATAGAGAAATATTTTATATTAATACTGTATATATATATATAAAATATGTGTATATTATATATATATGGAAGAGGTTCGTGAAAGCCTCGGTGTTGTCAACTCCATTCACATGCTTCAAAAAGAAACAGTTCGCTGATTATACGGCAAGTGGCCGCGTTGTGCTGGACACTCCACTCACGCTTCAATGACTCAAAGTGTTTCATTGAATGTTGCGGTGCAAAATCGCACACCACCAGGGCTCGATCTTCTAGACTTAGTCCCAAGCGCCGCCTTCTCTCTCGCAACTCCTGGGCAAAGAAATCCAAAAATGGAATCATTGTAGAAGCACTCCAAATGTGAGTCCGATCTTGAAGTGGACCCACATGCAACCATTTGCCCAGCTCCTGCGAAGAGTAGTTTATTTGTGTACATATATATATATATATTTGTGTGTGTATGATTGTGTAAATATAGATATAAGTATTTAATATATATATATATTCAAACAAATATAAATAAATATATATATATAGATAATATGCTTCTTCATCCCGTATTCACACACACCCCTGGTCCCCTAGGACTCCCATTGCAAGCCTTCATTTTTAGTATTAGGAGAAAGCCTGGAAATCCTATTTTTGACAATATTTTGATTGCGTTATATAAAGAAATGAAATTGATATTAAAATCGGAAAAAAAGTTTTTATTATTATAAGGATTTTAATTTAGTATTAGGGAGAAGCTTCGAAATCCAATTTTTGGCAATATTTTAATTGCGTTATATAAAGAAATTTGATTGATTTTGAAATCGTAAAAAAAATAGTTTTTATTATTATATAAGTGTTTGAGTTTAGTATTAGGGGGAAGCTTCGAACATTTTTTAAATTGCATTATATAAAGAAATTTAATTGATTTTGAAATCGGAAACAATAGTTTTTATTATTAAGGGTTTTAATTTAGTATTAGTGGAAAGCTTCGAGATCCAATTTTTGGCATTTTTTAATTGCGTTATATAAGGAAATTTCATCGATTTTGAAATCGGAAAAAAAATATGTTGTTATTATTAAGGGTTTTAATTTAGTATTAGGGGGAAGCTTCGAAATCCAATTTTTGGCAATATTTTAATTGCGTTATATAAAGAAATTAAATTGATTTTGAAATCGGAAAAAAATTATTATATAAGGGTTTAGTTTTATTGATAAGGTTCGCTACTAATAAATATATATATATATAATTTCCTAATAATAAAAACTACTTGAAGTGTTTATTTAATAAGGGGGGTTAGTATTAGGAGGAAGGGATTATATAGTCTTATATGTGTGTGTAGGCGCAGTCTTGGACACATCATTCTATGTGTATAAGTATGCAATATGACTGAAACTTTGGAACATGTGGAAAAAAACAAAGTCCTTGTTGATCAATTCGCGCTGTGACTCCGAAAGGTACTCCCTTTTGATGGTGACAAACCCTCGTGTCATGGTTCCATCTGCCCAACTGACTGTGGTGAGTGTATGTGGCGCTCGCCATTGTTCAACTGATCCTGATGCACCGGGTCCACCTTGGATTCTAGGCCTATGCACTTCTCTCTGTACCTCTACCTCATCAGTGAATGGTAGATCCAAGCATCTTTCCAAGCAATGCCTCAGGCGCTTCAGGCTGCATGAACTGCTGAGCTCATCCACAGAATCTCTCTGGTTCAACAGAGACTTGGCTGGTCTGAACATCAAAGTCCATACCTGGTCAAAGTTACATAGTAGTTGACCATGGCAACGGCCGGAATGGATCTGGGCTTGTAGCCAAGATCTCACCTTTTGCATCTGGGGATGCTCTGGTGGTAGATGCTTCCCCGGCTTTGTGTTCGCAGTTGGCATCATGCCACACTTTCGACATAGTCGTGCCGCATGCACCCTTGGAATGCGGAGGTTCAATCCACCAGAAAAAAAAACAGCTTAGTAAAACATAGAAATAATCATATTCCAAGTGTTAGATTGTCACAAGTGTGCATGTAAAAAACACATCAATGGGGGGGTTCCATCCGCCCCCCAAAAGGGACCTTAGGGAGACATTCCAAGTGTATCAGTCTCACAACTGTGTATGAAAATAATATGCAAAGGTACCTCATTGATGCATCTGTTCCCTTCACCGCGATTCTTGGAAGGGCATCATCAAAACGCTTGCGAACAGTATGAATTGCCGTTTCCATACCGTATTCACCCTCCAATGCTTGCGCTTCTTCGTTCAAGACCTTGAGGATAAATTCGGGATCGTTGACTCTTTCCCGCATCTCATCCACGATTTTGTTCCACTGGTCAATTGCTTGACCCAAAACCTTCTGCACAAAGTGGTAGTCTGTCTCCTCACCTGCTTTGATTCGTTCCACCTCCGCTGGGCAGGATTCGGTCGATTAGCCCATATACAGTCTTTATAAATATATATATATATATATGAATTTTACTTGTGTATATGTGTATATATATATATACGAATATATATATATATACGAATATATATATATATATACGAATATATATATATATATATATAAAAGAAAAATCAACACGACTTTTTCCTTCAAACTAGGATCCACCATTGATGACACTTCATTCAGGAGGGTAGATGGCAGTGTGCAGGTGGATGCAGGATCAACCCCCGAAGTCCTTCTGCTGAATTTCATTTCATGGCCCAGCATTTTTCGCAATACGTTGGCAGCTCTTTGTAGGTCTTGGCCAACTTGGCTGATGCGGTACATAGCAACGTCCAATGGTCTCGTTTTCGTGTATTTTTCCACTTGTACACACAGCATCGGTACCATCCACGTAGCTTCTGGTCTTGCACATATTTATATGGCTGATCGATGTTTGGGTCGGCCTTTGCCTTGTCGAATGCCTGCATCCTCAGATGCAATGAGTTTTACACTTAGAATATGTACCCCTCACCTGATGTCTATATTGTCCATGTGTGTGTATACATATATATATATAATATAGATATATATATATATATATATAGTAGCGAACTGAAACTTAGAATGACGTATTGTTTTCCAAAATTTTCAGTGGAACACTTAGAATGAGGGCTGTTAGAATGACGTACCAGCAACATTTTTTTTAATATATATTTTTATACTATATATATGTCATATCATATTATATTGTATTGTATATTATTGTATTATAATATATATATATATAGTAGCGTATATATATATATAGGTTTCTGAGTTTCAATTCTCCAGCATATATATATATATATGTATTTATCTGTCAGCCAATATGTGTTGTTACTATGGCTATTTTGACCATAATTTCATAACCCGCCTTGCAATTCTGTTCAGAACCCCAAAAAAACGGCTTCTCGCCTTCAAAAATATGCAGGAACATGCAGCAACAATCCTCCTGTCAGAAACGGCGTACATTTCTTTTTCCCCCCAGCGATAATGTACGGATTTGCCTGTTGGGAAAGGCATGTATTGTACAACAAATTGTCCCAACGTAAATATAGTATTGCGAATTCACAAAGTTGAATGTGATTGCACTTTGGGTCATAGCATATAAATGGCCTCAACACGACCAGGGAAACCGGGGCAGCTACATTCACAATGCTATTTCATTGTGAGGAACACTTGGAATACAAACACTTGCAATAGAACAACATCAGTATATTATAGTGGCCCCCTGGTGTGGAACACTTGGAATACATACACATGCAGTAGAACCAAATCCATATTATATATATATAGTGGCCTCCTGGTGTTCACGTGTTTGGCCATTGCTCCTATCCACTATGAGAGGCTGTGCAAATCACAAATGGCCCTCTTCCAAATGGCCTGCATGATACAGGAAGAAATGAATTAGGAACAGATTGGCAGCCCTACGTCCACTTGCGTGTCAATGATGTTTGTGGAGTTGATATATTCTATGTGTTGGATTCCCACCACGTAATCAATTACACACAGATCAAATGATACACTTAGAATGTTGTATCTTGGCATTTTCCATGGCAAGGGACCTCTGCCTTAGCACTTGCAAATGGTACTGTTTGCATTTCTGGCAGGGAAACTCAGCCCCCACAGCATCTACGATCTCAGAACGCATATATCCGGAGATGCAACTGGTGTGTGAGCAAATGGGTCTTGTTTTGCTGAACGGCACAATCATTGTATATATATATACTGTATATATATTATATATATATGTATATTTATTTATTTAGTTATTTATTTATTTATTATTTATTTATTTATTTATTTATTTATTTATATTTGTTCTTTATTTATTTATTCAATATATATATATTATGTGTGTAGCCTATTACATAGTGCCTTGTTTTACATATAGGTAACACTTAGAATGCGTTCCAGTTGCAGCTCACACACACACGCCGGCACATCAAAAGGAAAACACAGTGGCCTCCGCATTTTTCAGCTTTTCCAGCTGGCGGAGCCACAATTTTTCTTTCGGACACTTCTCCACATGAGCTCTGACAATAGCCATGATCACTTTTAAAAGTGCCTCAGCCTCACTGCGCTTGCTAACACCGCCCCATGTGCATGACAAGCCTGAACTCACCGACGGATAGTAGCCCTGCCACTGCATCGAGGTTGAATGATAGACTAATGTGCACCCCTTGACTGGTGGAATGTCGGCCAAGCCTCTTTCGTCTAATTTTCGATATGCCTCACGGTGATGGAAGGATTTCACTCGTGAGTGCTTGTTTGACAGAAGTGCCTGCCACATTTCTTCGTCATCACTGTCGGCCAAGATCTCATGGTCACTTGTTTCCTCCTGGCCTTCACCAGTGTCTTCACCAAATTCACCATGTGGGGGGGCCTGGAAGTTCAACTCCTCGTTTTCTCCCTCATCATTGCTCTCATTCTCCTCGTTCTCATGTAGATGGTTCAGGGCATCCTCATGTAGTCCTGTGTCCAAAACTTCAGGCACATCACTGCTTGTCACTGGTTCCCCTTTCAGAATCACCAGTCGCTGCTGAGGTCCCGTAGCAGATTTGATGCCAAGTCGGCTTGGCTCAGTTGAGAAAGTAACATGGACTGAGAAGAGAAAATCCTTGATCTTGCTGACATCGCAATTCTTTCGAATGGTGGTCACCTGTTTCTTGGTTTTCTTGGAGAACAGGAAATTCATTGATCCAGATTCCTTGCACCATTGTTCATATTCCAACTGCTTCTTTGGTTCCAAGTTTTTGCCTTCCCTCATTCTCAACTCAATCCTGTCTTCCCATTTTCGGTTCTGCTCAAGCCATTTGAACAAGGCCATGGAAATTGGAGAATACATCCAAACTGGTAGGGGTTGACGAGTGGATACATCACTGCCAGACTGAATAGCCCAGTACATTTGCCTTTCACCAGCAAGAGGCTCAAGACGTAGATGATCAAGTTTTGCCAATTCTTCATCGGATGTGGTCATATCAGGCACTTCCACTAGCTTCAGAAATTGGTGCATCATGTCCTTCTCCGGCTTCAGGATCTCTCTCACTTTCTGGACATCACCTTCAGGTGCTATGTTAGAGGATGTAACACATAGAATGATGCCTTTGGGGCAATGTGAACTAGTGCACAGTAGTGTATATATATATATCAAAAAAATGCTATAATAATATGTTGTGGGGCATTTGAGACTATATATGTATATATTTTTAAAATAGAAATCACAGCGGCTGTAACACATAGAATGCCTCTCTCTACCTCTCTCTCACTCTATATATATATATAATTATATATATTGTTATAATGTGTACCTCCGAAGCGCCACATAGCGATGTCTTGCTCATCGATCAATCCGCGGCTCATCCACGATGTCCACACCAGCTTTCCATTCCTGGAAGTCTAAGCCCCATAAACTGAACAAAGGATTGGATCGCCAACACCTGTCTCGTCCCACAATATATATATATATAGTTTTTGGTTGTTATCACCCCATGCCCCAGGTATCCCAGCAAGTGTTTTTTCAGCTAAAATCCAAGAGTCCCCAGGGTGTTCAAGGCTTGAATAGCGTATGCGTCTGCATGCAGAGACGTCAAAATCGACGACCTAGGCACTCCAATCAAGGCATATTGTTGAACATTGTGGTTGGGTCTGAACCTGACTGTCATTTAGTTCGAATAATATCAGAGCCCGAACACATAGAATGCCATCAGCCGATTTACAAATAGGCTTGGCCCGGCTTGCCTTCAACCTTGCCTTCTAAATGTTTCAGCCACTGCCACAACTGATTGTGTATGTATATACAAACACATTCTTATATCTCTCTATACTTATACTTATATATATAGTTGTATATATATATATACATAAATCGGGATACAATGCAGCCAAGATACTTGGTGGAAATATGCCCTTGAATGGAAACATTCATCTCATCAAGGCAGCTTCGCAATTCCAATGTTGATCCCCAATTGATAGCAGCACAATGATATGCCTTTGTCAACTGGTGCAAATACTGATGGAATCCATCGTTAGGACCACCAGCGGCACCCCAGCCGCCTGGGATCTGACAGCTGGGGGAATCACCACATATGATTTCCTCGGTTCGCATGGAAGCACTCGAGAGATAAACGGATGAACCGAAAATGTATGTATAGAGAAATATTTTATATTAATACTGTATATATATATAAATATGTGTATATTATATATATATGGAAGAGGTTCGTGAAAGCCTCGGTGTTGTCAACTCCATTCACATGCTTCAAAAAGAAACAGTTCGCTGATTATACGGCAAGTGGCCGCGTTGTGCTGGACACTCCACTCACGCTTCAATGACTCAAAGTGTTTCATTGAATGTTGCGGTGCAAAATCGCACACCACCAGGGCTCGATCTTCTAGACTTAGTCCCAAGCGCCGCCTTCTCTCTCGCAACTCCTGGGCAAAGAAATCCAAAAATGGAATCATTGTAGAAGCACTCCAAATGTGAGTCCGATCTTGAAGTGGACCCACATGCAACCATTTGCCCAGCTCCTGCGAAGAGTAGTTTATTTGTGTACATATATATATATATATTTGTGTGTGTATGATTGTGTAAATATAGATATAAGTATTTAATATATATATATATTCCAACAAATATAAATAAATATATATATATATAGATAATATGCTTCTTCATCCCGTATTCACACACACCCCTGGTCCCCTAGGACTCCCATTGCAAGCCTTCATTTTTAGTATTAGGAGAAAGCCTGGAAATCCTATTTTTGACAATATTTTGATTGCGTTATATAAAGAAATTAAATTGATATTAAAATCGGAAAAAAAGTTTTTATTATTATTAGGATTTTAATTTAGTATTAGGGAGAAGCTTCGAAATCCAATTTTTGGCAATATTTTAATTGCGTTATATAAAGAAATTTGATTGATTTTGAAATCGTAAAAAAAATAGTTTTTATTATTATATAAGTGTTTGAGTTTAGTATTAGGGGGAAGCTTCGAACATTTTTTAAATTGCATTATATAAAGAAATTTAATTGATTTTGAAATCGGAAACAATAATTTTTATTATTAAGGGTTTTAATTTAGTATTAGTGGAAAGCTTCGAAATCCAATTTTTGGCATTTTTTAATTGCGTTATATAAGGAAATTTCATCGATTTTGAAATCGGAAAAAAAATATGTTGTTATTATTAAGGGTTTTAATTTAGTATTAGGGGGAAGCTTCGAAATCCAATTTTTGGCAATATTTTAATTGCGTTATATAAAGAAATTAAATTGATTTTGAAATCCGAAAAAAATATTATATAAGGGTTTAGTTTTATTGATAAGGTTCGCTACTAATAAATATATATATATAATTTCCTAATAATAAAAACTACTTGAAGTGTTTATTTAATAAGGGGGGTTAGTATTAGGAGGCAGGGATTATATAGTCTTATATGTGTGTGTAGGCGCAGTCTTGGACACATCATTCTATGTGTATAAGTATGCAATATGACTGAAACTTTGGAACATGTGGAAAAAAACAAAGTCCTTGTTGATCAATTCGCGCTGTGACTCCGAAAGGTACTCCCTTTTGATGGTGACAAACCCTCGTGTCATGGTTCCATCTGCCCAACTGACTGTGGTGAGTGTATGTGGCGCTCGCCATTGTTCAACTGATCCTGATGCACCGGGTCCACCTTGGATTCTAGGCCTATGCACTTCTCTCTGTACCTCTACCTCATCAGTGAATGGTAGATCCAAGCATCTTTCCAAGCAATGCCTCAGGCGCTTCAGGCTGCATGAACTGCTGAGCTCATCCACAGAATCTCTCTGGTTCAACAGAGACTTGGCTGGTCTGAACATCAAAGTCCATACCTGGTCAAAGTTACATAGTAGTTGACCATGGCAACGGCCGGAATGGATCTGGGCTTGTAGCCAAGATCTCACCTTTTGCATCTGGGGATGCTCTGGTGGTAGATGCTTCCCCGGCTTTGTGTTCGCAGTTGGCATCATGCCACACTTTCGACATAGTCGTGCCGCATGCACCCTTGGAATGCGGAGGTTCAATCCACCAGAAAAAAAAAACAGCTTAGTAAAACATAGAAATAATCATATTCCAAGTGTTAGATTGTCACAAGTGTGCATGTAAAAAACACATCAATGGGGGGGTTCCATCCGCCCCCCAAAAGGGACCTTAGGGAGACATTCCAAGTGTATCAGTCTCACAACTGTGTATGAAAATAATATGCAAAGGTACCTCATTGATGCATCTGTTCCCTTCACCGCGATTCTTGGAAGGGCATCATCAAAACGCTTGCGAACAGTATGAATTGCCGTTTCCATACCGTATTCACCCTCCAATGCTTGCGCTTCTTCGTTCAAGACCTTGAGGATAAATTCGGGATCGTTGACTCTTTCCCGCATCTCATCCACGATTTTGTTCCACTGGTCAATTGCTTGACCCAAAACCTTCTGCACAAAGTGGTAGTCTGTCTCCTCACCTGCTTTGATTCGTTCCACCTCCGCTGGGCAGGATTCGGTCGATTAGCCCATATACAGTCTTTATAAATATATATATATATTATGAATTTTACTTGTGTATATGTGTATATATATATATATACGAATATATATATATATACGAATATATATATATATATATACGAATATATATATATATATTTAAAAGAAAAATCAACACGACTTTTTCCTTCAAACTAGGATCCACCATTGATGACACTTCATTCAGGAGGGTAGATGGCAGTGTGCAGGTGGATGCAGGATCAACCCCCGAAGTCCTTCTGCTGAATTTCATTTCATGGCCCAGCATTTTTCGCAATACGTTGGCAGCTCTTTGTAGGTCTTGGCCAACTTGGCTGATGCGGTACATAGCAACGTCCAATGGTCTCGTTTTCGTGTATTTTTCCACTTGTACACACAGCATCGGTACCATCCACGTAGCTTCTGGTCTTGCACATATTTATATGGCTGATCGATGTTTGGGTCGGCCTTTGCCTTGTCGAATGCCTGCATCCTCAGATGCAATGAGTTTTACACTTAGAATATGTACCCCTCACCTGATGTCTATATTGTCCATGTGTGTGTATACATATATATATATAATATATATATATACAATCTGAAATGAAACTGAGACAATTGTATTGAGCCTGGATTGTTTTACACGGTGGACAACTAAGTCTCTTACACCATTTCCTTCTGCCAAATCGTTGCCATGATTTTCTTGCCTCTGGGCTTGGAGCTCTCCGCATGCCTCGTTCTACCGTCAACACCTGGAACTTTGCGTCTGTAGGCTTGACGACGTTTCCTTTTGAGGTTATTCTTTCTGGGCTTTGGCTCTACCTTCCCTTTTTTGTTGGGTGGATGGTTCACCAAATGGTCAAACTCTGGGGCTGGCCGCTTTGCACGTACTCTTCGAACAACTGCTGGTGGCTGGGCTGAAGGTGCCGAAGGCGCTGAAACAGTCCGTGTGAGAGTATTCCAAGCATTTTGCCCGCACCCAAACATAGTCAGTACCACGGCTTGACATACAGTTGAGGAAAAACTATTTCCCGCAATGTCTTGAGCAAATTTGGGATCAGAAACCAACTGTTGGAACACATCAGAAGACCAGCAGCTTGGCCAAAGACCCTGGCACATCAGGAAGTCTCTCCCAGTCAAGTACCGTTTCAACTCGGTTGAGTAAACAGGATGACCCGGGGTGATGCAGGTGCAAACATCAGCAGCATGAATGTGGTTTCTCATGCTTGTGGAGCAGTCAACGAATACATTTTGATTGCCGGCAAAAACATTCCGTGAAAAGTTCACTAGTTGGTCATGCCGTCCCTCCTTTGGCTTTTCCTCTGCTTTCTTCTGAAAAACTTCAGACATAGGGAACTGGAAGTTGGACTGCATGGAATGTAGCAGGAAATCGAAACGTTCATTCAAATCAGACTGGCTCCCTCCACCAGTGTTCAGGACGGCCAATCCCCAGACCCTACACCGACGTTGGCGCAGCCCATAGTGTTGCGAATCAACCTTTTTCCATACCTGGCAGGATGGGAACACATAGAATGTGTCTGTTGCATCTCTATATATATATATAATCGTATCTACAATGATATTGCCATATATATATATATAGATATACACACAAGAAACAAACAAACCGCACCATTTACATTGAGACAAGCAAGGCACAAAGTTGTACCCCGCTTCTTTCATGTGTTTGGTGACAACTTGAACCGGTGATTCCAGCACTTTCCCGGAAGGGAGCTGTGCACATTCCGTGGCACCAATCACATTCTCATAGATGGCAAAAACGGGACATAGGTTCTCCACTGCCTGAGCTTCCGGGACATTCCATACATATATATATATAATAACATACATAGAAATAATATCAGGGGAGTTAACACTTAGAATGACCTGATCCAAAGGGCCGCCCAAATTGTACTACTTATATTGAACACACATACATATATATATATATATAACTACATATATAATCCCCTCTCCCTATTGCTACACGTCCCCCAAATACTAAAAAAACATACATTCATCTCCAATTTCTGAAAATTTCAGTTTGATCAATTTAATTTTTAATTGATCTCCTTTAGAAAATAATTTAAAAATCAACGTACCATTTGTGGGTTTCCTCCCCTATATATATAATACTAAAAACTAGTCAGCCCCGGGGTGATTAGTATTAGGGGAAAGCTTCGAAATCAATTTTTTGGCAATATTTTAATTGCATTATATAAAGAAATTAAATTGATTTTGAAATCAAAAAAAAAAATATTATATAAATGTTTCAATTTAGTATTCGGGGGAAGCTTCGAAATCCAATTTTTGACATGTTTTAATTGCTTTATATAAGGAAATTGAATTGATTTTGAAATCGGACAAAATAAGTTGTTATTATTGAGTGTTTTAATTTAGTATTAGGGGGAAGCTTCGAAATCCAATTTTTGACAATATTTTAATTGCGTTATATAAAGAAATTAAATTGATTTTGAAATCGAAAAAAATAGTTTGATTAGGGTTTTAATTTAGTATTAGGGGGAAGCTTCGAAATCCAATTTTTGGTAATATTTTAATTGATTATATAAAGAAATTAAATTGATTTTGAAATCGAAAAAAAATAGTTTCTATTAAGGGTTTTAATTTAGTATTAGGGTTCCCTAATATTAAATACATCCCTAATACTAAAAACTACCTGTCGTGTTTATTATCAGGGAGGTGAACGTTTAGAATTAGGGAGAATTACGTTTTAAATTCACATATATATATATAATTATATGTACATATTGGTAAAGATTGTCAAGAAACCAGTTTGAAACCATAGTGGTATGTTGGACCCGATGTTCCAGACTGATCTTCTTCCTCGCGTTCATAGCATCCGAAGTCACTGGCCCTAGATGCGTTGAGCTTGGATAGGCCCTTGCAACTAGGCCCACAAATGAAAATGTCGGTTTCGAACTCTGGGTCATTCAAATTCACAGTGAGTCCCATCTTGACGCATTGTCCTTTCATGTCCTTGAAGATAAGAACATCCTCGAATACGTGGCGTATGTTGGGGTGCTCTCGCATGATCAAGTCTCGTTTCCTTATGGGAACGGCACGCATTGAACTCCAAAATGGGAAAAAAAACAATTTGCCTCATTGAACCAAAAACTATACATATATATATGTATTTATATATATATATATTTATTTATTTATTTATACTCGACTATACATACATATATATATATCTATTGATTTATATATTTATTTACATATATATATATATATATATGCACATAAACGCATACAATAGAAACGCTCCACCGCAATGCAACTGACAAGTGTCTTTGCATCCTTTTCAACGGCGAATATCTGCTCAATCTCAATGTTGGTTCCCTGGGGGGCTCAGCAAAACAAGAACGAAAACATATATATATATAATTTCAACATATGTATATATATATATATACATACTATATATATATATATATGGGCGGGTGTCTGTGTGTGGGAATGGCTGAACGCATTCTAAGTGTATCGCGCCTGCTGTGTGTTGAGGTATGCAATAGTTTGTTCCAGTACAGTGATGCAGATGTCGGAGCCAGAGCAGGCTGTGGCCACGCGCAGTTTGGTCTTGCCGCTCTGGTTCAACTGCTGAACTCGCCTGAGAATCTCTGAGCGACCCTCATCCCCACAGCAATCCATAAAGTATCGGGCTGTTTCAGCCAAGTTCATGGCTGCTGGTGCCCTTGAAACGCCTTTGCAAAGCTGGGTCGTACTCAATTTGAAAAGACGATTTCTGTGCTTGTTGCTGACAAAGGATATTGCGTTCTCGACATCAAATTTCTCGATCTCACTCAGCTGAATGTGAAACACATTCTTCCATGATTTCATGTGTTGCACCTGATCCCGGCCATAGACATTGGACAACGAGGGCATACTTCTCAATGAAAAGGTCTCACATGCGGAAACGCACAAAAAGGCAACCGCATAGTACCCAATTTCTTTCTTCAGTATGGCAATCAGCCTTGAAGACTTGGCAATTTTGAATGATCTCAAAAAGCCAGAGCCCCCCTTGAGCAAATTCAACCATTCCTTCTCTTGTAGAATGATACAGTAATGCTCCTCAGACTCAGACAGTGAAGACAACTCCCCATGAACGGAACTAGGGCCCTCAGGGTCGCATCTAGGGCTCTCACAAACAGAGGCATCCTCTTCTTCCTCTTCTTGGGGTTCCATATCACCGTCCAAATCATGTGCCATTTCAGCAGCTTCCGGGACAAGAGATTGCTCCCAGACATCATGTGCTACAGTAGATTGCTCTGAAGAATGCGAATGACCATGATCAAGTAGATGGTTTGCAAGATCTTCGCACTGGACAAGGTTGTTGCTCCCATCATACATCAAAGGTTTTGAATCAGTGGAGACTCTTTCCAGACGCTCAACATCCACATACAAAAAGCATTGCTCACAACCAGAAGAGAGATCACGTGGAATGCGTAATCTGGGTTGTAGCTCATGAACCAGTCGAAAGTGCCACGCCCAACAATGTCCCGGATCGCCCTTCCACTCATTACGCATTTGTTGATACGATCTGTCTGGAACCCGGTGAAGAGAAAAAAACATTGCAAAGTCTTCGTGTCTGATACTTGTGCATCCCTGGTATTCCAAGATGGCAATGCATTCTCGAACCCTTCCTGCAACCTCATCTTTTCGCATGGACACCAAAATGATTCTGTCCCCCGTATTCAGCATTTTCAAAGGATTCTTCCGAATTTCGTATACCTTGCGAGACTCCTTGGGAGCTAGGAACTGTATGGCCCATTGTTCCTGCACCAATAAGCCACAATATTTTTGATTTTTCATGTGCACTCCCTGAAAAAGGCTCACAGGAATGGCTTCCAAAGGCTCCTCCTGCGTGGACATGGCGCCGCATGTGCTGTCGTACACTTAGAATGCACAACAAATATGTGAATATACGCATACATATACATATATGTGTATATAAAGAGATATATATATATATATAAAGATATATATAAATATATGCATAGAAAATTCGCCTTGACCCTGTCAGAAGCAAAACAGACACAATGTCCTTGGGTTCTGAATCTGTGGGCGAAAAAAGATCACATCCAACATATGGGTCGTCGCTCACTGGTGTCGCCTGCAGAGGCAACACATATAATTATATATATAAGGCCGATTGAGACATAAAAAGAGCTGAAAATCAATATCAACAGAGAAGCTTTCACGAACCATATAGCTGACCAAGTATTAGACGCTAAATCTCAATGTGCCTCAGGGTGGAAGCATTGCAACATGTGGGCCAGTTGCATGTCGTCATTGTCGCTGTCTACCTGTCTGGTCATATGGCCATGGTTATCAGGAATGCATAGCATCATTTTGTACACAAAAATACATTCGTCCACATATATATATATATAGTTATTTATATATACCACACCCACCTCAGTGTGATCCTCAACTGGTGCTGCCGTGGATACAACCTGGTCGGTGGATGGTTACGGTGAGTGGGTAGTTGATACGGGGTTTGTATGTAGAAAAAACGGGCTATGGAATATATACCTATATACATATATATATATACTGTTCACATTCCTATTGGACCCAGATCATGTCCGAATCCGGATTGGCATTCTAAGTGTTCCATCCACCACATTTACCCAGTACAAATACATGTGGGATCATCTGTGTTTATCTCTGCAGTACCCCCAACTAGACTATAACACACACACACACACATATATATATATATTTATTTTTGAAAAAAACATGAATATAAATATATATATATAATCCAAACGGTGTCAAGCCTCTCCGCGATCATGTCCCTCTGGAGCCGCTGGGGCCTGACGGGAGGGAACCGAGCATTCTAAGTGATCCAACCATGAGCAGGACTGGTGTTTTGGCTGTGGCAAGTCCAGCTGGAAAATCAAAATGGTGCATCAGAATACATTGACCCTTCAAAAAAAGAAATACATCAGATTTCAAATACAACATATATATATATAAACATATATATATAAACATATATATATATAATTGTTCTTTTTTGTCCCAGATTTGTGCCACACTCCCACCTCAGTGCGATCCTCTGCGGCAACTGGTGCTGCCGTGGATGCAACCTGGTCGGTGGATAGTTACGGTGAATGGGTAGTTGATACGGAGTTTGTATGTAGAAAAACCGGGCTATGAAATACCTATATATACATACATATATAATCAGAGGATTCAATTTATTACTGCTTACACTCCTATTGGACCTGTGGGAGACTGCATTCTAAGTGTTCCATCCAACATATTTACCCAGTATAAATATACATGTGGGATCATCTGTGTTTGTTTCTGCAGTACCCCCAGCTAGAGTATAATATATATATATATAATCAATGTCTATAACAGCTGATATGAATATGTAAATTCCCCCATTCTTAAATCTTGGGTCTGGATGCTATCATATGTCATAAGACACCATCATGGAATTACTGGCCCCCATAAGGGGCGCACGGAGGGTATTCTGTATTTCTCAAGGTTGTTTGTTTGAAGAGATCAACAATCAAAACGGTGTCAAGCCTCTTCGCGATCATGTCCCTCTGGAGCCGCTGGGGCCTGACGGGAGGGAACCGAGCATTCTAAGTGATCCAACCACCAGCAGGACTGGTGTTTTGGCTGTTGCAACTCCAGCTGGAAAAACAAAATTGTGCATCAAAATACATTGACCCTTCAAAAAAAGAAATACATCAGGTTTCAAATACAACACATATATATATATAAATATATATATATATACATATAATTGTTCTTTTTTGTCCCAGATTTGTGCCACACTCCCACCTCAGTGCGATCCTCTGCGGCAACTGGTGCTGCCGTGGATGCAACCTGGTCGGTGGATAGTTACGGTGAATGGGTAGTTGATACGGAGTTTGTATGTAGAAAAACCGGGCTATGAAATACCTATATATACATACATATATAATCAGAGGATTCAATTTATTACTGCTTACATTCCTATTGGACCCGTGGGAGACTGCATTCTAAGTGTTCCATCCAACATATTTACCCAGTATAAATATACATGTGGGATCATCTGCGTTTGTTTCTGCAGTACCCCCAGCTAGAGTATAATATGTATATATATATAATCAATGTCTATAACAGCTGATATGAATATGTAAATTCCCCCATTCTTAAATCTTAGGGTCTGGATGCTATCATATGTTCATAAGACACCATCATGGAATTACTGGCCCCCATACGGGGCGCACGGAGGGTATTCCGTATTTCTCAAGGTTGTTTGTTTGAAGAGATCAACAATCAAAACGGTGTCAAGCCTCTTCGCGATCATGTCCCTCTGGAGCCGCTGGGGCCTGACGGGAGGGAACCGAGCATTCTAAGTGATCCAACCAACATCAGGACTGGTGTTTTGGCTGTTGCAACTCCAGCTGGAAAATCAAAATTGTGCATCATAATACATTGACCCTTCAAAAAATGAAATACATCAGATTTCAAATGCAAAACATATGTATGTATGTATGTATGTAAGTATGTATGTATGTATGTATGTATATATATATATATTTATAATTGTTCTTTTTTATCCCAGATTTATGTTACATTCTCACCTCAGTGCGATCCTCTGAGGAAGCTGGTGCTGCCGTGGATGCAACCTGGTCGGTGGATGGTTACGGTGAATGTGTAGTTGCTACGGGGTTGTATGTAGAAAAACCGGGTTATAAAATACCAATATATATATATATAATCAGAGGATTCAATTTATTACTGCTTACATTCCTATTGGACCCTTGGGAGACTGCATTCTAAGTGTTCCATCCACCATATTTACTCAGTATAAATATACATGCGGGATCATCTGCGTTTGTTTCTGTAGTACCCCCAGCTAGAGTATAATATGTATATATATATATAATCAATGTCTATAATAGCTGATATGAATATGTCAATTCCCTCATTCTTAAATCTTGGGTCTGTATGCAATCATATGCCCATAAGACACCATAATTGAATTATTTGTCCAACGGGGTGTGCGGAGTTAATGGTATCGCGTATTTCTCAAGATTATTGGGAAAGATCAGTCCAACAGTGTCAAGCCTCTTCCTTGTCATTTTGCTCAGAATCCGTCGGAGCCTGACAGGAGGGAACCGAGAACATTCTAAATGATCCAACCATCAGCAGGACTGGTGTTTTGGCTGTTGCAACTCCAGCTGGAAAATCAAAATTGTGCATATTTGTGCATTCCAGTGCATTGACCCCTTGAGAAAGAATTCATCAGGTTTCCAAGGTAAAATATAAATAATATGTATATAATATACATATATATATATATATTTATTTATTTGTTTTCCCAGATTTGCACCACATGCCCACCTCAGTGTGATCCTCTACGGTGGCTGGTTCTGTCCGGGATGCAACCTGGTCGGTGGATGGTTACGGCGAATTAGTAGTTGATATGGGGTTTCTACGTAAAAAAAAAATGAGGTTATAACATTTCTAATAATATGCACACACACACATCTATCTATCTATCTATCTATCTATCTATATATATATACATTTGAAATCAAAAAAAATATGGGTGTTTTTTCCCCTGCAATGGCTTTCCAGCTTATGATTCAAATATTTATATATATGACTATATAATGTTATATATATAGATAGATGTGTGCCTTTCGGATAATGGCAAACATTCTAAGTGTTCCATCCACATTATGGTACAATAACAAATTGCAATTGAATGTATTTAACATTGTTTAACTCACTATACATGTATATCAAGATCCCCAACCATTGGATATACATTCACTTCCCCCCAACTATATTTATGAGGTCCTGATGTCTGCCTCCATAGGTTCCACAGCACCGGGTGATGCAATGATTGGTGATTCCTGGCCAAGGATGGGTGGGTATACAATCGATATATATATATATATATATACAAAACATTTTTTTCTTTCTATATTCCCGCAGAACCTAACGTTGGCCCAATTTGACGTGTATGTATATATATATATACATATCAGTAGCCGCTGGAGGGCATGCCGGCAATCCAATATTTCCAATATATATATATACACATTATAAGAAAGAAAAGCAACATGTTGCAACAAACCGGATAGCGCCTGTCATCTGTATGTGTGCCGGGGCCATTGGTAAGTAATAGCTTTTATGACGACCCAAAAACATTCGGAACCATTCATGACTCTATTGTGCCCATCATGCCCATAATACATCATTGCACTTTTTCCAATCTTTTTCCAACATTGCCCGTTTCAAGAAACAGCAATCAAAAGGTTGTCAAGCCTCTGTGTGCGTAGTTTCCTCAGGAGCCGCCGGGGCCTGATGAGAGCCAGTCTTTCTAAGTGTTCCATCCATCAGAGGGATTGGTTTAATTTGGCGTTGTTTCAGCTACACCTGAATAATAAAAATTGGGCATCGTAGCCTCACAAAACAAAACCGTGAATTTCAAATGCAAAACTTTAGATGAACATATATATATATATATATACATACACATGTTTTTTGTTTCAGATTTGCAGCATACACCCACCTCAGAAGATTCGTCTGTGGCTGCTGGTGTGGCCACAGTAGCAACCTGATGGGAGGATTGTTTTGGTGAATATATTAGTGACACGGGGATTTTATGACGACCCAAAAACATTCGGAACCATTCATGACGCTATTGTACCCATCATGCCCATAAGACATCATTGCACTCTTTCCCACATTGCCCGTTTCAAAAAACAGCAATCAAAAGGTTGTCAAGCCTCTGTGTCCGCAGTTTTCTCTGGAGCCGCCGGGGCCTGATGAGAGCCAGTCATTCTAAGTGTTCCATCCATCAGAGGGATTGGTTTGTTTTGGGGTTGTTTCGGCTATATACACCTGAAGAATGAAAATTGTGCATCGTAGCCTCACAAAACAAGACTATGAATTTCAAATGCAGAACTGTAGATATATATATATATATAAATATATGAATATATATATATATATATACATGTTTTTGTTTCAGATTTGCAGCATACACCCACCTCAGAAGATTCATCTGTGGCGGCTGGTGTCGCCACAGTAGCAACCTGATGGGAGGATTGTTTTGGTGAATATATTAATGACACGGGGATTTTATGACGACCCAAAAACATTCGGAACCATTCATGACGCTATTGCACCCATCATGCCCATAAGACATCATTGCCCTCGTTACCAAATTGCCCGTTTAAAAAAAAACAGCAATCAAAAGGTTGTCAAGCCTCTGTGTCCGCAGTTTTCTCTGGAGCCTCCGGTGCCTGATGAGAGCCAGTCATTCTAAGTGTTCCATCCATCAGAGGGATTGGTTTGTTTTGGGGTTGCATCAAGTTGCATCATAGTATATTGTCACTCCTCATAAAAAAGACAGTGAATTTCAAATGCAGAATTATATATATATACAATAGTAAATATATGTATATGTTGTTTGTTACAGATTTGCATCACACCCACCTCAGAAGATTCCTCTGTGGCTGCTGGTGTCGCCACAGTAGCAACCTGGTGGGAGGATTGTTTTGGTGAATATATTAATGACACGGGGGATTTTATGACGACCCAAAAACATTCGGAACCATTCATGACTCTATTGTGCCCATCATGCCCATAAGACATCATTGCACTTTTTCCAATCTTTTTCCAACATTGCCCGTTTCAAGAAACAGCAATCAAAAGGTTGTCAAGCCTCTGTGTCCGCAGTTTTCTCTGGAGCCGCCGGGGCCTGATGAGAGCCAGTCATTCTAAGTGTTCCGTCCATCAGAGGGATTGGTTTGTTTTGGGGTTGTTTCGGCTATATACACCTGAATAATGACAATTGGTGCATCGTAGCCTCACAAAACAGGACTGTGAATTTCAAAATATATATATACATATATAAATATATGAATATATATATATATGTGTGTTTTTGTTTCAGATTTGCAGCATGCACCCACCTCAGAAGATTCCTCTGTGGCTGCTGGTGTCGCCACAGTAGCAACCTGGTGGGAGGATTGTTTTGGTGAATATATTAATGACACGGGGGATTTTATGACGACCCAAAAACATTCGGAACCATTCATGACGCTATTGCACCCATCATGCCCATAAGACATCATTGCCCTCATTACCAAATTGCCCGTTTAAAAAACAGCAATCAAAAGGTTGTCAAGCCTCTGTGTCCGCAGTTTTCTCTGGAGCCGCTGGGGCCTGATGAGAGCCAGACATTCTAAGCGTTCCATCCATCAGAGGGATTGGTTTGTTTTGGGGTTGCATCAAGTTGCATCATAGTATATTGCCACTCCTCACAAAAAAGACAGTGAATTTCAAACGCAGAATTATATACATATATATATATATACAATAGTAAATATATGTATATGTTGTTTGTTACAGATTTGCATCACACCCACCTCAGAAGATTCCTCTGTGGCTGCTGGTGTCGCCACAGTAGCAACCTGGTGGGAGGATTGTTTTGGTGAATATATTAATGACACGGGGGATTTTATGACGACCCAAAAACATTCGGAACCATTCATGACGCTATTGTACCCATCATGCCCATAAGACATCATTGCCCTCTTTCCCACATTGCCCGTTTAAAAAAACAGCAATCAAAGGGTTGTCAAGCCACTGGGTCCGCAGTTTTCTCTGGAGCCGCCGGGGCCTGATGAGAGCCAGTCATTCTAAGTGTTCCATCCATCATAGAGATTGGTTTGTTTTGGGGTTGTTTCGGCTATATACACCTGAATAATGACAATTGTGCATCGTAGCCTCACAAAACAGGACTGTGAATTTCAAATGCAGAACTTTAGATAGATAGATATATATTCACACATGAACATATATATATATGTTTTTGTTTCAGATTTGCATCATGCACCCACCTCAGAAGATTCCTCTGTGGCTGCTGGTGTCACCACAGTAGCAACCTGATGGGAGGTTTGTTTTGGTGAATATATTAATGACACGGGGATTTTATGACGACCCAAAAACATTCGGAACCATTCATGACGCTAGTGTATCATGCCCATAAGACATCATTGCACTCTTTCCCACATTGCCAGTTTCAAAAAACAGCAATCAAAAGGTTGTCAAGCCTCTGTGTCCACAGTTTTCTCTGGAGCCGCCGGGGCCTGATGAGAGCCAGTCATTCTAAGTGTTCCATCCATCAGAGGGATTGGTTTGTTTGGGGGTTGCATCAAGTTGCATCATAGTATATTGCCACTCCTCAAAAAAAAAAAGTGAATTTCAAATGCAGAATTATATATATATACAATTGTATGTATATATATATATGTGTGTATATATATATATATATGTGTGTTGTTTGTTACAGATTTGCATCACACCCACCTCAGAAGATTCCTCTGTGGCTGCTGGTGTCACCACAGTAGCAACCTGATGGGAGGATTGTTTTGGTGAATATATTAATGATACGGGGATTTTATGACGACCCAAAAATATTCGGAATCATTCATGACGCTATTGTACACATCATGCCCATAAGACATCATTGCCCTCTTTCCCACATTGCCAGTTTCAAAAATCAGCAATCAAAGGGTTGTCAAGCCTCTGGGTCCGCAGTTTTCTCTGGAGCCGCCGGGGCCTGATGAGAGCCAGTCATTCTAAGTGTTCCATCCATCAGAGGGATTGGTTTGTTTTGGAATTGTTTCAGCTATATACACTTGAAAAATGAAAATTGTATATCGTAGTATATTTATTGCCCCTCCTCACAAAACAAGATCGTGAATTTCAAATGCATAACTTTAGATATATACGCATATGAACATATATATATATATGTTTTTTTGTTTCAGATTGGCAGCATACACCCACCTCAGAAGATTCATCTGTGGCCACTGGTGTCGCCACAGTAGCAACCTGATGGGAGGATTGTTTTGGTGAATATATTAATGACACGGGGATTTTATGACGACCCAAAAAACATTCGGAACCATTCATGACGCTATTGTACCCATCATGCCCATAAGACATCATTGCCATCTTTCCCACATTGCCCGTTTCAAAAAACAGCAATCAAAAGGTTGTCAAGCCTCTGTGTCCGCAATTTTCTCTGGAGCCGCCGGGGCCTGATGAGAGCCAGTCATTCTAAGTGTTCCATCCATCAGAGGGATTGGTTTGTTTTGGGTTGTTTCAATTATGCCTGATAATATTCAAATGCATTTTTTTTAAAATCTATATATACATTATATATATATATAGATATATATGTTGTTTGTTATATATTTGCATCACACACCCACCTCAGAAGATTCCTCTGTGGCTGCTGGTGCCACCACTGTAGCAACCTCATGGGTGGATGGTTATGGTGGAAAGTTTGATGACACGGGCGGACCATTTGTGATGTTATTGTTCCCATGATACCATCAAAAAAAAATATCATGGTCCTCACCTGCCCATATTATGGGGCCATGGAATCGGGATGAATTGGACGCATTCAGTGTTTCCCCCATGGCTTGTTTTAACAAACAACAATGAAAAGATATGTCAAGCCTCTGTGTGAACACTTTCCTCGGGAGCCGCCGGGGCCTGACAAGAGCTGATCTTTCTAAGTGTTCCATCCATCAGGGGGATTGCCTTTTGTAGGCTATTTTAGTTATATCCTGAAAACCCAAAATTGTGCATCTTAGTACATTTATTCTCCCCTAATACAAGAAACACCAGCTCTTCAATACACCATTAGACCAAGATTTACACGTTTGTATTGGACCCAACACCCCAGGAAGAACGCATTCTAAGTGTTACATCCACCATAAATTCCAATGACCAGTACCTACATCAATTCCTGTCAAATAAAGCTTGGGGTCTTGATGAGGTCATACCCCTGTATGTATATATATATATATATCGCCCTCAGCTGCCTCTGCGGGTTCCACAGCATCAGCTGATGGCACGACCGGTGTTTCCTGACCAGGAATGGATGGTGCATATATATATATATAAATGTATATGATAATATTTTATGTGTAGATGTGACCAAAAGAAACGTTATTTCGAATATATATATATATATATGGATGTCTTTTCAATACCTGTTTCTAAAAAAAGTCTGAATCTGAACCCTTGTACAAATTGGGACCTTTATAGTTCCCGTCCACAAGCCACCCGAAAACACCTTGGACATCCTGGCACATTTCTTTGGAGCACGAAACTGATTCAGGCAACATTCTAACAACCAGCTTCAACAGGCTTGTTGCCACTAGTCCCATACCAAATAAAACACACACTTTTTCCCCTTTGCAGCGAATTGTTGAGACCATGACGTGGCTGAATGAATCATGAAATTCTTCTTCTCTTGACACAGCAGCACATCCGAAAGATTTGATGGAAGCCAGAAGGTTCTGGAGAAAATTCTGACACTACATCACAGCTTGAAGCGCTAATGTCAGACATTCTGCTACTTGGGGCATAGGTGGACATGTCGCTATCAATCTCCGAGTCAACGAGAACTCCATCCACGTCCCCCTCTTCCAAGATCCTGGGGTCAATCTGGTCATGATTTACTCCAAGATGTTGTGCAACATGCTGCACTAGGATCGGTGGCTGGACCACACCGGGTGGCTCCACTATACCATGGATCACGCCATCTGAGGAAATGACATAAATTCCGGGCTCAAACAGGCTCGTACTTTCTTCTGAACTTGAGCTTAGATCACCTTCCGCTGAAGTATTGTCACCCGAGCTAGAAGTATCATTGGGTAGGTCTTGCGATTGCACCTCACCATGGCTGTTGTTGTCATCGTCATGCTCTTGGCCATCAGGAATGTAGTGAACGTATGGGAAGGGCACGTTTGGGGATCCCATGCCCACGTAATACGATGTCATTCGGCTGACGAATCCTTCATTGCTGGATTCAGCATCATTATCAGTCTCACTATTGCCAGCCTGTTGCTCGTCCGCCATGGGGCATGCACTGCTTTTCGGCGGTTGAGCTTAGTGATTATGTATGTGTATCATCAAGAGCCAGCAAGACCCTCACTATTTACATGCATGCCAGCCAGCGCCCAAGTACGCATTCATATATATATATATATACTGATATGTATATATATATATGTGTGTGCGTATGTATGTGTGTTTGTGTTCCTGCAAACCTGTTTTGTCCTCTTTGTCCGCTGCAAGCCAGTCCTTGGACATCTTGGGCCAAAGCCAGAATTATGCATTCCATGTGTTTCTTCAATGGACAGACCTCGCGCTAACAGCTTCCTTGTGTGACATATATATTACATTTAAAAAAAAGAATCAATATTTTTAAATATATATATATATGTATATACATATATATATATACTGGAGTTTCACCCGTACCCACTGTCGGACCCATACCTGTCCTTGTTCTGATTTGCTTGATCTTTGGCCAGTTTGAATATGTCTACCACTGTTTGCACAATGGGAGGCTCTGGCGCCCGTTGCTTTGGCTTTTCTTCAGCCTGGAAGGTCAAAGAAAACAAAGCAGGCATATACCACTCCCACTGCATTCCAAGTGTTACAGCACTGGAAAATGTAATGATACTGGCCCACCGTCCAACCCATACCAGTCCTTGGCTCTATTCTTCTCAGCAATCTCTTGGGCCATACGGAATACATCTATCTTTTCCTGAACAATTGGGATGTTCCATCCTTTAGGAACAATGGTTCGTTTCTTGGAGGCCCGCTTTTCAACCAGCACCTGCCGTTTGCAACAGGGTTGAAATAACAGCCAAACTGTCGAACAGAAAATGTATGTGCATAAAACCTTATATATATATACACACATATTCATATATATATATAATATTAATATTTCACCTGAAGATAGAATGCCTGCATTGCGCGCATAGTTTGCCAACCGGCTTTTAATATTACTACCTCAGCCCCCCAACAAAAAACAACATACACTGAGTCAGTGTCTGTCCTCTTCATGACTCGGTTTTTCTTCTGAAACTGTTTGGTTCTCCAGGTCCTGCCCCTCCCCCACATTACTACCTCATTCATTCTGTACATCTCCAAAAAAAAATCAAACAAACAACTATATATCTACACTGCTTGGGTCCTCTTGGGTGCTCGGTTTCTCTTCAGAAATTTGCGGCTCCCCAATGAGATCCTCCTGGCACTTCAAGTGATTCATGTATGTATGTATGTATGTATGTATGTATGTATGTATGTATTTGGAGCCAGGAAAGCTGTAAACACTGTTGCATGCATGAGCAAATATAATGTGTATTTATATATATATATGGAAAACTACTTTTACTAGTGGCATCTACTTATATATATATATATATATTTATATATATGTGTGTGTGTCCATCCTGTTATAGATGCATCTATGGTGTTGCAAGCTGCATTCTATGTGTACATACACCCGGTATATTCACCATTGCAACCTATGTCCTGTCCTGCAAATCTCCTGGCGCATTCACAACATCATCCTCAGACGTGGCGGGAGAACATATTTGGAAAAAAACACTAGAACTGCAAATGAACCCCTAAAATTATATATATACGTATATATATTTATATGTATATTGTTATGTATATATATATATTATATAAGAAAGCACCGGTAGAACTCAAGTTTGGATCATGTGTATAATATATATTATATATGTAACAAAAGCCTGTCTGCTTGCAGCTTTTAAATTTAGTTCAGTCACATCCCCTGCTAGATAGTGATGCCGAAGGTCAGGATCAGAGCAGGGGTGCAGGGCGTCGTAATGACCGAACACATGTGAAGGATCAGCCACAGATTGCGTCCATGAATAATAGAGGTGAACCAGCTGAGGTGAGGTGGGTCCAAAGATGCAATCTCTCGGAAGATTAGGGATGCTATTATCTCGGACGTTCTCGTAGATCGATGGGTCCACTGTGAGCCGAATTTGCATACCCAAACACTCTGAGATCCACTTAAGATCCACTATTTCAAAAGAACCATGTGTCACCACTGACATGATGTTGTCTCTGAGTTCTGGAAATCGCTCCAATGCAGTTTCACCTCAGTTGTAGACAGTCTTTGTGAAACACATATCAAAACACGACAATTTTATGCATATAATCAAATATTTGTAAGGAAATCGATATGAACGGTTGTATTTAAAAAAAAAAATGTAGTCGATACAAGCATCAACAAGGTACAAATTGTTTCACATAAAGCCTTGGACTCCAAAATTTCTTGCTGATTCTGTCTCCTGTTGACGGGATATCCTGCGTCATTCCTAGAAGGGTTGCCAAGTTCCAAAATACAACGCGCATGCACCTGTATCTATATCTATATCTATATCTATATATATATATATGTATCTGTATCTAAAAATATATATATATATTTTAAAAAAAAAAACGGACATAAGCATTTATATGTATATATACTTAGAATATAGGTACCCAGTGAAAATATTCATCTTTTTTTTCAGGAACGTCACCTAATTCCATTGGTTTTCATTGTAAAATAGTTTTTTTTAATAGTTCCACGACACCGGTCGTGGGGGGTATTCTTCGGTGAGCTCGAAAAACTCATTTTTTTAATACAATATAAAAATAAATTGATCACTTTGGGGACCATTTTTTTTTGCTGAAACGGTCTAGTTCAGGAACTTCAGACATCAGGGTTGTTACTCCCCAAAGGGAATTACGTATATATATATATATAATACTTACCCTTATACATGGAAGAGACCCAATTCCATGTTTCGGTGCACTAGTATATGTATAATAAATATATATATATATACACATAGTATATTATCGACAGGCATTCTATGTGTACAATGCTCAACAATTTCAAATATCTGGGTTTCAGCCCATGTCCTTGGAACTAGCAAGAAGGACTCTGGGTCTTGACCACAAAGAATTGCCCGCCAACCGCATCTACCATCTCCGGCTACTTGGATAACACGGTAAGGCAATAACTGAGGCTGGGCAGGTTTCTCTGAATCGTTCTGGGAAATGAGATTGGTAATAGAGGAGGTCAGTTTGCGATGCAAATGCTGCTTGTTGTCAATCATCAGGTGATGTTCCCACACCAAATTGGCCTTCTTGTTTCGAGCATATCCCCATTGAGGAGATACTGTATGAACAGAATCCGGCTCATCTGACAGCTGGTACATCACCAATTCGCCAGGATTGAAAGGATGTACCTCATATATACACATTCCATGTGTTAAATACATGGATAATAACGCAAAACTATATATATGTATGTACAAATCAGAACACATCAAAACCCTGTCCTTTGAAAAAAAAACTCAATTCAAACTAAGCTACCAAAACACACACTGGATCTGATACGCCTTCCTTTTGGAATCCAGTCATCAAATTGATCCAGCTCAGCTTATCATCCGAGTGGCTGCCGGCAAGAATCACACCCAACCCTTGAAGATTATGTTCTGTTCTAAACTTCTTCAATGTCTCACTCGCAAACAAAACTTCAAAGGATTTCCCAACAACGATGTTTGTAGAGGATGTACGGCTGCCCTTAGTCTCACCCAGGCAAATCCCCACAATACCTGGCAAACGTTGTTGCCAGGTCTGGAAAGTCATCACGGCGGCCTTGTTGAAACTTGTTGCACATGCTGGCAATTGTGCCATCTGTTCTGCATCTACTGTCACCAACTCTGCAGTAACATCCTCATATGCTGCCAGTTTGTTTTCTGTAGCTTCACCGGGCTGAGTGCACATATCATCTAATGATGTATCTCCCCAACCACGAGCCATCTTTCTGGCTCTGGATAAAGCCTGGTATTGCAGTGACACTGGGTGAAACACATAGGATGTGTTTGTTGGGCGGAAATCAACATTATATGTATATATATATATATATGTAGTCGAGAACCGAAACTTAGAATGACGTTTTGGAAAGTTGACCAAACGGTTTTACACTTATACTGCTGCCTAAAAAGGTTACACATAGAATGCGTCCAAGGGTTTGGGGGGCATGTGTTTTATGTTTTTTGCTGACTTCCACGTGAATTATGCTTTCCTTGACGATTTTTGTCCATCCCTGCTGCATTTGTAACACTTAGAATGCCACACCAATCCTTTCCTCTTTCATTTTATTTCCTTTCCTTTTTCCTTTCCTTTTTCCTTTCCTTTTTCATTTCCTTTTTCATTTCCTTTGTCCTTTCCTTTTGTCCTTTCCTTTTTCCTTTCCTTTTTCCTTTCCTGTTTCCTTTCCTTTTTCATTTCCTTTTTCATTTCCTTTTTCCTTTCATTTTTTCCTTTCCTTTTTGTTTTCCTTTTTCCTTTCCTTTTTCCTTCTTTTTTTTCTTTCCTTTTTCCTTTCCCTTTTCCTTCCTTTTTTATTTCATTTTTCCTTTCCTTTCTCCTTTCCTTTTTCATTTCCTGTTTCCTTTCCTTTTTCCTTTCATTTTTCCTTTCCATTCTCATTTCCGTTCGCCTTTCCTTTCCCCTTTCCTTTCTCCTTTTATTTCTCCTTTCTCATTCTCCTTTCCTTTCCCCTTTCCTTTCTCCTTTCCTTTCCTTTCCCCTTTCCTTTCTCCTTTCCTTTCCTTTTTCCTTTCCTTTTCCCTTTCCTTTTTCCTGCCACTAAATGAACCACTAAATGTTCTGCCTGGCTGACAAGGCACGTTCTCATCAGCAGAGACCTTCATTGATGAAAAGCCCTTTTGCAATTTGCCGCACAAACGGGCCGAATCCAGCTTGTTAACCCACTGACAAGCTTCTGGCAAAGATGAGAACGTCTTTGCAAGCTCTTCCCCATGGGCAGAAAATTTGGCTGGAAAAGACCACGTGCCATCATTCTCAACAAGGGTAATGGAACCATGTGGAGAAGAGCTGCAAACTTGAGCTACATCTCGTTCCACATCCCCTCAGTATGGCATGCACATCCATATATACATATATCATATCATATATATATACATATTCAAAATAAAATACATTGGTATATATATGTATATATATATATAGGTAAATATATGTGTGATAAATTCTATTGAACACATAGCGCCATGCTATGCATATCAAGAAACTTTATGTATTTGTTTACGGAAATATATTCATATATATATATATGCCCGGGTGATGATTTGTGTGTGTAAATCAAACGACTGAGGTTCGGACGTACTTTCTCACTGAAACACAGCTGTTCCAGGCAAGATTTCTGTTCGGCCACTGTCCTCCCCCTCAAAACCAGCCCGTTCTCCGCTAGCCAATCTTTGCGCTCCTGCCCGGACAGTGTACGCATAGAATGACTGGTTGGAACACATAGAATGTGTCCTGACCAAAGAATCAACAAAATGCATGTCACACACATGCATATATATATATACAATTTTGATATCTAATATATATATCTCTCTCTCTCTATGAAAATCAAAATGCTCTCGCCCAGCCTTCCCGCGTCGAATTTCAAAGCCTGTCAGAAAACCTTTGGTGCTCTTGTGGAATGCCAACGCTGCTTGTCGTGCAGCCTTAATGTGCCCGAATTGACTTATCGTAAACTTCCGAGTGCTCTTGTCGATTTGAACGACATACCTCAGGGGATTGGCCAGTGACAAACTCTACTTTAATATATATATATAGCTAACACTTAGAATGATACAATGACGTATTAATGCTGTAAAAACAAGAACTTATTAATGCTGTATTTTGAAAAACATCAAACAATATCCTAATGAGTGGATTCCAATAGGGAAATAAAAACGTCTACAGTCTGGACCAGGCAAAAACATAGTTGGCACATATCTCTATATATATATACATATATATGTTAATTTTGGTTACATTTGACATGCCTGGGTTTCAATAGTGTTGGGAATTGATTTCAATCAGAGATCTGTATGTGTTTGACTGCCCGACTATTCCCACCCCTGGAACACTTAGAACGGCGGCAACAACCATGAATCAACGAATTGGAACCATCTCAATCACAAAACGCACACAATGATAGAACATAGGTGCTGTGATTTCATCTCTTTCACTCCGGTCGGAAGAGCTTGGAAGGTTCCTTTTGTATCAAGGATTGAAGGAGGTGGCTCATCTGGTGGAGGCAATGGAGGCGTCCCAACAGATGTTCCTCCTCCGCGCATATGTCATTCATAGAAATAAAGTGGTGCCAGCATCAAGAAAGTAATATATATATATACATGGTATTGAAAGACAACGCTGAGAATATATATATATATAGGGTTGTTTCAAAACAAACAAGAAAAAATACTAGGAAAACGTCCAAACTCCTCTCCTTTTGCTCCTGGAGTGTCGTCTGCCATATCGATGTACCCCAAATGGCAGCCAACGTGGAAAGGGTCGGTTAGTACACGGGCCGGCTCACTTTTATGCAAGACAAAGAATATATATATATATATATTAAGATATTCATTATAATAGAGGCAAAAAGGAAAAATCACATGAAAACCACATTTGTCACTTGTCGGTTGAAATTTATTAGTTCTGCTGATGAGTAGCGGCCATGTGTCATGCAGCTAAAGCCAATTGCGCAGGACGGGCAGAATCATTCAATGCAAATATGAAGATATCTCAAGATGTTTATAAAATTTTGTAAAGTTGTCTCTGGGGTTGGATTGGTGTGGCATTCTAAGTGTTACAAATGCAGCAGGGAGGGACAAAAATCGTCAAGGAAAGCATAATTCACGTGGAAGTCAGCAAAAATCATAAAACACATGCCCCCCGAACCCTTGGACGCATTCTATGTGTAACCTTTTTTGTAGCATTCTAAGTGTTAATCCGTGTGGTTAATTTTCCAAAACGTCATTCTAAGTTTCGGTTCTCTACTATAGATATAGAATATTATAGAATTATAATTGGCATGTCAATATCAAATTTGATGATCAACTATGATACACCAATGAGTTCAGATTTGATATTTTTTTTTCCGGCCGAAAAAACACATCGCAGCACGACATAGCGCCTTGGGGTTGACGTAGAGGCTCATCAAATGGCGTTTCAACTCCTCCAAGGGAATGTTGGTGCGCACCGCCAGGTCCTGGTGGCAGCTGTGGCGAAGCTGTGGCAATATAAAACTGTAATAAAAATGACAGTAAAAAATAATGATGATCATAGTACATATATATATATATAATTGATTTGAATAATATGATATAGTTGAATGTTAGTTGACTGTTGATTGATTATTGTTTGATTGTTGATCCAGTGTTGATTCAGTGTTGATTGCATCACACTGTGTCAAAAGTGTGCAGCCAACTGCATTCGGAAAAGTTGCCCTATACTGGTCAGATTGCTTGAACCAGTCCATACCATGGACATGAGTTCATTTTCAGGTTCTCAAATCGCCTGATAGGTCCAGGTGGTCTGCTGGTTGAAGAGCATCAAGATGCACATCTGATAAGTTGTGACCTGGGAAGATGTCTTAGTCATGACTTATGGTGACCAAATATGACCAAATACCCTCTGGTAATGACTAACATAGCTATTGAAAATGATGATTTATAGTGGATTTTCCCATTGAAAATGGTGATTTTCCATAGTTATGTTAGTTTACCAGAGGGTAAAAGATCGAAACGCAAAATCCTCAATCATGGTAAATTGTAAAGCTGATCTAATAACCTCAGGAAACATGCGTCCGCCATATGGCTTGGTCACTGCTCATCTCAAGGATCTCACGCCTTTCAGAATCCACTCGCGTACTGCAACATATCTGCAACATCATATCTGCAGCATCTACCTTCAATGATTTCGTATTCATGTGGAATAAACCGGCAAGCCCAGTGAATAAACCTACCATTTGCAGACACCTATTTACCACCCTGGCCGCAAAAGAACCAAGTCATTGGGTATCACTTAGTCATGTCCGGAGGCGTGCCATCAGAAATCCCCTGCCCCATGAACTACCTCTGGTAATTTAACATACCCTCTGGTAAACTAACATAGCAATGGAAAATCACCATTTTTAATGGGAAAATCCACTATTTCTATGGTCATTTTCAATAGCTATGTTAGTCATTACCAGAGGGTAGCCTTCACCATGTTTAACACGTAAATCATCTATAAATGGACCATGTTCCATAGCAAACCATCATACCCCTGCAATCTCCGCCCGAATTTTGCCGCCCTGCGTTCAATTCATGCTTCGTCTTTGGCATCTGAGCCTCAGGGTGTCGGTCTAGCGATCCCATGGCTGGATTGGCGATGGATCAACCGGTCCAAGCACCTTGATGTCGGCGAAACCGTTCTGTGGCTGCCAAAAGAGCTTTCGACCTGGAACTGTTGGGCGCTGAGCGGAAACCGAACGACAAGAAACGTTTAAAACAGCTCATCAAGACACAAAATTGCTGTGAAAGATATGCAAACGGAAATACAAAGATTGCAAAACAACACATAAATGGACCATAATTTAATAGACCTGTAGGGTACAAAAACTCCAAAGGTCTTCATTCGGTACCCGGTCCATGGGTCCCGTCCATGGGTCCCAGCGGGTGATCTCCTTGGCATCTACAGCCTAGCCCACTGATACCGTGCTTGATGCCCCATGGTTTCCACCGCAAAACAGGCACGGAGGCCTGTGTGCTTTGCCAGGTAAAAAGTTTCAAAGCGGCTGCAGCACTCCTGCAGGGTCAAGCAAGATATATGGGTTACCGTTGCTTGAAGCCCTTGAAACACTTTGAAGCCCAGAGATGCCGGGCCAGTCATGGGGATGTAGATTGAGAATGAAACCATAGACAACAGCTGTAAGGACAAAAATGGCAATGTTTCACCACCAACGAGTTGTACCAAGAAACACCGATGGGCTTAAGACAGGAAAGTTGGCTTTGTCAAAAACAAAAAATCCTAAAATATCCTAAAATTAGGGCCAATGTATGGCCAATGTGTTGCCCAGTCTTCAAACGTCACGTAGGTCGTAAAGAGAAAATCCCGCGGCCAGCCATGCAACGAAGCGCTGTTGCTCCTGCACTTCCGGTGGCAACTCACAGGGAGCTCCAGGAGGTCCTACCATCGCCGTGCGAGGGCTCATGGCCCGCAACAACTCAACTTGCTTGGGATTTGTTGATCATTGTTGGGGAAAAGATGGCATGATATATTACTGGTTAATACTGGTTAACTATATCGTTTCTATAAATATTACTGATTCACTATCATCATTGGAAAATTTATCGTTCGTTAACTATAGAGCTATGAATGAAAAGAAAAAAGATTCTGTGATCGCAAATGATGGCAAAGGTACCTTGGGGCTGTGCAAAAAGAATTGCTGCCAGAATCTCAGAATGCTGGACCTCTTGCTGCTATCAGTGGCTATCACCTGACTTTTTCGGACTGCCTGGCCAAAATCCGCTGGTCAGGACGGAGACCTGCCAGCCGCCGCGTCATGGAAATCCGATCACCCTCATCCACGCCGGAAACTAACAGAGCCGTTGAAAATGAGCCATTTGAAGATGATTTACATAATAAAAATTGTGATTGTCCATAGCTGCCCCGGTATGTCACTTTACCTTTACTAGAGGGAAACAACGGGAATGAAGCTGGAGATGTTCCAGAAACGGAAGTTTTGTCGCCAGGATGCTTTACCCCTGAAAAAGGAGATGCGAGGTCCTGGGTAGTGCTGAAAGCGGAACCTGATCATCTGTGGATCGAGTAGTTCTAATACTAAACTGTTTATACATATACATGTGTATATATATATATATAGAGAGAGAGAGAGAGAGCCCCACAAACGTACAGATATATATATATGTATATGTTGTTTACTGATGTTAGGATATATACATCTATTAATTCGGGATATGTATCTATATATATACATATATATCACGTTGTATCCCTATGTTCTATCTATTGTAATCTCCCCCATCATCTCGAGTGATACCAAAAAGATTGGTGCGGGCCTTCAAGTCAATGGACGAAGACAGCGCCGGAAGCCCTGGGCACACTCCGGCGGCTATAAGATTTCCGTGGTGGGAACCCCTGGCTGCCATAAACCTATAGCATTTGGGGATGGTTGGAATCCCACCCATAGAAACGGTGATTTTGGGGATGGTGTATGACATTGGGTTTGCCATATAACTAATATATTCAAAGTCTAGATGTCCAAAAGGCATCTTTACCAATGTGTTGTTAATACTCCATGCCTTGATTTGCCCTTCCGGGCCATTCTGAGACGATGTTGGCTTCCGATGAGCTTTTGATAGACGAGTGCTGCACGGTGCTTAAGAATATGAGTCGGGGTTCATCCTCCCAACTATATAATGGAATCCCAAAGCAGTAGCATTTGAAACCACCCACTTCACAGGTCATAAACCCATATATATATACCCTCTGGTAAACTAACATAGCTATGGAAAATCACCATTATTAATAGGTAAATCAACTATAAATGGGCCATTTTCAATAGCTATGTTAAATTACCAGAGGGGGTATATATACCCCTTCTTGTTGGTGAAGCCCCGAATGTTCAGTGGTTCAATTCAATTCTTGTTCAAAGAACTCCCTTTGTTTACCAGAACCACCACATATCTGGTACTTACTGTTAAATCTGCCAAATCACTATACTGTTGGCTGGCCGGGTGTGTCTGAAGCTAGGGTAAATCCCCGCTATTTTTGGACAGCCCCATTTCTATCACACCATTCATTGGTCAAAATTCGTTCAATAAGATTGAATCACTCTCAATCCCTATTGTGGCTGGTTTCATACCTATTTCTTTCACATATTGTGTATAAATACATATATGTACATATCCATATATTTATACACTTTTTCTATCATGTATTTTATCCTGTAGATATATATATATATATGTATAATGAACACAAATCATAAATGTCCCCCTTTCTGCGGGTGGCCGCAGCCGTTTTTTGTGCCTGTGCCTGGACGTCCAGCGGGCCCAGCACTGCCTGCGCCTCGCCTGGGGCATTGAATTCCAGGGGGTTGTATGATTTATGGTTTTTATACAGGTTTTATACAGAATCTAAGCTATACAGATTTTATATGGTGTTTAAAAGGTTTCTGTGATTTTTGTATGATGTATATATGATTTACATATATCTCATATGATTTATATATGTATACATACTATTTCATGTTTATATTAGTGGTTTATCTGGATAAATTATAATATATAATGTGGTAAACCCAATGTCATACACCATCTCTAAAATCACCATTTTTATGTGTGGGATTCCAACCATCCCCAAATGGTAGGTTTATGGCATTGGGTTGGCCACATTTCGTAACATAGCTATGGAACATGGCCCGTTTAGATACATTACATGATTAAAGAAAATATATATGATTCACCGAACTTAAAATTCAAAACGGTGATTTTTCATAGCTACGTTCAATATCATGAAATTACCAGAGGAATCCGGAGGAGATCTGTCTACTGTCCAACCCCAGCAGAAGCAGACAGGGACCGGTCTGTCCTGAGTGAGAAAGAATAGAAACGCCTCCAATTGGGATAGTTACCCCTACTAACTAACCATCATTCCAGTGAGTTCGCAGTGAGGTCGTCGCAAGTTACCCAGATCTATATGATTCTATATGGTTTTTGTATGGTATATAATGGGAATTGATATCTTTATCCAGACATCATTTCTATAAAGGGTTTACGAATGGCTTTATAGGGCTGCTGAATCCCAAGCAAATAGTAATATGGGATGTTTCCTGAAATGGTGGTACCCCTAAATCATCCATTTGTTGGGTGATTTTCCAGCATAAACCAACCAGGGACCCTTCACGTTTCCATCTTTCTTGGGGGGACCCCCCACGGGGGATATCTTGGGCTGCGGGCGCCATGGACGGACTGGTAAAGGAGTTCTTGTACCTGGAGAGGCGGTGATGGGGATCGACATTGAGGATATCATAGGGATTTATAGTGGATATACCCAGGAAAAAAGGATGAAACCTACTGGTTTAACCAACAAACAAATGTGATTTTAAGGCATATTTTAAGGCACATAATGGGGATATCTTGGAAAGATAATAGGGATATATTAGGGATACAATGGGAATATATCATGAGATCTTACCCTCCGGTGTCATCAAACGTGGCTGGCAATAGGAAATCCCCGTGGCCTAGCCATGGAGGTTTCTAGCTGGAAAATTCATCGCTGTCTCTTTGGAGGATTCATCCCAGTGAGTAGTTCGTTCGTAAGTGGGTGAAGTTTACCCAGCCACACATGGGACGGACATTCAACCAAATGGTGGTTAATGATGGTTAATGTTCAACCTTTGCTTGAACTTGAACCGTTTTGTAAGAGAAAATTATGCAAATTGGCAAAAAAGTGACCAAAAACAACACGAACATTAACCACCATCAACCACCATTAACCACCATTAACCACCATCAAACCAACAGCAACATCGAGCCATCTCTTGACCGGGCGACTGCTTCATGATGTCCTCAGACAGCTTCATGTCCTGAAACCTGAGGCGGACAAAGCTGGTTCGGCCACCCCCAAAGATCAGCAAACATATAGACATTCTAGAATAATATGAGGCTTTCCTGAAATAGGGGTACAGTACCCCAAATAAATCCAAAATGAAACCATTTTAGTATTGAAACTCCTATGGTTTTGGGCATTAAAAGGGTGTGGTTCTTGGGATCTCATCCCGCAGGAAAATTACCCTTGCGAGTCGCGGTGTGTGAGACTTTATCAGCAGCCAGTCGCAATGTTGGGAAGTCATATGGAACATGCCCAGTGTTCAGTTTCCACCTGATGTTTGGATGAGCAAATCTGACCAAGTGTTCATCATCCGTTGCAGCAATTCTTCAGCCGACGATCCAACAGTGATCCTAGCTGGTTCGTATGTTATTTTGAATACAAAAAACACACACACACCTCACAAACAACCAACTAGGATGAGACACCAACCAACTGTCATTTCAACGAGTTCTAGTTGAAATGATCGTTTCAACTTGGAACAAAATATCGAAGTACTTGAGACCACCAGCGTGTCAGCCAAGAGAAGTCCGCCACCCCCGGTGCTTGGTGCTTGGGGTTGGGGTGATTGATCCCCTGCTGCCGTTATTTATAATGTACGTACTATTTACTTATATTTAATTACAATATGTGTATTGTGTGATGTGTGGTCAGGCACAAAAGAGGTGAAAAGAAAAATACATGCTTCCAAATCATCCAGTACCCAGTATCTTGGTGATACGACTTCTCCAAAGGGATTGGCAGAAAATCAACGACAAAAGATGCAACGACCATTGACATTTCATGGTGGGAAAAAAATAGTTCTCTGGAAGTTCAGCAGATAGCTATCGAAAATGGCACATAGAAATAGTTGATTTACCGAACTTAAACATTGTGATTTTCGATAGCTTTTTGTAAACGTCTACCAGAGAATTCTCTGAGTCCCGACATTCCCTCCAACTTGGAGGTGTATTGATGACCACATTCACCTCGGTGCATTTGGCGATATCTTGGTGACCTTGCCCCGCCGGGGCAAGGTGTGTGTTGAAAAGAAAAGACAAAAAAAAACAAGAAAATATGGCAACCCCCATAAAATAATCCCAACATCTCAATGGTTTAGGATTTTACTGTTCTATCTTCTTTGGGGAGTGCTATAAACTATATATATTTTGCAGCTCCCAAGCACCCTCGGTTTACTCACTGGAAAACCATAATTCTAGTAGGAAAATAAGTTTCCAAATCCACTTTCTATTGGTTTCTGAATATTAATGAATATTATATAGTGTCAAAAAGGTATGTAGATGTTGACCCACATAAACAAAGAGCTCACCACCAACCAAACGATGCTGTTCGCGACTTAAATACTCACTTGTTTCGTTAAGTCCCGCAGCTTTACTTTGCTAGGCGCTTCAAGTTTGCGAACGAAACTCCCTTTTGGTGAGTCAACACCATTTTTGTTGCTTAAATGGGTTCGTTGGAAAATGGGGTACCCCATTTTAATATCCCACGGTGTATCCTCATTTTCCCCATTAAATGGTTATCAAAAGGGAGTTAGTGCCCCATTTTCAGGTCCAAAGCCAACTCCAAAAAATTAGTTGGTTCAAGCCCTGTTATTGATGCTTAAATCCCCATGAAATGGCTTCGTAAATCCCCAAGGTTATTTCTAAAATCCTCATCTCACTATCCCATAATATCCCCATTATACCCGATTTTTACCCCATAATATCCCGGTAATCCCCATTTTTGTTGGTTAAATATGTTAAAATCCCCATGTTCGTTGGTGAAATCCCCGTTTTTCCCAGGTAAATCCCCCATCTGTTTCGCGCAATTCGATCCCAAGGGGCTCTTGAGCTTGGAGATCATGCTCCTTTCCGCCTCATCGCTCACACTTCGACCTGGGAACCAGCGGAGTTTTTGTTGAGTGATAGGAATGCTAGTAACCACCACCACAACAACAACAACAACAACCACAACCACAACCACAACCACAACGACAACGACAACGACAACGACAACGACAACGACAACGACCACCACCACCACCACCACAACAACAACAACAACGACAACCACGACAACCACGACAACCAGGACAACCACGATAACCACACACAATGGGGAAAGCGACACTGACAACAAAAATAAAACAAGTTGCAATTACAAATGCAACTACAATGGAATGACCACATTGTTTGTGATTTTAACATGGTTGTTTAACCAACAAGACGTGATTTGACCTACAAAAACTGAGAAGCGACCAACAACAATCAAAATATCATGGGAATCTTATCAACAACACCTGTCAAATCTATCTATAATTTATTATATGTATCATAATAAGTATACACATATAGTGGGCAACCGATATGGCAAGATACATGGATCTGTCCCCAAAATGGGGCCCAACTTGTCAACGGGCCATGGCCGGCCTGTAAGCAAACGCCGCGACAAATGCTGTTTGTAGAAGTTTTCAAAGACATCCTGCAGAGCAGCGCTTTTAGGGCTGAATCTCTATGGTGGTTTCGTGACAACGAAATCAGGTAGGACAAGCGAAAGGCGCGAACCTGCCAAAAATGGTGTGTCCAAAAAAAAATTAGGCGAAACTTCAAATTGCAGTGTATCATCATTTTCCACATCAAAATTGTGATAGAAACTGGGGGTACCCTCCAGTAATCAAACATGGGGTGCTGGAGAATCTTCAAATTAGTTCAATGATCTCCCAATTAAAACCTCCACTTACAGATGAATTTCCCACTACATCCCCCATATTTGATGGTCAAAACCCATGCTTTCCTGTAGATGTTCCCCTCATTTCTGTGGGATTTTCCATCAGCACTTGGAGCTGATCGACCAACAGCGTCCTTGTCTTGCAAGAAGCGGAAGACTGTGACAACCTGACGATCAAAATGGCCGATCCAGTGGGAATATTATGGGAATATCATTCGGAATATCATCATGATAGTACGGGGATATTCTGGGGATATTGGATATTACGGGGAAATTAGGGGAGATTACGAGGAGATTATGGGATATTGAGATACTGCGCATTTCAGCAACAAATGTATCATATATCCATACTGTAGGTACATATCCCACTATTTTTTGTTGCCACACAAACTTTGATCCAGATCATTGCTGAGCTTTTCTGATAGGATGCAACGGATGCAACCCCTACAAGCCTCATCTATCGTGACGTAAAATTCAACCCAATTCATTTGGCTAGGTAAAAATTGGGTACCCAATAATGGATGGTCAATGATGAAAAAAAATAGCATATCTGCGGCCCACAAAGTCTAAAACTTTGACCCACACCCATTTATTGATTTCAACGATCATTTGATGGATTTATGTGCAGGAAAGAAAAAGCGGTTGACCCCCCCCCAGACATCAGGGTTTCAGATTGTTGGTTGCATATGTATGTGTGTATATAATATATATATATGTATATATTGATATCACACCATCCTCAAATTTAGTGATTGGTTACCTTCTAGTAAGTTATCTAACATTGCTATGCAAAACCACCACGTTTAAAAGGTACACCATCTAGACACGGCCATTTCCGCGGCAAACTGTCAGTTTACCAGAGGGTACATGGTTAAATCACCACTGCCTATCGTTAAATCCCTATGTGTGATGATGGAAACATCAATATTTTTCACGGTTAAATCCTCACTTTTGATCGTTCAAATCACCACGTTCTATGGTTCAATTCCCCCCAGTTCCCAGTTCGTCGCCTGCTCCAGGGCCGTGTCGACATCTGCGTCGCTGGACATTCCCTTGAGACCCTTGCGGAACCTGAGAACTCAACGAGGTGCGTGGAACCACCAACTATTGCATGTGGGGCTTATGTGATATAATATGTATACTGATGCCATCATTACCAGCTTTGGGCAAGTCAGAGTTTTTCGATCCAGAGGCTACGTGGTTATGATAACTTGTTCCAGCGTACTTAGAGTGTCACAGTATTATTGCTTATGTGGTGTGGAAACCAGGACTCGAACCATTATGTGTATGACCAGAACTCCGAACGATAACACCCCAGAATGGTAGCGAGGCATCGGAAGGTAATTACTATGATTCGCTGGGGTAGTCGTTGTAGTCATTCTAAATAGTGGGTATCAAATTTTGGAAAATGAACATGACAGAACATTCTATGGGTGTTTTAAAAAACCCGGTAATGTTGATGGATGAAAGCACTGGTTTTTCTTTTTTCCATTAAAAAATTGCAATATCAGCCCCATATTCCACACCCCATCCCACAGCCCAAGTCGCTGGTCATCCACATACAGTGACAAGTATTGCGCCGTGCGCGTGTCCTGGGAGTAATGGGGATATCTTGGGGGGGAAAAATGTCACAAAGTGACATATACACATTCTCTGTTCTGATCATGTTTTTTGTTCAACCTTTTTAATGAATCTATGAAATATTCTAGTGCAATCAAGTAGGTAGTTGTTTACCGAAAAGCATGCATTATTTGCAATCATTCGCAAGCACATAGCACGACTACTTAGTTGGGTGCGACTCCAAATCGTAAGTCCCAACATGTTTTTAATGGTTTCCATGTACTGCGAAATAGGAGTGTTCCATATTCTTCTGCCCCATGGTTGCCGATGTTTTGAACGTCTATGACTCCATTCCCAAGGGAAGTCTTGGCGACCTGCCTTGTTCAGAAAGGACTCGAAGGCTTGTTTCAAGGCCAACTGAAAGTCCTCCATTGGGCTGGCATCCCCCCCACCTTTTGTCAAACTCTAGGAGTTAAACTGGGGAAAATGGTCGTCCAAAAACGAAGGCCCAAGAAGCTGCTTCAGAGAGATGTCTTTGAGACTGGAGATGCGCTGCCTATATCTCAGTGGATTGGTTTTCTTGGGAAAATCTGCCAGAAACCACGTTTTTGCCAGCAATTATAGAGGTTCCTGCAATTTTTTCCCATCATCCCAGACTATCCTGAAATCAAGAAACGCTGTGGATGGTGGTGGACAAAAAGTTGCGTATAAAATTGAATTGCACAGGTCATATTCGAAACACACGTCGACTTGGATGGATGGATGGATGGATGGATGGATGGATGGATAGGTAGGTAGGTAGGTAGATACACCCAAAAGCTGCAAAGGCGTAGCAAGGAGTCAATTCGATCAGCCACCAATGTCAGGAAAAACAACAGATTGCTGATAACCATGACAGTTCAAGCTATGCTGATCAAAACAAACGAACTCTCTAGAGCACATACATATCATGTTGGGGTCAGCTGCACCCAATCTCGCAAGTCCTTGCTCTCTTTGAAGGATTCCTTTACAAACCTGTCGTACCTGGTGTTGGCACGCAACCAACCTCTCGAGAGGGGAGGGCTGATGGACTGAATGAAACATAGTGCCAGTTTCAAAGAGTGGCCACCCTAAGGAGTAACCAAACATGGCTGGGGAAATCCCATGTTTCATGGGATTTTTTTTATACATATACGGTGCGTGTGTGTGTATATATATATATATGTACATATGGGGGGTTCCTAAAATAGGGGTACCCTCAAATCATCCTAAATTAGACTATTTTAGATTATTTTAGTATTGAAACCCATGGTTTTGGGGATCCCTCATTTTAAGAAACCTCCATATGTACAGTAAATGATCAGCAAATGAGTACATTTTGTGATTCTTTGCAACACGCGTGCCCTCAATCAAATCCGGTCAGGAAACCTCGGATTTCGCGATTTTAGTCTAGGTAATCTACAAATATGCTTATTGCGTGTTTATGTTTGTATGTATCATATTATAACATCCATAGACCATCCCCCAAAGCAACATAGATCCTGAAATCCACCATCCCAAAAGGAAAGTAGTCTTCCAACCCCCACTCATGATAGGGTCTAGGTTAGTTGGGGATAGTGTTCGTTGGGGATGGTGTATTTGTCGGTTTGGTCAGCTTTTACATTTTACATTTTATCCCCCAGGCCCCATTCAAATTGAAATACGTTTCACCCCCATCTGTGTAGGTTATGTGTATCGGTACTCCGAAATTTGATTGTTTATCATCATTTTAAAAAATTAATCCCATGTTTGATGGCTCAACACCTCATTTTCCCTATTGACACTTGCCATTTTTGAAGGGTACACAGGCCCCAGTTGTCGCGAAACCCACGAATTCAAGTACTGGAGGCCCAGCAGCTTCCTACCTTTTAAGGACAACAACAAAAACGACGGTGAACGTCAGACTCGGATGCTTCGTCTGGGCCCAAAACATCTTGACCCTTACAGTAGCCTCTGCCCAAAATTTGCCCGCGGAAACGTGTGCGGCACTTGTACTTCAGGTTCAAGATCGCTGTGATGAAGGACACTGGGTCCTTCACTTTCTCCGGGTCGTTTAACACATCCCGTCCTGCAGGAATGGGCAAATCAGAGCAAGGTCAGGGCAAGGGGAGAGAAATATTCATGACTTGCCAGGTGATAACCAGCACCTGGTGGTCTTAGTCTGATGTTTTCAAGCATCCGAAAAAGGGTACTAAGAATGGGGTTCTTATGTGGATCCACAAAGTCCATAAGTTTTGGTACCCAATTTCTGTGGTAAATCTTTGTGGCGCCAATGAGGCCATGATCATCCCAGGGACCGAAACAGCTCCTGCTTCACACATGCAATCCATCATCACCTGGCGACCGCTGCATGGATACGGCAACACAGGTGAAACGATAGAACCATCTAAGAGTCAGGAGAACAAATGAGCCCATCCCCATCCGTCCCAACATGTTTTTTGAAATATGATTTTTGAGAACCTATATTGGGGGTATTTAATATTGCGGGGATGACAACTAGAGGATTTTACACTTCAACCCGATTTTGAACCAGCTTAAAGATCTCGAGTCTGCCATGTTCAAGTTTCTGCTGGAGATAGCCCTATTCCACATTCTTCCATTCATCAAATCGGACGCAAGCAACCCATGGGTACGCGACCAATAGGAATGGCGATATCACTCCAGCAACTAGGGGAGGATACCATCGTTTTTGAGCATCGGACTCCACTAATTTGAGGAAGTGTGCTCGTATACAAGAATTTTTCTGGCTCCCCAATATTCAGAAACATCCAAAGGGAATCTTCAAAGCCGCATTTCTCTTAAATACCCCTTGAACATACTGTATATACTATATATACATGTATATACCCTCTGGCAATCAAACCTAGCAATGGAAATCTCCTATTTATAGATGTTTTTCCTATTAAAACCTCCATTTATAGGGAATGTCCCATTGCCACGTTTGATTACCGGAAGGTAACCGCATCTCTTTATAGATATGGTTTAGGATTCACCGGCAAAAACTGCAGATGTCATCTCAGTTTTTGTTCGAATTGGTATCAGCCATTGGGGGGTCATTGTAAATCAGCAAAAAATAGTGGTCCCCAGTCAACGACTTACCATAGTTTATCTAGATTTTATCCACCATATCCCCTTTATATTCCATATATTATCTCGATTTGTCCAGATACTAGCCCATATGTTCCATTTTGTTGGTTAACGTTGGTTCTATATCCCCAACATATCCCGCCCCATTATAAGCATATCATCTCCACCATTTTAACTTCCCATTTTTATCCTATGGGTCCCCCACACCATCCGTGCACTTGGCTTGAGCCCGATGATCCTCTTCAAACCCGGTGAAATCATCTTTACTTTCGGCTCCATCCCGCAAGGGGATATTCACAAAGAGATTGATGCCCCTTAGACTTTCCGGGGTAGAACGGCTAAACGATTCTTGGGAATGCTTATATAATCGATACATACTCAAGTGACGGTGGATAAACCTATATAATCCTCTATATTATATAATATATATATATATATATGATATATATAATAAGCTTCCAAACCGGCAAAAACTCAAGGCCATACAAAATACCCGCGGTTTCCTGCAAAACCTTGGATATGTTCATCCCATTCTGAAAGTACGGGTTAGTAATTACCGGTAAAGTACGGGTTCAGTGCGGGTCAAATACGGGTTTAAGAACCAAACCCCGAGGTTTCCCCCAAAAAACTGAGGTTTTCCATGGTTTTCCTCGACATGTGGAAATGCCCGCGGCTTTTCTTGCACCCGTAGAATTCTACAGGTTTTGGTGCTACAGTAGGTATGGGTATGAATCAAAAATATTTTTTTGGGTAGATCGTTCCACGGCAATTCAAGGGTATGGAGTGGGCCCCAGGGTCTGATCCGATTTTGACTCGTGCCCAAATGAACTGATTCTCTTGAGGTCCCTGTTGTTATTGCAGTATGGGTGCCGCATTTTCCAAACTGGTTATATACTTATATACACATCAATGCAATGTACTAAAATATCATATCACATACTTTGTCGTATCTGATCTTTGTACTTCAACAGCGACAGTGGAATTCACGCCTTAGAAGCAACATTGTGAGATCCACTGAGCCATTTCAAGCCAAGTCAATTGTCCATCCTGATTCTTTGGCAGGAATCTGTCGTATTACCTACTGATCTACTGAGCAAAAACCATCAAAAACCCACATACGGCTCGATTCAATGCTCTTAACTCTTAACATAGGGGGTATCAAAAAAAAAAACATGTCTGTTGAAAAACACATGTGTGGTTCACTTCATGAAAAAAGATGTGCTTTGAAATGTTGCACCACCAAATGCTAGACTAGGCAGTATATAATATTATAATATATATATATAAGCCTGACGGAGAGTTGCCTTTTTCATGCCATTTCTGCTCCAAACCATACAAAGAGAGTTCAATCGCTCCACAGGCTCTTGGCCCAGCTTTCCCTTTGCTTTCATGTTGCGCTGCCTTTGAACCCAGATGCCAAGTTTGCCACCGTCAGCGGTCTCGAAATGGAAAGGAATCCTCACATGACCATGTTCAGCATGGTATGCAGTCAGATTGCGGAAGCCCAGCTCCCAATCCTCAGCGAGTGGATCCCAAACCATACACAGAGAATTCAAGCGCTCCGCACGCTCTTGGCACAGCTTCCCCTTTGCTTTCATGTTGCGCTGCGTACCAGCGGTCTTGAAATGGAAAGGAACCCTCACATGACCATGTTCAGCATGGTATGCAGTCAGATTGCGGAAGCCCAGCTCCCAATCCTCAGCGAGTGGATCCCAAACCATACCAAGAGAATTCAAGCGCTCCACACGCTCTTGCCCCAGTTTTCCCTTTGCTTTCATGTTGCGCTGCCTTTGAACCCAGATGCCAAGTTTGCCACCGTCAGCGGTCTCGAAATGGAAAGGAACCCTCACATGACCATGTTCAGCATGGTATGCAGTCAGATTGCGGAAGCCCAGCTCCCAATCCTCAGCGAATGGATCCCAAACCATACACAGAGAATTCAAGCGCTCCGCACGCTCTTGGCACAGCTTCCCCTTTGCTTTCATGTTGCGCTGCGTACCAACCCAGGTGCCAAGTTTGCCACCATCAGCAGTCTCGAAATGGAAAGGAACCCTCACATGACCATGTTCAGCATGGTATGCAGTCAGATTGCGGAAGCCCAGCTCCCAATCCTCAGCGAGTGGATCCCAAACCATACCAAGAGACTTCAAGCGCTCCACACGCTCTTGCCCCAGCTTTCCCTTTGCTTTCATGTTGCGCTGCCTTTGAACCCAGCGACCAAGTCTGTCACCGTCAGCAGTCTCGAATTTTCTGGGAACCCTAACATGTCCATGTTCGGCATGGTATGCAGTCAGATTGCGGAAGCCCAGCTCCCAATCCTCAGCGAGTGGATCCCAAAGCATACCAAGAGAATTCAAGCGCTCCACACGCTCTTGGCACAGCTTCCCCTTTGCTTTGATGTTGCGCTGCGTACCAACCCAGGTGCCAAGTTTGCCACCATCAGCGGTCTCGAAATGGAAAGGAACCCTCACATGACCATGGTCAGCATGGTACGCAGTCAGATTGCGGAAGCCCAGCTCCCAATCCTCAGCGAATGGATCCCAAAGCATACCAAGAGAATTCAAGCGCTCTACACGCTCTTGGCACAGTTTCCCCTTTGCTTTCATGTTGCGCTGCCTTTGAACCCAGATGCCAAGTTTGCCACCGTCAGCGGTCTTGAAATGGAAGGAAACCCTGATATGCCCATGTTCAGCATGGTATATTGTCAGATTGCAGAAGCCCAGCTTCCAATCCTCAGCGAATGGATCCCAAACCATACCAAGAGAATTCAAGCGCTCCACACGCTCTTGCCCCAGCTTTCCCTTTGCTTTCATGTTGCGCTGCCTTTGAACCCAGCGACCAAGTCTGTCACCGTCAGCAGTCTCGAATTTTTTGGGAACCCCAACATGTCCATGTTCAGCATGGTATGCAGTCAGATTGCGGAAGCCCAGCTCCCAATCCTCAGCGAGTGGATCCCAAACCATACACAGAGAATTCAAGCGCTCCACACGCTCTTGGCACAGCTTCCCCTTTGCTTTGATGTTGCGCTGCGTACCAACCCAGGTGCCAAGTTTGCCACCATCAGCGGTCTCGAAATGGAAAGGAACCCTCACATGACCATGTTCAGCATGGTATGCAGTCAGATTGCGGAAGCCCAGCTCCCAATCCTCAGCGAATGGATCCCAAACCATACCAAGAGAATTCAAGCGCTCCACACGCTCTTGGCACAGCTTCCGCTTTGCTTTGCTGTGGCGCTGCTTACGAATCCAGGTGCCAAGTTTGCCGCCGTCAGCAGTCTCGAAGTTGCTGGGAACCCTAACATGTCCATGTTCAGCATGGTATGCAGTCAGATTGCGGAAGCCCAGCTCCCAGTCCATGGAATTTGTCTTGAAGAGTGATGGAAAAACGCGGAGACGCAAAAGGCGGGCTGCTTCTTCAATAGGGTCATGGTTCTGGCTGTTCAAATGCTTCGAATACACCGAAATCCTCGAGTTGACACTTGCATCTTTGAGGGTCTGACTTATAGACGTTCTCAAAAGCAGGTCAGCTTGCGCAAGCTCCATCAACAATCGTCCCAACTCAATGTCCTCAACCAACGTCCCATCCTCAACCTGCGACAGTGGAGGTGCAATGACCATGGCATCAATCTTGCGCGGATGCTTCCGCAAGACTCTTCCCACACACTGGCGCAGGCGCACCGCATGTCTCGGTGCCACGAAGAGGCAGGTATCGGCACATGGCAGGTCAACCCCTTCACTCAGGACATCCACCGTGACCAAAACCCTGATCCCTCCATGTGCTGGGCTCCGACCAAAGCTTCGCAAGATCTGTTGACGATGTGCTTTGGATGTGTGGCCATTGTAATGATCGGCAGGGATGCCTTTGCTGTTAAGGAGCCGTGTGAAATATCTTGCCTCGTCAACGGTGTTGCAAAATGCCAGGATCTTCCTTGCCATCGGCAGGTCCTGAATAAGTTCCACCAAACCGGGCCGTGGATCACCTGCAGTGAGAATTGGCACCATCACACTGTAGTCGCTGATAATGCCAGCCTCAATGGCAGGACGGAGGCCAAACTCAAAGTCGGGTTTGTTTCTCAGCAAGGTTGCACTGAAGAAGATCCTTTTCTTGGCATCCAACCCCAGCACTTGCATCGCATGAACACCATCTACAGTTTCATTCCCTGAAGCATCTTCTGAGCTGGGCTCGTAGTGATGAGCTTCATCCAAAATCTGCAGTTCGAAGGTCAAATTCTGCAGCTGCCAGGCCGAATTCCGCACACACACGAAGAGCTGCGCTGACAAGTCCGCAGGGTATCCCGTGCCCACACGGGAGATTCGAAATGGCAACGTCTCTTCCAGCAGATCGGCCAGTTGCTCCATCAGATCCAACTTTGGGACGATGATGCATGCCTTCCCTGGGCCCAGGCCCAAGCCAGCCAACAAGTCTGTCATGACCAAGCTCTTCCCAGTGCCAGTGGCCATTTCAACAAAGAAGTCCTGTTGGGTGGTGGCTTCTACCCATTTGCCAAACTGGCCGTTCAGTCGGTACAAATATGCAAAAGAATGCACAATATCATTTGACAGTTTTCCCATGTTGCCAAGTAGGAGTCTGAACTGTAATACAAGTCGAACAATTGGTACTTCTTACTTGAATTTTATATAACTTTATACTACTCACAAAATCTCACAAATACACAAACGGCTTCGAAATCAGCACCCAGTCCCGCTTGGAGTTGGTCAGAAACTTCTGGCATTGAGCCAGGCAGGCGAGTTGATGAGGCCAGCGCTTCAGGTCCTGAAACCATGGTGGCTGCAAGGATAGGCCAAGAATGGGAACCCTAAAGGTGCTACAGGTCATTGAAAATCCGCAAGTTTTTGATGGCCTTGTTCTAGTATGGATGCTGGGAATAGTAAGGTACAAAGTCATGTATGGAGTAACTGGGATTACATGAGGGCTGGTTTGAACCATGTGCGTCTCAGAGATCGATCAATCTTGATTGGCACAAAAGAAGGCTTTACTAATTAATATACCATCATATTTTACCTGCCATAATGCATGATCAATTCTGGGTCAAACTTACAGTAGGCACCCCAAAAAAATGATGATGCAGGACTGTGGATCAAACCCCTGTTCCTTGGTGAACATCGAAATAGCTTACATTGCTTTTGCGATTCATTCCCCAAAATATCAGTCCTGGAGTTGTGTCAAAATTTGGAAACCAGACTCTCAAGGTCGGTTTGTCATCATTTCACCCAATTCACAATTGCCATGTTCGGGCACCCCCCACTCTCACACGAATCGAGGGTATCAGATTCTGACCCAGCCCAAAATATTTACGAACTGCCCGAAATGCTTACTTACCCCGGTCCTTTTTCCCAAGCTCCAGCATCACGTCTTTCGCTGACTCGTTTCTTGCAAGCTCTCGCCACCTGGAGCGGTTGAAGCGATTGGATGCGCCGAGCGCAAACCATTCCCATCCTGTCCGGGTGCCTTTAAAACATGCAATTCAAACTTACAACCAAAATGTTCTGCTCAGCGATTGCCATTCCTGGCAAAGATTCTGGGAGACCCCAGTTGGAAGTGCCCAATTCCCACCTCTCGATCTCATCCTGCGTGTAGCGTCGGTGCTTTGCTCCGCTCCATTCCCAGTCCTGCGGCAGCCGCGTGCTCTCGTTGGTGGCTACCACCATCTGCTGAACCCGATCCTTCAAGGGCGACCCCTCGGAACGCACCAAGTAGTAGAACCTCGGTGGATGGAAAACTGGGGATGTGTTGAATGGGAAGGAGAACACAAACAAGGCAAAAAATAGCGGAGATGTGATGAGGATCCTATTGGTCTAGGGTTAAAAACAAACAATATATGTCAAACTGTCTGAACATCATTGAACCCACTCAATCCAAACTCCAGTCAGACCATACGGATCTCATCTCTCATCTCCTCATGGTTTCACCCAGCAACATGGCCAGACGTGCCATTGGCACATAGCCCTGGTAATCCTTTGCCTGCACGGCTGTGCTGAGATTCAACGCTAGGGAGTCGATGCCACGATCCGCCCCGGGCAGGCCCCAGAAGTCCTCCAGGGGGTGACTTCATATAAAATGATATAAAGTTGGTAGAAACGAACATAATATTCATACATAATTCCCCTGCAGTGGTTAAGACCACACGCAATGGTTACGACCACACGAAACAAGCAAACACTTTAACAAGCTCCTTGAAATCAGCAGGTATTTGGCCTCAAATTGTGCTGGCCAACTAACCATAAAATGCAAAATCAACCAAACAACAGTATCTTGCCACAAGACTTCTCTTCCAAACACCTCTTTACGATTCTGTATGTGTCATGATTCAATGAGGATTCCGACTTAGATTGCAGAGGCATTTCATCAACATCAGATGATGCCGTCTCCCCCAAATCCCCTTCACTTTTTTTGCAGTCTGGTTCGGAAACACCTAAATCAATGAACTAATTTTGAAAAAACATTTCCCAGACTTCACAGCCAAGCAGCTCCACGGCACCGTTTCCAAGTCCAACGCCGAAATCAGCTCCAGCTCCCGCCCCGGCCGCAGGTTCCCCTCCGCAATGGCCTCCAGGGCCTTGCTGCGCACGGCCGCGTGGATCCGCCGTACCTCCAGCGGTGCCAGCGGCGCAAGGCGTGGCCCAAGGACCTGGGCCCGGAGCCAGCAGCAGCTCAGGGCGAGGCGCGGCGACGGTGGAGGGAACGGGAGGCCATGGTGATGCACGGGTGTGGCCGGGGTGTGGCTGAGGCAAATGGCTGAAGAGTGGAAAGTGCAATGAGTGGGGATGGAAATGGGAAGGGTGAACTCCCAGATGGTCGGATCCCAACTGCGAGTCTGCGACGCCTTTTGGACTTCCTTCAGGGTCACTGGGACACGGCAGAAGAGCAGATACATCCTGTGGCCACGTTTTCTTGGCATCAAAACATGGGAAATTGCTGGGATAGACTGGAATTTGCTGGGATATGTAACCAGCAAAGTATGAATTCTGGGGTGCCCTATCTTCAGACACACCCTTGTAGAAACAGGTGAAACTTTAAGACCTGGGGCACAGAAGATGTGTTTTGTTTTGTGGTATTAGCTGGTACACATTCAACTTTAGGCAGTGATGTAGAATTTTGACCCATGGCCATTCTGGGGATTAACGGCAAAAAGTGGGGGATGACTGGTAAATCCCTTAGCATCATGTGTACCTAGAATGGTTGTGAAAAATCTGGGCTCACGGCAACCCCCAAAAAGATACGAAAGTAAAATCCTAGTAAAATAATATCAAATCATCGTTCTCTCTTTTTGGATCTTTTTGGCGTTTCTATAACCCTCTTTTTTCATCACCCTTTGGAATCAAAAGTGCATGTGGTGGGATGGGGCCAGCCAATCACGGCGACGAAGCTTGATCATCGAAGCTGGGCAAAAGCAAATAGTGTTGAACCAAGGAAACGGTTGGTTGAAAGAATCGGAAAAAACGGCAATCAGATAGTACGTGCTCCGGAAAAAAGTGTGATACAAATTGAAAAGTACAGCGACTCTGGTGAATCTGTGATTCCTGGACAACCTGCATTTTAAAAAAAATGGTGATTGGGATGTAAGCATGGTCTCCAACCAGTGCCATCTCCAACAGCAAATCCACCTCTCCAAGTCTTCGATCTTGTCGCACTGGAACATCCAGGCGCACCTCAATCGTGGGGGATGGTTAGAGACTAAAGCGAATGATCAAATGAGGATGGTTCCATGATGTTCCATTTTTGGGGGATGTCCAAATGCTCAAAATGATTGATCCCAAAAAAAAATGGTTTAGGGGATGGTTTCGATACCGCAATTTCAATATTGTGAGTGCATCAAACGGGTGTCAAAACCTGAAACCCTACATTTGGGTTGAATAAATGTCATCAACATCACCAGCCATTCTGCTTTTGGAACATTATTTTCCATGGTTAAATCATCATTTTCCATGGTTAAACCACCATTTTCCAAGGTGAAACCACCATTTTCCATGGGGAGAGCCATCCATCAGTCTGAAGTCAGGGCACCCAGAATTCTCCATGTGGATCAAGGTCTTGTAGTGGACCTGGATCCACTCTTCATCGCACAGCTCCTGGAGAGAATGGGGGACCCCTGAAGAAAGCTGTGGTTAACCCACAGAAGAAACCACATGAAAGCACCAATTCGGATGGAGTTTACACCACCCGTGGCCCTTTCTGAATGGTAAAGTGGGGTTGGTTTATTGCTGGGTTTACCGTAGAAAAGAATTCATTGAGAGCAACTCTTTTGGAACCCGGACTGGGAAGTTTCTGGAAGTCTGGAGGCAGCACAGTCCAAAACCATGTCTGTCACTTGCTGAGAATTTCACCAAGCTCCCTGCGAAACTGTGGAATCGTCACAAGAAGATCGGCAATGTGGGTGATGGACTTGAACAGAAAACCAAATTAAATTTCATGGATGTATCAGAAATCCTATAATATGAAATCCTATAATATGTATATATATATATATTCATATATGTGCATATTACTGTAATTGATTCATAGTGGTTTAGTTGTTTGACCCGTGATGTAACCACCAAGTTGAAAACTAATGATAATGACAATATGAGTAAGAATAAGAATAACAACGCTACTATCAATCGTAATCATAGAATGGAAATGGTAGTAGTAATAATGATGATGATGATGGTGATGATCATGATCATGATATAGAAATGATATGTAATGATTCAGTAGCAGTACTAGGTCGTCATCACCATCATCATTAAATCAGCTCCAAACGCCCTGCCGCGTTGCGCCTGTATCTTCTCCATGGTGGTTTCATGCAGGTAGTTTTCGACCTCAACCGCTACCAGAGGAGCTGCACTAATGTGGGCAACCATGGGCAACCCAATAATAAACCTACCAATTGGGGATGGGTTTTACCACCCCATTTATGGTGATTTGGGGGATGGTTTGTTATTGGGTTTATATAGGATGATGTTAAGGTCAACTAGCTATGAAACGTGGGCGCTCTCAAACCGGCCAATCTACATTGGATTCCAATGACTTTGATTAGTTGTAACCGATAATCATCTATTTTAGGAAATGAATCCTGGATTCGTATGGATTTCAATCGCCGGGTTGGCATAGATTATTGTGGCAAAATTGGGAAAATGGGGCATGGTTTATGGTGTGGTTTACCATTTTAATTGATTTGTAGCTCGTCATTTGCAGCTTGAAGGGGGACAATCCCACTTCGTAACCATTCATTGATTTCTGTGAGCATCGCGGTTTCGCTTCCTAGCTATCCCTGCGAATCCATGCCAGCACAGGACAGACCCGGTACACAACATCTGTCGTAGGGTATCTTGTTCGGGCTGAAGTACCTTGTTAGGATGGTTCTGTATCTAGATTGCATACAGTACAGTACAGTACAGTACAGTTCCTTTGATCCACTATGTACTTTTCCCACTCCTTTGGCGTTTCAATACAGAACTGAACAAGTTGAGGTGGAAGGCACACGCTGAGACAACTTTGATCAAGCATAGACAAAGACCCATCAGGATTAGGGTTTATCCAAACATTGGATACACCTAAAATCCAAGCAGGCTTGGAAAAATGTTTACCCGGTATTTACCCTCCAATTTCGGATAAATGTATTTTCTGTTGGCTGTATGTGTATATATATATAATATACACAGTGTGTATTAGTATATATATATATAATCATATAGAGTATATATATATGCATAGATATAATCATACATGTAATCATACATATATGTATGATCATATATATATATATATATGCATGCAGGCATGCATCTATGTACGTACGTACATCTGTCTGTCTGTCTGCCTGTCTGTATGTATGTAGGATTATGTATATAGGTAGGTACGCATGTGTCAACCCCTATGTTGCAAATCCCCAATTTCCACTGGTTCACATCCACATTTTGTTTGGTAGAATCCACGTCTTGGCTGGTTTAATACCATTTTGATCTGCTCAAATCCTCGATTTTGGCTGGGCAAATCACCAATGTTGCTGCTAAAATCAGATTTTTGCTGGTTCAATCTCAATTTTCCAGAGGGGTTGCTTTTGGGGTGGAAATTGAAATCGTAGAATAAGCGGGGACTTGCAGCCACTCCGATCAATTTCGCCGGTTCCAGAAGTCAAGACCAACCAACCTCTAGGCTCCCGACCCGCGCTTTCTCCTCCCGAATTCTCTTCTCGGCCTGGTGCGGACGGTTGAGATGGGAATGGAGGAAGACCCTGCACTCTAATGATCTTGTAATGTTGGGAATCTGGAATTTGTTAGGAATGTATTGGGAAATATAGGGATGTTATGATGCTATGGATTTTTTAGAGTGCAATTTAGATCATTTAGATATATTTGGAAATTGTTGGGAAAATATTGTGGACATCATGCGGATATACAGGAGGTGTAACTAACAATTGGAGTTTCTGGATAGAAATTTGCTTGGTTAGTGTTTGTGGGGTTAATTTACCCACGAATAAATGGGATAACCCAGGAAATGGGTATATATGAACTAGTCTTGTCACTCAGTGATCAAAATCCTGGGATGATCCTCCAAGTAACGATACTCTCACAACACAAATGTGGTTGTTCCATAAGCTGTAAGCGACCACTCAGCTTGGTCATATAACTGGTTGGTGAATTAGCATGAATTAGCAACAACCAACTGCGAAACAAACATATTCATCTTTGCGGATCATCCTCATTCTTGCAGTGATGCAACCTACAATGTATGAAGGTTTCCTAAATTGGGGTTCCCCCAACTGATGCAACTTTATATAGAGCATTTTAGTTTAATTCCAACATTAGACCATTTTAGTATTGAAACCCATGGTGACTTGGGGATCCCCCATGACTCAGGAAACCCCGATTTTACCATCATTCTTCATACATCAGCACTTGAAACGACCACAGACCTTTCAGATCCTTTGAGGAGCTTCTCCGAAATCGGACATGGCCTTTTTCATCTCCAGTCAAGTGAACATACCTCCCAGCCCTGGCCTTTTTCAAATAGTCAGAGCATGGATTTTGAGAAATGTACTGCTTCGACTCATCCTGCGGCTTCATTGGGGATCCTCATCCCCCAAAAAAAAGTGGGAAAATCCCCTACAGATGGAAGTTTTAATGGAAAAATCTGGGAAAAATCTGGGGATATTGTGGGACAATGTGGGCAACCCTGGCTGCCATATTTATTATCAACAACTCCTTTGGGGATGGTTTATGACATTGGGTTTTTCCAACGCCAGCCATGTTGATTAAAAGACCTTCCATGGGATTTCCATGGATTTGGGGGGTCCAACTTGGTGAAGATTCCGCTCCCATTGGTTGGATATGTATGTGTATATATATATATATATGTATATATATATATATATATGTATACATGTGAGATTACATGTGTACATGTGTACATGTATGTTTACATGTATACATGTATAGATGTATAGATGTATATATGTATACGTATACATAGAGGTGATAGATTCCATGCTTGGGGACTGTGCACTGGCTACGGCCAACCTGACTTCCTGAAGGCGAAGATTTCTCAACATGGGGGGTGCCAAAAACCATGCCTTTCAAATGGTTCCAATACTAAAATGATCTGAAGTTGGACCCAAGATTAGTTTACCTCAACCGAAGGACCATTTTTTATAGAACCCCCCTAAATACTTTTGGGTCGGTCCTTTGTTTTAACCCAAAAGTTGAGTAGAACTTCCAGGAAACGTTCCAGAGATCAGCAAAAACGATCCATTGCCTGGTAGAACTTGCGGGTGTGATCCAAGAATTGATCTTCAAAGCATTCCCGGTAGACCTGAGGTGCTAGGTCAAAGCCTGCCAGGATGGAACTGTCAAGACATGTTTAACGTGGTTCTGATTATATATAAGTATACATATATATATATATATATGTGTGTGTGTAACAGTGTATATATATATATATAACTATATAACTATACATACCCATAATACCCACCCTTTTGGTTGTTTTCCTGGTGATTTTGGGGTGGTTCACCGAATCTGAACCATATGCTTAGGCTTAAACTCAATTGGAAGACCACCAAAATCATGGTGACTGGGGATTTCCAGAAACCTGCAATAGCAAAATCAAGAGTAGGTTTTTTGTGGATTCTCCCCCTTTTTTTCAGCCCCAATATGACCAATATATACCAACTGGTTGGTGGTTTCAATCCCTCTGAAAAATATTGTCAGTTGGGATCATTATTCCCAATATATGGCAAAATAAACGCCATGTTCCAAACCACCAACCAGCTAACATGGCATCTCCGATTGTGGATTTCCAGTACAACCCGTGAAGTCGCCATCGAGGCACATTTTTGCCCTGCACCCCAAGCTCGACCAACATGTTCACCGTATGCTTCAGTAAGATCCGGTCCACCTACGGCGGAAGCGGAAATTCACATGGCAACCACGTCTATCTGGGAAATTGTATGGCAAAATTTGGAGATCATGCGATTTCGAGAGTTTATCATGTTCTTATGAATTTGATTTGTTTTTGGAGGCTAATCAGTCAATCAGAAATGATTTGGCCATCAGGAGTTTTCCCTATTTAATCATACATTGTTGCATCATGTTGCATCTATATGTATATATATATATGGTATAATTTCCATCCTGAAGGTGAAATGATCTGATAGTTTTACCATCAAAATGATACAATCGGACCCTCCAGTATTCAAACACGGGAATTCCTCATGTTCAAGAGGAACCTCATGTGGTTTGTTCTGCTTTGAAACATCTTCCGGGCCAAATCTTTGGCGCTGGTGGGTTGGGATTTTTAGATTGTGCCAGGGTCGAAAAAAGTATAGAGATCGTAGTAGATGTCCAAAACATTCCAAAACATTCTTTTGAATTTCGGCAATTATGTTTCTGGGTCAAACTTGGCGAGCCAAACAATGTTCAAGATTGATAAAATCAAAATCCGTGTTGAAGATGGAGGTGTCCAATCTATGGGCCCCCCCAAATCATCACCATTTGAGCATTGAAACACATGGTTTTTCACCTGTTCGCCACGGCGTTCTGCATTGATGTTGTCCAACCTTGCAGCATGTCGTTAGCACCAAAATGCAAGCCATGGAAGCAATGGAAGCCATGGTTTTAGCTTTAGTAACCCCAAAATGGCAAGACATGGGTAAATGATGGTTATTTAGGGTCTGGTTTGTTGAATAAACATGAATAAACTCCACACATTCCAAAATCATCCTGCTAGCGGCTAGCGAAACATACGGGGAAACGACATGACCCGTAAGTGTCGCAGAATTTCTTTGCGCCCCAAGCATTGCTTCGCCATTGGTTCGCTACCCGTTGGACCCGTCTTTCTGACCTGATACAGAATTTCCACCCGCCTTTTGGATCTTTAGGAGGTTGTTTTTTTTGAGTCAGTTTCACTCAACGTTTGAAAAAAGACTGGAGCTCGTATATCTAGTAGAGGTCTTGACAATAGCTCCAAAATCCGCCATCATCACTGAATCATCACCATCAATGTTCGAGTCCAAAATCCCTCTACAACAGCTGGCTGCTGCCAAGAGACATCAAGGTGAGAAGTTGTGACTTGACTCGTGCGTGTCCCGACACCTAGACCAACAAGAGCCGTGCCCAGCTTGGTGATCCGTGAGATTCTGAGGTTGCATGACTTTGCCATCAAAAATTGGGATCTAACTGGAGATACTCTGCTGCACTGAAAAAAAAATGATGTGTGATATTGTTGGTCAAAGTTTGTTGGAACCAGTTTTCTTGGTCATATCCGTGTTTGCTTGGTGCTCTTCCCACGGTATCTTTGGTTTACCTCTATAAATCAACAATGACATTGGATAATATTAATCATATATATATATAATATCCTGTTTTAACCCATGCTTCTGCGCTATGTCCACTTGGGATATATGAAAATCTTCCATTCATCACCCAGTGGTCACACCACACCTTCTCTCGGAAGATCATGAGGCCCATCTCGTAGACCGGAACCTGCACCGGACAACGGCAGCTTCCACGGCGACGGCTGACCCAATCCATGGATAGGTCAATACATTGAAGTACTAAGTATATAATACATATGTACATCATACAGTCATTTGCGTATATATATATAATCTAACCATATATAATGTGTATATATATATATACACATATGTACTAATATCTAGATAGGGATACCTTGAATAGATACATGGACATAATATATGACTTAATAAATATCTGCAGTAAATATGTGATCTATGTACGCATTCTACATATCATGCATTCATCTAAATTAACATGATGTCCAACCAATGCCTGGTGGTGCCCACGAAGGCACCTTTTTGTACTGGGTCACAAAGTTTCTGTCCATGTACATCAGGATGTCCCGGATCATCACCTGAAACCCAAATCACAGGAGCCTCTGGGACTTTTACATTGAAACATGCTGCTGTTCCATCAAAATGGTAGTTTACCAACAGGTATCCCCATGATTATCCCCATGAAACTCCAGTAAATCATCAGTTTCGCGAGGTAAAACAGCCATGTTATATCATGTCATGCCATTTTTCATAGCTAAATCCACCATTACCAGAGGCAACAGAGCGGTTCAGCTTCAGCTTCTTCCACTAGTCTGAGCATCGAACCATGGTGGTCTTGTGATCGTCCCACTGCTTCTTCCTGGCTAATCCCTTCCCCCTAATATTCAACGCCCTCCAGAAACCATGGTTTAGTAGGCTATTTACGCATGGGGATTATTCAGGTGTTTCATGTCAAGATGGGAAAATTCACCCATATCCACCATGGCCATGTCTCATGTCAGATCTGATTTCTTGCGCAATGTTTGATGTTTACCCCAAGCTCAACCATCTGTTACCCTATATATATATACATATATATATATATACATGACATGGCAAGGGCAAATCCAACATTTACTCGAAACTCACTTACAGGAGATTTTAGATGGGTGTCTTTGAAAATGAACTATACTCCAAAAGCATTAGTTTCCTAAAAAGAGCCAGTGACTTGGATGGTAACATGGGGTCCCCATGCAGAAATCTCCGCCTTCCGGCTATCATGGCTGGCAAATCCCCCAAAATCAAAGGAGGTTTATAGCTGGGACATCGAACAATATCCGGGCTACCCTCTGGTGAACTAACAGTTTGCTATTGAAAATGGCCATTGAAATAGTGAGTTTTCCCATTAAAAATGGTGGATCTTTCCATTGCTATGTTAGTTCACCAGAGGGTAGCCCTAAATTCCGCCAAGGCACAGCTCTTCTAAGAGCCGATCGCTAGGGCCTGAGTCATCGATGGCTTTTCGGGAAAAATCTGCCGAAAACCATCGGTTTTTCCCCAAAGAAAACTGGAAAATTCTGCAGATTTTCCCTTCATGCCTGGTGAAATGCCATAGTTTTCCGCCTGCTCGCTTGGTACGCTATCTTGTTGGCAATAGATACACCATATTTGGCAGTGACCTGAATCCCTTCTCAATACAACAGGACTGGGCCCTTTGCCAACCTTTACTGAGGTCAACCATCAAAGAGTCTGGGGCATTTCCCCAACAGTGGGGGATATCAGAAGCAAACTAAACAGGGATATGATCAACGAACCGTACTTAATTGCAAAAAGAAACAACGAGAAAAGCCATCTGCTGCCAAGTACTAGATTTCAACCCACTGGGGTACTGGGACTTGAGAATTGAAAGTGTTCATTGTTGCAGTGTGGGTTTTAATTTAGTGCCCATGAAATTGCAATGGTGGTGGTGATGAGAAGGAGAAGGAGAGGGAGAAGGGGAAGGGGGGAGGGGGAGGAGGATATGATTGTTGTCATCATGAGGTTGTTTGAGGAAGGAGGACATAGTCTTGAAGATGACTTTCAGATTATCAGATGATGAGGAGGATAAACACGGTGATGAGGACTCCTAGAAAAGTGGTTTCCATGGTAGAGTTGCAAGTGTCAAGTCATGCCCGTTGTCTTCTTGTATTTATGATGCGGCACTTATGACTCAAAGACCAGGAAAACAAAGGAGTCCAACCCCAATGCCAACTGATCAGCATGAGATTCCGTTCAGAAAAAAAAATACTTTACTTCGTGTGATCCCCACCATGACATTTATACATTTTCTTACTGGCAAATCTTCTGGCATTCTATCTGACATATCTTCTGACATTCTATTTGACATTCTATCTGGCATATCTTCTGGCATATGATCTGGCATATCTTCTGGCATATCTTCTGGCATTCTATCTGGCAAATCTTCTGGCATTCTTTCTGGCATATCTTCTGGCATTCTTTCTGACATATCTTCTGGCATTCTATCTGGCATATCTTCTGGCATATATTCTGACATATCTTCTGGCATTCTATCTGACATATCTTCTGGCATATATTCTGACATATCTTCTGGCATATCTTCTGGCATATCTTCTGGCATATCTTCTGACATATCTATCTGGCATATCTTCTGGCATATTTTCTGGCATTCTATCTGGCAAATCTTCTGCATTCTATCTGGCATTCTATCTGGCATATCTTCTGGCATATTATCTGGCATTCTATCTGGCATATCTTCTGGCATATCTTCTGGCATATCTTCTGACATTCTTTCTGACATTCTTTCTAACTTTCTTCTGCACATTCTTTGTCCCATATCTTCCTACATGAGGTCCGGCAGGGAACACTTGGCGTGGATGATTTGAGGTTGAGGTCCGGCAGGGAACACTGGGCGTGGATGGTCGTGGTTGAGGTCCGGCAGGGAACACTGGGCGAGGATGGTCGTGGTTGAGGTCCGGCAGGGAACACTGGGCGTGGATGGTCGTGGTTGAGGTCCGGCAGGGAACACTGGGCGTGGATGGTCGTGGTTGAGGTCCGGCAGAGAACACTGTGGATCGCGGGTCGCAGTTGAGCAAGGACGACGAGGACGACGAGGACGACGAGGAGGACGAGGAGGAGGAGGAGAGGAGGACGAGGCAGGAGGAGGCGGAGGACGAGGAGGAGAAGGAGGAGGAGGAGAAGGAGGAGGACGAGGAGGCAACTGACATAAAATCTAACAACCCTCACCTGGCAGGTGGGGAAAAAAAAACAGGTAGCATATATATCCCCAGCTACATAGCAAAACATAATAGACCATATTGGCAATATATAGATAAATGATCTTCCTGGCCATATACTGTGTAGCATATAGCAGCTATATATATATGTTGCGAATCGGTGATTGTCTGTCCGATTATATCCTGATAGTCAATGTCAAAGTGGATGTTCCAGTGATGACGTTACAAGGGCATCAGCTTCCGCATTGCAATTGTTTTCTCTGACGCTGCAGTGGGTCTTGAGCCAAAAGGGCCATTGTCGCAACCCTTTGGCTTCGAGTCTTAGAGTGAATTATGTGATAATGTACATTGGTCCGTAGCTTACACTCTATTCGCACCCCCCACGCATAGCCAACTTTGTTGGCTACGCGCAAAGGAGTGTCCCTCGAATTGATCCACTATATTTGCAGCTATTCATTTGTTGAATTATGGAGAGCTAAAGTCCGTTTCAGAACTTTCAATCTACATGGTGGCTTGCTACAATCTCTACCAAAAGATAAAGGTTCTGTTCACGTGCATGTAGACACGACGTAGTCGGTGTCTAGCGTTGAGGTTCATCCAATGTGGCGTAGCCATCATGGAATCCCACTCAAGCATGTGAATTTTAAAAAAATCAAAACACAAAGTTGACTATGGAACTAGAAGTTTACCTTCCCGTCCCTTCGTCGGTTGAGACGTAGACCGCTGTAGAAACTCAGCGTTTCATGCAATGATGTTCAAAAAAATGTGTGGTTCTAAATTAGCCGGCTCAGAGTCCTCTCAGAAATCATTCAAAAATGAAGTAGAGGTAAATCTCGAGCAATGATTGCATCCTCGCATCGCCAGGTTCAATCAGGACCTATGCAGAGGTCAGATCGCTTAATCATCTGTATCCCCATCCATAGTATCCCTGATGGTTCCAGTCTCCGCCACGGTGTGAATAAGATTTTCCACCTTTTCCTTGATCTTTTCCACCCTTCTTTGGCGGGGTCACTGGAGCTTGTTTTGGCTGAGGAGCGGTTTCAACTGTTCTCCATGTCGCTGACGATGATGCTTTCGCTTTCGACACTCTTCCCAGTGCTGGTGCAGCTTTCGGGGCTGCTTTCGATTTGCCAGCGGCTGGATTGGTACGTTCACGATCAGCAGGAGTCGGGGTATCAGCAATCGCAAGTATGTGAGCTTCAGACAAGTGGATGCCCCACCTTGGTCGTTGATCTTCCCGTTGCTTGATGTGATTGTAGTCATCGATCGCATCATATAGCTTTTGGAGTAGAGGTCGCGGCAATTGTCGGCCATTCTGAAGGATCAGGTGTAAAAGTGATATTCTTCGAAGTGGTGGACGAAGAGCACACACAATGTCAACTGGATTCAGTGTGATTGTGTCCTGAAAGTCAACGTTCCTGAAGAAATAAACAGCATTTACCCTACATGCACCTGCAATGATTCTTCTGACCATGACGTCTTGTCGGTCAAGGGCGTCGCGGGCCGCTGTGGTCTTTCTCATCTCATCCATTGTGGTGTCACGTTTCGACAGCTTCTCCATCTCCTCATCAAAGAATATGTTTTGCAAGTCATCATACGTGTAGCCACATTCAAGGGTATATATGAGAAGTCTTTTGAGTACCACTGCCCCATAGTATGCATTGACGAATCCCTCTTCTCCGATGTCGTCCTTTTGATTTGGTCGGCCGATCTCTTTGTAGAGCTCTTTCATCTGTTGTGCAGTTGGTTCAATGAGTTCACCATTTTCATCCTCGCCCAGGTAAGGTGTCCTTGAGTCCAGGTCCATCCTGAATTTCTGGTTCTGTTGAAAATGTTTCCATGCCGTCTCGATGTCTCCACAGAAGTTCCGTTGGAATAGTCTGTAGATCCTGACGATATGTAATCCAATCTGCAACAGGAGGATCTTGATGAATTCTGGCTGAGCATCTCCAATTGTGCAAGGTTCGATCGGCAGGACCTTTGATCCAAACTCAATCCGCTGCATCCACTTGGGGTACTCAATCACTGCATCACGAGCTTCTCCAGCCTCGTACTCTTCAATGTTGATTTCATCGACCGCTTTCTCTTCATCATCATTCTCATCGGTCGGTTTTCCCTCTTGATTGAGAAATTTATCGACCTCATCTTCTTCTCTGAAGTCTCTTTTCTCATCATTGATGTCGCCCTTCTTCGAGGCTTGATCATCATCTCCTTCTTCTGGTTGAGTCTCTTGTTCTGGACTCTTCATGGTGACATCATCATCATCTGGCATCACCTCGTCGTCATCATCATCACCTGTCAAATCGATCTTCACCTCCTCCCATGCTTTCTTGACATGGTCTTTGAGATCTTCTTCTCGATGATGTGATTCGGCCTTTGGTACTGTAGCCACGGTGATCTTGATTCGTTTCCTCCATCCATGACTCACCAAAAATCCTTTGCACATCACACAAATCGATAATGGCGCAGGGGTCTCCATCAGACATGCGGGGCATAGTCGATGGTCCTCTTTGCTAGGGATGATGAGTGACTGCCAATAATGAAATTGCATCATTCCAATCCGGATGTCCAGGGAACAATCTGTGAGTATGACTGAAGTGACCGGTCCTGATATCGACAAGTTTTCGAAGTTCGTCTAGATCGGGTGATGATTCTTCAGGCACAATGTTTCCAATGAGCTTGTCAAATCGTTCAATGGTGGCCACCCTCTTCGCGCCTTGCACAGAAAGAACAAGTTGATCTCTTCCCTTCGTGATCATGAGGCGGTAATAGTCCTTTTCTCTCCAGTCGTAATACCAAACCGCGTCGAATGATTCGAATGGAATTGTTTCTTGGACCAAAATGTGTCCGTCTGCTGATAATCGAGGGGAGAACTTGGCGATGGAATCATACGTGATGTAGATGTAGACAAGATCAGTTTGATCAATTTTCCTGAATCTCAGCACCATTTGACTTCTCACATCCCACGGCGCGAACGGCACGAAGAACGTATTGATGCGGTCGCCTCCTCCTCCTGGAGGTAGTCCTTCTCTGAAGATTTGAGCGATGTTGTCAAATGTGGTGCAATGAAATCCTCCTCCAAGAGTGTATCCTACTCCAGGGTTCATCTGATATGAAGTCTTCTTGTCTTCAATGTGCACACCGCCTTGAACTCTTGAATGCGCCATAGGGGCACGGATTGCCACCGGCCAAAGCCAAATCTCTCGATCTGCTGTGCCGATCTCCATCCTCAGTGTTTGTCGATCAAGTCTAGAGGTCAATCCATCATTGAAGTTGTTCATGATGTGTTCCAACTCACCTTTCGTGACCTTGAGTCCTAGCACTTGTGCTCGGATTCTCTTCGTTTGCTTGTACTCAGTGAAGATCACTCTCTGGAAGTTGTTCCATCTCTCAACAAGTATCGGGTAGTTGACGTAGGCCGTTCCAGCCAAAGTATGTTGGTCTTTCCAAATGGCATCGTACTTCAAGATCGACTCAACATTGACCCAACCTGCCTCGTCGCATGGTAGTCCACGGTGATTTCGATTGTCTCTGACGCAACCCACGGAGTGGCGTAGCGCTGCATTGAACCTTTTTGACAATTCGACTATCCACGGCGGATTTTCCCACTTGTTGCCCATCCACTCATTCTCGCCATATCGATGCACTTTGCACCAGCCCATTCCAAGATATTCTTCTCCGTTGATGCGGGCAAGTTGAAGTTTACCGATGTTGTGGCCGTGTGTGAATGGTTGGATGTACTTGAAATTCCAGTTGTTTCCATGTTGTTTTCTTTCTTCAGTAAGCCATTTTACATAAGCATCATGATCAAGGGGGTTCCAAGCATTCAGCTCTTCAATGGTCGGCAAGACAGGCGGGGATTCCTCAGCCGCACGCTCAATCAGCAAGTCAAGCTCATGACGATTCTTCACACCTCGGCTAATTGGGTTGACTTCGACACCATTCACTAAGTATTGTCCTCCTTCTTCACGATCACCAATGTCGTACATAAAGGCTGACTGACTGTAGAAGCACTTGGTCACTTCCTCTTTCTCAGTGAATCTGGTTCTTCCCCAACGCTTTCCTCGTGGCATGACGTTCTTTGGGAGCTTGTCTTTTCTGCCTCTGGTTGCAGCTTTGGATCTTTCGGATGATGATGGGGATTTGGACTTCTGATCCATGATCAGCCTCATGCGCCATATGGTGTCCTTCATGTTCTCATCATCTGGTGTAGTACATTCGTCAATGCCATGCCTTCCACCACAAATGAAACAATATTGAACATCCAATGCATCTGAAATCAGCTTCTCAAAACGATCACGGATGTCACGCACCTCGGTTCGGCGCTTCTTCGCTTCTGAAGGTTGTCCCCCCATGCCATCTTCCTCCTCCTCAATCTCGATGTCACCAGCTCCGGCATCGGTTTCTCCTGAAGTTTGTTCTGCTCGAGGGCCCCGCGCCGTAGGCGTCGTGGTCTCCTCATCAGGTTCATCAACTTCATCCACCTCTTCATCGCTTGATGAGACCTCAATCATTTCAGGGTGGTCATCGTAGTTGGCTTCTGGGAGCACCGGCATTCTGGTGATCTTCTTCTGCATGAGTAGGTCAAAAATTCCTGCTTCTTTCAAGATTGTAATCACCATGTCATTCTCGACCGGCGGGATGTATGCTTTCCTGGATCGGTTTCGCTTTGTGTTGATGGTGTCGGTAGGTCGACATGAACTGCTGAATAGCCAAAACGACTCTTCCAGTCCTGCAAGGCAACTGTCAAGGTTTGCCCCCATCCAGCGAACATAGTAGGGAATTGAATACCCAGATCAAGCATTCCAAGCCAGAATTCGAAAATGTCGCCGACATACTCAGTTGTTGCTGTTGGATTGATCATTGATTCGATCTCCTCCTTGGTCAGCACGGTCTTCATGTAGTCATGATAAGCGACGTTTCCACCATCCCAAAGCAGTCTGTAAAACCATCGCATTCGGTGCATTCCGCCTCCGCAATCCTCTGTTCGAGTTTCACGTTGTACAGTGAACTGGGGTAACAGGTCTCGTCTGCATTTCCCTTTCACCATGTATGCAGGCATTCGGATGGCACCGTAGTCCTGTATCCTGAAAGCATTGCAAGTGTCGCAGTGACCAGGAATCCACGGAGGTCCTTCTCGGCTTCCATCTCTCTCCAGTCAACGCACTCATTGTAGATGTTGAGCAATCTTGCAGCTACTCTTGCATCCTGTGAAAATTCATCCATCCCAATGTCATCAGTACCGTAGATCGCCGCTCTTGTCCAGTTGCTTGCGCAATTCAGGCATCTTGTGCGGTTCTCAGTGCAGGTATTCAATCTCGAATCATTCTTGTGAAATCCTTTGCACACATCGCACATCAATTCGGAATCCTCGGTTACTTCGACCCAATGCTCATCCACATCTGTCAGGGGCTCCGGGGTGAATACTCCTCGTCGGATGTCTGACCATGCTCTCCTCTGGACCGCGTCCTTCATGTGTTTCATTCCTCCAATGATGTTTGCTGATCCAGCTTGAGCATCTGTGACTTCTCCAGCACGGATGCTGGGAATGACTCGCGGATGTTCTGTGCATCGTTTGATGGTTTCAATGTCAAATCCGGTGTTCTTCACATGGACACATTCTTCATTCAGGTCATGGACTGTATCATGATCCATTGCACAATGTAAGAAGACTTTCTGTCGCATCAATGACTTTTCGAGCATAGCCCAAATGACTTCCTTGCCTTCACCTTCTTTCCAATAAAAGGGTTCACGTCCACAAGCATATATCTGTTTCCAGAATCTTTCATTGGTGGAGTGAATAATGCCCTTTTCCTTCAAGATTCTTGCAAGTTCCTCGGCCATGGATACAATTGAAGACTGTGACCCAAGAAACCGGGCATCCCTCAGAATGTTGACGAAAATTGGAAGATGAGCTGCTTGGCTGATCTCAGTGATGGTCTCCGCCAATTTGGGGACGAAGTCTGCATTTGGCATCAGTATGCGAGTTTGTCCTCTGAAAAGTGCTGCAAAAGAGATCCAAATGTGCACAGTGGCACTTGAAAATGCATTTGCGTTGGATCGTAGGAATGTCAATGCATTCGCTGCCAGTTTCAAGAAATCCTCAGGTTTCTCCAGAGATTCATAGGGAAGTTGGTACACCTTGATGGATGAAAGACCCATGTTGTCAAGTCCAGCCTCGATGTCATTGACGATTCTCGAACTAGATCTCGTTTGGTAAGTCAAATCCGTCAAGATGAGAGCTTTGTTGTTTCTCACTTGTCCTCCCAATTCATCCCATTTGTCTAACCAAGGCTCCCCGATGATGAACTGTCCAATCTTGTTTCCCAATTTCTTGAGCTTGGCTCGAATCTCGCCCTCCACGGTCTCTTCAATGCCCAATGTCAACATGGCTAGGACCTCCGTCACTGGATATCCCTTGCACCTGACAAACTCTGTGGTCGTGATGATGTAGTGGTAGAGCTTAAGCCATTCGTAGTCATTCTCATTAATCATGTGGGAATCAAGTTGACCTTCTGTCAGCATGTTGAATGACAAGGCAGCATGAAATGTCAATCTTCTCAAATACTGTTTCCAGATCAAGTTGGATCCATACTTGTGAGTAGTGTGAGGGCCCGCTACGATTGAAAGTACAAAATCCTTGCCGGATCGCAGGAATGCAATTCGTTGTTCCTCACGAGCATAGTCTTCGGCAGCATGGAGACGCACTTCCACGGTTGAAGGTTTCCTTCTCTTCATCCAGTCTTCAGTTGGAATCCAATCTTTATCTCTTTCTGGTTCAGCATGACCTTGAGATGTTGCTCCGGGTCCAGATCGGAAAGCTGCATGGGTCGACGAAGACGAGGCTCCGCCAGTCGATGATCGTGGCATCTTCTTCGGTTGTACGCTTGAACTTGATGATTGTTGTGATGCCTTTGGCTGTGATCCCTCCGTAGGAGCGGATGTACTCTGGGCACTGGGTCCAGTTGATGTGTCATCATTCACCCATGAAGGCTCCTCATTGTTCCAGAAGTCAACTTCGTCGGGTCCTCGTCCATCTTTGAAGTTCAGGGGGATGTCCCAGTCATCGAAATTGTGCATGTTGCCACCTGTTCCAGCTTGAGTATCGGTCAATGATGTTGTAAAATCTTTGAGGGAACTATGGCAAGCATGACGTTTCTCTTTCTCGGTATATCTGGCCCCTTCATCGGCAATTGAGACGTTGTATCCATGCCCGATCAGGATTCCCAAAGGAATGTCAAAGGCCTTGAGGATCGAGAACTGTAGTTCGGACAATTCTGCTACTCTCGCCAAATTTCCATCTCCTCGGGCGCTGGTCTTGTGTCTCTCAAGGGTCGTGCCGAGGGCTAACAAACACAAGAAATGGTTCTGGGCTGCGCTCCTCCCTTTCGGCTGATTGGTTTCAAAAGCAATTACATCCCTCATCACATCCTGCAAGATGATCTGATCTGATGGGTTCTGCTCATTGTGATACCTCAGTGCATGTCCTAGGTGCCTCATCTGGACTTCAATCATGTGCTTCATTGCTTTTCGATAGCTGTCATTGTCAGATGGAGACTTCGGATTTACCTTGGTCAACTCGTCCATGACTTTGAAGTACTCGGCAGTCCTTGTCACAGCTAACCATGATGTGGCACTCGGATCTGTGTTGAATGATGGTGTTCCTCGATAGATTTGCTTCATGCTTCGGATCTTCGCCTCAGTTTCGGCTGCAGTGGCTTGATCATCAAAAGGTTCGGAAAAATGTCCTTTGGTCAATACGATCCAGAGCTCATCAAGTCTGTCATAGATCTCCTTGTCCATGAAGCGTCCCACAGTCGCATCTTCGAATGGGCATCTGCTTGCAAAGACTTTCACGAATCTCGATCCCTTTGATAAAAACTCCCATCCTGAACACCCCTTCTCGATGTCCTGCGCTCTCTGCAGCAACTTGTAGGCTACCTCCAGAGCTTGTGCAGTGGCTTCACTGGTGTGTCTGGAGTTTGCAAAGTATGCTGAGTAGACAACTGCAGGCGGCATACCAAACCTAATCCACTGGTTGGCTGTGTCCTCATCTGAGATCAGTCGAAAATTCGAACCTCGGGTGTCACGGAACGGTGATGGAGTCTTGGCTGCTATGGATCCTTCGGACAATCCCTTCAGCACCCGTAATGCAACGGTGATTCGGCTTCCGGCAAATTGTCCTACTGAGTTCAGATCCTGTGTTTCGGCCATCCCGCTTTGTACAGAATAAAGTCGCACGGACCGTAGGTCTCGTGACAACCGTTCGAACAGCGAAAATAGTTGTACGAACCGTAGGTCTCGTAACAACCAGTCGGAGTCGAATTCAGAAAGCAGTAGACACGGAAATGAAAAGTGCCACGATGAAAGAACCGAAGTTGATGTCAACCTCGAAAAGCACCAGTGCAGTAGCGATCGCTCGAACGAATGGTCAATGGCGTCGAGCTCTCGAGTAGCACAAACGGATGTTGCCACCGACTTGATTGGGTGACTGCGGACATTCTCGGAATCACGAGACATTTCAGCTTTCATTTGTTCATCACATGCAAGCGGCTTCCAACGTTTCATCACTCTGACGTTCACAAATGGACTATTCCTGATTACATGATTATTGATTCCATTCATGATTATCTTGGCTATCCATTTAGTGTAAACTTGAGTAATGCGAGTTTCCCTACCGGCACACTCTGCATGGTCATGACGGCGATCACATCTTCTATGAAGCTTTGGAAAAGACACCCCCCATGTAACAATCTTCCAAGGTTTCTTGATTGGTTTGGGAGTCTCTTGGAATTGTGATTTCAAGCCATACATGCATCCATCAAATTTGTGCTCATGAGATACGGTTCCTTCTACAAGTTCTGTCATTCTACGGTCCTTCCAGTAGTCACAACCTCTAGGCAACTCAAGCAAGGCTGGTGATCCCATGTTGATAAGTTCACTTAGCACTGCTGTAAACACTTCCCACATCGCCCAGAAGATCTGCTTCTTTGCTTCGATGAGTTGTGTTGTTGCTTCGCTCACCCATCGGTTGATTCGGTTCCATGGTGAACCGCCTGTACATGGACCTGCAAAGAACACTGAATCAAGTTTGGTCCGAAGGCATCGCCTTGCTTTACTGATTCCGTACGGAGAGAGCATGTCGTCATCTTCGGTAATTGGCACGACATGAAACTTCATTTCGTCCTTCATTTTGTTCTGCAAGAACGTAAACCAGTTTCTCTCTTCCGAACATAACAAGACGAAGCATGGGACTGCTTGAGGAACTTCGATCAAATTGATTGCAAGGGAAAACTTCGCAAATTTTGACGTCATCATGTCACAAGGTGATTTGGAAAATTGAAATTCCAAAGTTCTGTTTTTCTTTTCTCTCCAAAGGATTACCGACACTGTAGGATGGTCAACCTCATGTTTGCCTACTTCAATGTGATATTGATAGGGGACAAAAACATCAGTGATGGGAATAGTTTTCACATCATTGCAATTGGTGCATAGCGTGATTACTCCCTGACTCATTTTACAGTTCTTACCTCCATCTATCACTTCAGCATTGGCGAGCACCCTGAATGTCGATTTTCCAATCCAAAATTCATTCAACTTGTTCGTTGATTCATGATTGTCGCCCTTGAATCTCCATATGTCTTTGATCACTCGAGTATTGGTTTTGAACTTTTGTTCAGTTTCCCTCTCATCACATATGATCCTAGGGTCACAAGGACAGTCTTCGCAATCCTGTGGTACAAAGTTTTGCCTTCTTGGCGTTTTGTGAATTCGGATCAATGTCTCTTCCCCATCCCACTGCCAATGGTCTTCATTTTTCTTACCTAACACTTGGGATTTTCGGGTGGATTTTACAAACGGAATGTTATCATTGATGTCCAATTCCGGATGTGTATGACATAGGCCAGGTGTTGAAGTGGACTGTAGGTGTCCCTTTCCTTCACCCTCACTACATCCTTCACCCTCACTTGAAGTGGACTGTAGGTGTCCCTTTCCTTCACCCTCACTACATCCTTCACCCTCACTCCCCCCATGAACAAGGCGCATAAGCGTATTGATCACACGTGTGGCTGGCTGAAGGCACTGGTGAATGGATTTCGGGTGTTGAGACGGTGATGTCTGTGCATCTAAAAACAATGCATCAACCGAGAACATCAGCATTGGTGAATCGGTCAGATGCTGTACACGGTCATGTGGTGTTGACGCACACGAGTCACGTAGTGAGCTCGAGTGGGCAGGCGGGGCATGCACGTGCTTTGACGACATCACCCGGTGGGTTGAGGTCGTTGAAACGGATTGTGAAACAGTGTCCGGGATCAACGGCTGCTTGTTAGGCGAATGGTACTGAAAACACGCTCGTTCAACCCACTTATCAAATCTGATAGCCTGCTCTGGTGGAGATGCACGGTGTTCGACCTTTGTCCAGGCACCATTGAGAAGAACCCATGTGGATCTCAATACATCTGGCGGCACAATCAGGCCGGGTGGCTTAGGACGATAAACACCGGTTGCTTGACGACAAAAATGGGATCCATACCTGGCAAGTATTGTAGCTTCTCTTTACTAGTCAAACCCTTCCTATACACTTCTTTTGGCAAAATAGGGGTTTCCGTGTATGGGAAGTTGGGGATGTCCTCAGTTTTGGATTGGAAAACTTGGCGAGTAGTCATATCGACATCGGTGCTTGGCTGCAACATGTCCAATACTTCTTTGCTCTGCAAGTCCTGAGGTTCCAACAAGTTGATTAACATACAAGCTTTCTTCCATGCCATGGGATTCTTGAACCCTTTAGTATGGATATCGGCTGCCATTTTGGCTGTAATTTCATAGCTCAATACAAAATGATCCTTTTGGAAATGTTCATGCATGGAGGCAATGGAAATACCATGTGTGCGCTCCAAATGACGCATGGTTGGATTCCGTCCTGATCTGACAACACCAATCAGACCTTGATTATCGTCATGAAACAGGAGTTGAGGAAAAACTTTGGCTAAGACTTTCCACAGACTTAATGCGGGGATTCCTAGCGTCCTAAGTGCAGTATCTGCAGCCACAATTTCAGCTTCGGGGGTAGAATGACTAACACACCCTTGTCGCTTACTTCCACCAGCAAGTGGGAATCTTGTGAACTTACCTTGGACTTGTAAGTGCGATCCTGATGTTGACCTCAAGGATTGGGCACATCCAGCGAAATCCGCATCTGCAAATAGTCCTAATGATAAATCTTCAATTTTGTCTCCGACCCATCCTATCATTTTGAGGGACAATGTGGAATTAACATAACACATTAGGTGATGAAGACGGGCGTCATCATCCTTTGTCCATTTAGTCACATTACGTGCTAATGCATTGATGGATCTCAACAGGTCAAACCGCGCAATGCGGGCTGCATAAAGCAGCTTCATCAGCACACTAGCTGCATGCGGAGCTAGATTCCCACGGCTCAGCGTCTCACTGTCTTGCGCAGGACGTGAGTTGCCAGTCTCAGAGAGAACAGGCATATCTGGATCGAAGGAATGTGCACACCAAGGACACTCAACTTTGCGTTTTCCATCGGAAGGAGCTCGATACGGGCTGCTTTTCGTTTCCTCTGGAAGGCTTGGAGTTGATCCCTTTTTCAATTTTGTGTCCTTACCAATGATGTCAAGATACTTTTCCACCGATAACTTTAACAATCCTTCCATGTTATAAGTTATGGTCTTGACTTTCTTACCATTATGCAATTGGGTCTCACCTTGGGATAAAACACATCCTAGGTAAAGTCCCAAGTCGGTTTCGGGTTCAATGCGCAGAACAGTGCGCAGCATTTCCCAACCTTTGGCCAGATTTTCGGAGGGCCCAGCAAGCTTAAGATCATCCACATAGATTACCAACAGCAATTTGAGCTCATCATGAAAATACATAGCAGGCCATTCCTCTCCAATGGGCTTAAAACCAATTTCTTGAACTTTCTTGTCACAATGTTGTTCCCACATCGTGCCTGAATCAGGGTGTCCATACAGGGCTTTGTCGAGTCTTACGACAGGGCGACGGAACTTCCAGTATTGTATCTCCGGAGGCCATGCATCGGTGGGTAACTCCACCCAACACAAAGGTCCCTTCAACTTCGCCTGGATGTAGGCCTGAATCGCATCTGCCAACTTGACGGAGTGCCCAGGAAGACATCCGTAAAAATCTGCCCATCGTGAGGCTTCGAAGGAAGCAGGGGAATTTCCCAAGTCTTGGAAGAATGCTGCTTCCCAATGCTGATTCTTCACCTGATTTCCTAGCAGAACGCCTCTTCCCTTGAATTTTCGTCCAGGATTGTCTTCTGACAGCTGGTAATTCTTTTCCACGCATATGCCATGGACCCTGGCCATGTGTACTTCCTTTTTGTTCTTCTTGGCCTCTGCAACAACATCGTCGTATTCACGAACCATTGTAAAGTCAAATACCTCTTGATCACGAAGGCCTTTCCACTCCTTGAGCATTGCCTCTTTGGCCTTTGGATTAGACTCAATCTCGGCTCTGCCCACAGGTCGTGAAACCATTGCATTGAAAAGTTTGCTTCCAAGACCCCCTGATGGTATCTTGGTTCGGTGACTTTGATTTGATGCAGAAGTACACGGCATAGTTGGAAATGGAATGTATTCATCATCATCAGTGGTTATGTCCTTCACGTTCTTGACGTTAACACATCTGCCATTTTTGATCATTGTCGACTCTCCTGGCGTAGCCATGGAAAACCTCGAAATCTCACCTGACAATGTGCTCCAAACTTCACCACTCCACGATGCTTTTGGGCCACGTCCTTTCTCGACCTCCGACCATTCATCCCATTCAATGAGATATTCCTCGTCGTCCGGGACGTCAGTAGAAGCGTCGGAACATGGACTAGCATCAGCATTCCTCTTCACTTTTCGACAATCAATGTATCGTCTTCCATGTACATCGTCATCATCGACTATGTCGTACAAATCAAGATACGTACTTGTACATGTGATAGGTAAGGTAACTTTGTTCTTCACAACTTCACCAACACCTGCATCGGATTTCTTTGACTTTTAATGAGAGTCATCCTTCTTACTTTCATCACCACCTTCATCGTCCTTGGACTTTGGCTCGTCCTTGTCTTTCTTTGAATCTTTCTTCTCCTTCTTCGTTGCCTTCTTCTTCTTTTCCTCGACCAATCTTTTGGCTTTGTCATCAGCCTCTTTCTTCTCCAACTTCTTCTTCTCGGCTTTGAGGATGGTATTCCGATCAGATTGAGAGAGTTTGCGCCATTCTTCAGGAGAATAGGTTCCTTTGGGACGCAATGACGTCCTGAACATTCGTCTACCATCATCTCCAATCTTGTATGGGTAACCCTTGACGTTCAACTTGACCTTCTCACCATCGTCATTGAGGTATACCTTCCCATCTCCAGCTTTGCCCTTCTTCCAATGGTCTGGTTGGGCGTCGATCAATTCCTGGAGGGTCATCTCTTCTGGATCTTTATCTTTGTCGAAGATATCCTCAGGGTCATCAAGAGGCTTCTTTGAGACTTTTCCACCACTTGGTCCAGGTCCACCGTCGTCTCCGTCATCAAGCTCATCATCATCCTCATCATGGTCATGTTCTTCGTCATCTCCATGAGGCACTTTGGAGGGATCGCCATCGAGGATTTCTCTTTCTTTCATTCCTTCCAATGTGGTGTTCACCCTCTCATATTCCTGCTTGCATGGAAATGTCAATGGAGTGACCATCTCGACCTTTTCAGTCAAATGAGGTTTGAGAAGACGGTGTTCAGGTTTGCTAGCATCGTCACCAAGATTTTGATGTACGAATTCACTCAGAGGCCACACTTTGTATTGTCTTGACCAATGCATCCCTGGACCAATGTGATACCCTGCAAACACTCCTGGAATAGAATCAGGCCCGAACTTATGAAGTTGTCCTGCTTCTCTGGTCTTTGGAGGCTTGTAGTTCACGCGAGCACCATAGGGAATGAGTTTGCCAGCAAATTCAGATCCATGGAGTTTGCACCAAGCGCTCAAATCATCATCGTTGGGTTCTACGTTGAGTAGATGACATACGCAAAGGATTGCTGTTCTCCAGAAACAAGGTGGTAATCCAGCTTCCAAAAGACATGTAGAAGTAGCTGTGAGAATAAATTGATTCGTTCTTTCGGCAATTGAGTTGGTTTGAGGTCTTCCAGGCAACGAATGATCAATTGGTATCTTCATCTCATTCATGGCTTCAATGAATTGAGGAGCATGATCAGAGTAGGCCTGTCTGACCTTCTTGGCGCCGATGAACTGTTTCACTGCTCTAACTACATCATCTTTGGTCATTCGATCAGATGGATAAGCACCAATGATTCCTGTATAACAGTCTCTGACAACCAACACTTCCTTCTCGAGGACCAATACGTCATCATGGACTTTGGACGTGTCCACCGCATCGAAGGTAATGAGGTCGCCAAACTTCTTGAGTTCCCTTTTGTATGCACCACGACGAGTCTTGAAATGCTTCATCTTTGCTCGAATGCATGAGTCGCAATATGGATTCTTGTATCTGTGGGTCAACTTGTGATTCAAGCTATTAGCTTCTCTCTTGAGTGTTCCTCTCTTGGCAACCCTAGATTCACCTTCAACAACATCGATTTCGATGTCATCTTCATCTCCTTCAGCGGCATCTTCAGGAGCACCATGACCGTCATCTTCAAGGTCAGTCTCGTCCCCAGGAGGATCGCCAAGCGGGGTTCCTGGTTCGTACTCGCCGCCCTCAGGTGGTTCTTCTTCCTCTTCTCCAGGAGTTGCCGAATGTTTCTGCCGGTTCATTGTTCTTCTCTTCTTCTTCTTCTTGAGCTTCTTGACGTGTCGGGAACAATTGTGATCCTCAGTCGATGTCTCAAGACCACTTTCTCCATCGAGATGTACTCTTCGTGAGGATTGACCAATATTGCTAATAGCATCGTCGAAGTCATCGACTCCAATTTGAGAGTGTGTCAAAAGGTCATGGATCTCCGATGCATGATGGCATTCATGAGGAGTGCATTCATATGTTCCAAGATCAACATAAGGAATGTTATCGTGGATTGTTAGGTCGATGCGCTCACCATCCTTTGTAATCAAGAAAGGCATTTTACCAGAAGGCCATATAAAGGAGTATCCCTCTTCCATGCATCGTTTCCCAAGAGACATCACGGACGGAGTGTCGTCCAGTACATAGGCATGAGAGGTCACATCAAATGTCCCCAGGTCAATCTCTGCTTCCGTCTGGGTAGCAGTTGAACCGTTGGCTGTATGGAACATGATAGGATCACAAGTTCGCTGCTTCAAGTTCATCCTTTCGGCTTTCCTTGCAGAAATCAGATCATGCCCGCTGCCAGAATCCAGGATGAATCTACGATCTTTGGCTTGCACTGGTAGTGAAATGCACATCACGTTCTTGGACTTCATGAGGGATTTTCCAGCTTCATGTTCAACAAGCTCTTCAATAAAAGTCAAGTCATCATGATTATAGTCCAGTTTGATCAACATGTCGAACTTGGGGCCAATGATGATTCTAACTTCATCAACGAAACGATGGAGTCCACATCTGTCCATGATGATAGCCTTGGCCCGTGCTCGGACTGAACCGAGGGTGTTGTCGGACTTGGACTGATCGTCGGTCAAATCATCAACTTTCCAGAAGACATATTGCTTGTTGGGGTCACGATACATACGTTTGGGTAGTCCCTCCTGATAGTCCTCAATGGCGATCTCGTGCACCTCAGGTTCCAGATCAAATGAGATCCTGCGATCATCAGAAGACTTCTTTGCACTGGCTATCCTCGGTGAGGTATAATCCATGGAATCTTCATTGTCGCTATCAAAGAAGGAATCAATGGTAATGGGAGTCGCTTTCTTCTTTGGTGTCTTCTTGCTGGTCCTTTCTGAAGATGCTGAAGGCGATCGATCTGCATGTAAGAATTTGCACTTGCTTCCAAACTTGCAGGTGCCCTCTTGCCAATTCCAACATACCTTCTTTTTGGGTCCAGCTGAAGATGAACTTCCTCTACTTTTCCCTCTTGATGAATCTCTACTTCCGCTTCTGCCTTTCTTACCTTTCATCTTGGCATCATAGACCTTCTGAGAATGACTGTAAAGACATTTGTCACCTTTGTTGCATCCTCCTTTATTGAAGAAGTAGTTACAAAAAATCTTCTTCTTGTCAACGGGTGAAGATGATCTTCCCTTCCCACCTTTGCCTTTCTTGTTGTTCTTGTCGGCATGGGATTTCGGAGAAGGTGTAGGAAGTACCGATGCAGCTTCACTCTTCGCTTTCGCCTTAGGACGTTTGGGAGGATCACCTGTGGACGATGCAGCCGCTTCATTCTCCTTCTTGGTCTTGACGGGAGCGGCAGGCTTGTCTGCATCTTCTAAGGCAGGTGTCGTCTTGTTAGAGGACAATGACAGTTTCACTGCACGTTCTCTATCCTTCAACAGTCGTTCTTGCTTTCCACGTGCTATGTATCCTTTGATCATACCAGTTAGGTAAGCATAGGTCTTCTCAGGATGCCCTTCCTCAAAGGTTTTGTATCGGTTGATATCGAAGGCCATAAGCTTTGAATGTTCAATCTTCCGGAACAACGTGTCACGCAGGGAATTGTTGGAAGGCAGATCATCATGTTTCATATTGTATACGATGTCAAGCCACTTGTTGTAGAAAGCCTCAAGTTGGTCATCTCCATAGTAGTTGAAC
>CAMXCT020000305.1:0-17500 GCA_947184155.2 Cladocopium goreaui | reverse complement strand
ACAATCAAGGCTATAGTCATAGTCTTATGTCATAGTCTCACATCTATATCTAATTACTATCAGTTATCTAATAACTAATATCTGATATCTAATGCCTGATATCTAATATCTAGTGTCTGATATCTAATATCCAATATTCAATAATTACCTAACATCTAAGATCGAAGATCTAACAATCAAATATCTCACTATCTAAATATAATAACATCATATATATATATATATGTGTATATGTATATATATCATTCAAATGGGATCAGCATCCCATCAGCTGCTTGAAACCACTAGGCTCCCCAGCTCAGCGTTTGGTGCCCTGGGTGCCCTTCGTGCCGGTGCGGCGAGCCTTGGGTACGACCTCAGCTACCCCTCTGAAAAATATGATAGTCAGTTGGGATGATGACATTCCCAATATATGAAAAAAATGTACCAAACTCTATATTAAATCCGTTGTTGGAGAAGATATAAATGATATAAGAAACTTGAATAGAATAAATGATCTTGAAGTTTTGATAACAAAAAATGATCTCATCCATTGGAACAGATCATCTAATGCTTGAAACCCAACATTTTGCCAGGAAAAAAATCTGGAAGATCTGCAAAACTCCACCGATCGCTGTTTGAAACTGAGATGAGAACCCCCAAGTGATGCGACTGCGGCAGCTGAGCGGTGCAGCCTGTCATCCGGAGGTGCCACCAGCTGCCATCCCAGTTCAAATTGGCCGTTGCCCTGTTCCAAAAACTGGGGATTATTTTTATAGATTTTTTATAGATAAAAAAACAAAAAAACTGGGGATGAATTTAGAAACAAAAAAGTTATCATGATGATAATGACTACGTATTGTCATAATAATAATCATCATCATAATGGTAATGAAAAAACTGTATGATCAAAGCCATTAAGAATCTGTTATTACCATTGCCATGCATAATGACCTCATAATCTCCAAAATGGCTCGGCCGTTCCTCTTTTTGGATGACACGGCTGGACCCGGACCCGGAGCTCAGAGGTGGTAGCCTCGACCTGGCGGGGTTGCCATGGGGGAAAATTGCAAAGTTCCTCATCATCATCATCATAATCATCATCATCCTCATCATCATCATTATCATCCTCATCATCATCATCATCATCCTCATCATCATCCTCCTCCTCCTCCTCATCATCATCATCCTCATCATCATCATCATCCTCATCATCATCCTCCTCCTCATCATCACCATCATCATCCTCATCAGCATCATCATCATCATCATCATCCTCATCATCATCATCATCATCACCATCATATATAAGTACCTAGGGTTGTCTCCACTATAAGCATCATCATTGTCTCCACTATAAACATCATTATTGTCTTGTCATTTGTTCATAAATTATCCTGGGTTATCACGTCATTTGTTCGCAGAGAGGATCACCAGAGAGCAGCACCAAAAAAATATCGCCTTGCACACCAGCCGGGCCTGTGAAGGCTTGAAATTGCTCCGCCGGTTGTCTGGCCTGCGATCGGCTACGGGAACTCAGTCAGTTGGAGCTGCACATGATCCCTGGAATTGGAATTGGTTCTTAAATAAAGTGCAGCGCATGATATACATCAAGAAATATTGCGATACTGTGTGTATATATATATATATGTATGTATACTATGTGTATGTTGTGTATGTAAATATGTATACTATGTGTATGTATATATATGTATATATTATACATATACAATATACATAGCTGTACATAATCGCATGTATATTACAATACATCATATACATCCCATTTATCACCCCACATTTCCTCAGATCATTGCCTCCAGAAGTGATCTTTATGGGGGCACCAGCATACTGGTTGTATTTACTGGGTAGGCTGGTATGAGATATGGTATTGTCATGCCAAGTACATCAAGTGGTAACATGTACAGTATTGGTCGATTGACTTGCCTGAGAAAAGAAAAAATGCCATCCGATCCTGTCCCTGTCATAACCAACTACCTTGCCACCAATCCAGGGTTGAAACCTGCCCAAAACCACCAAACCGCCAACTGTTTTGACAAAAAATCACCATGTTTGCAGATGTTCTGCTTCCCCCGGGTGTTTGCAAAAGTGAAGGGGATACACCCCGCCCAATCATCGATGTCATTATTTAACACCATGGGTACACTGGGTACAGCCTCTGGGGGAACTGCCCGAATCTGAGAATTGGTCGCTTCATACATAATCCTCAACCAGGCAGGACAAAAACAACATCAACCAACCAGAATTTCTGGGTTACATCCTTATATTTGATAGTCAAAGTCAAAAGCCTTACTGTACTATTAAACAACTACTCAACCAAGGTGTTTGCTTCACAAATACCATATTGTTGATTCTGCCCATGTTACATAGACCTTCCTATGGGATTAAATGTATGATATAGATTCTAATCTATAGTATCCCCATTTCATCTCCCCATTTTATGGGATTTTATGATATAATCATCATCAACCAACTGGGAGTATTTATCTACCCCCCGCCACGACGCTAACATCGCGACCCCATCGCCTCTCCATAGAGATCAGAGGGTGGGTTTAAAGGTTGCATCAGCAGCCGGCTTTCCTGCGCAGCTGGAAGATGGACATACCATGGGCCTGAAAAATGGGGATACACAAGGAAACGCAATGTTTCTAGGTACACATGTACTTCATCACATGTATATATATATATATGTGTGTGTATGTATATATATATATACATATGTGTGTATATACATATATTATATTATATATATGTATATTACATTAATTAAAAAATATTATATATACATATCATACTATATTATATTATGTTACTTTAATTTATTTTATATTATATTATATTGTGTTATCTGGGATATTGTGTATTATATTATGTATAATATAAGATATTATGTATTAAATTATGTATTATATTATATTATATTATAATATATTATACTATATTATATTATATTATACATTATGCTATATAGTATAGCATATTATATTATATTGTGTGATGTATTCTATTTTTTATTATATTATGTATTGTATGAAATTAAAACCTATTAATTTTTATATAATATATGATTTATGATATATGATATTTTATGTATTATATTTGATATATTACATATTATATATTATATATGATTTATTATATATTGTATATTAAATATTATATACTATATATGATATATTATATATTAAATATGATATATTATATATTATATATTATATGTTATGTATTTTAAATTATAAATATTATATATATAATATATAGTTTATTATAAATTATATAGTATATATTATTTATTATATATTATGTATTATGCATGAAAGTTTATGTATTGTATTTGATATATTACATATTATATATTATATATTAAATATTACATATTATATATAAATTATATATTATATCTTATATATTATATATTATAAATTATATATTATATATTATGTATTATGTATTCTTATATTATACTATATTATATTATATTATACTATGTTATATTAATAAATTATAGTCTATATTGTATATTAAATTATATTATATTATATTATATGGTATTATATTGTATAATATGAAATTATATTATATTAAATTAAATATTGAATTATATGCTATTTTATTATATGGTATTAAATTTTATTATATTATATTATATTATGTATTATAGTATATTCTATTTTATGGCATTTTACTATATTGTATTATATTATATTGTATTATATTATATTATATTTGTCTATATTTACATAATAATAATAATATTTTTTATATTATATTATAGTATATTTTATTATATCATGTTATATTATATTATATTATACATATATGCGTATGTGATATATACGTGTAAATATGATGAGAAACCAGAATGATTTCTCTGTGCTTGTCCAAAATGAAATTTATATAAACTAGAAAAAATGGTGGTATAAATAAATCCAACCATTTATGTGGAGGTAATGGCAATATTATGATGGAACCAGAATATAATCCACATTAATCAACAATATGAATTGGGAGCATCTGAAGACTGCAAACTTTTATGAGTAATTAAAAGTAATCAGAGGCTCAGAGGAATTGGGGTATACCGCCTTTGGACAACCCAAGTATGTTTACAAGTTGGGGGCTTGACATTGCTGAGGAAATTGCCCTACAGTAGATAACGTATATGGAAAACCCGTCCGCACCGAAGGTGCCAAGGTGTGGTAGTTTAGCAGAAAGGGATACGAACAGATCTGTTCAACTGGTACAAATAAACCAACTAAACCAACATGGTTTTCATCGAATCCTCCAATTTTGCTGAAATCCCCATGCTTCTTGGTCAAAACCTCCATGTTGCTTCCTAAAATCCTCGGGTGAAATCACCATTTCGGCTGAGGAGATCCCCAATCCATCCTCTGGGTGGTGAGTTCACCAGTACTCCAAGTTGTTTAGCACGGCTTGTTGTTGATCAATTCTGAAGGTGCCCAACACCACATGTTTAAAATCAGTGTTTGAATGTGCTTGATATGTGTAGTAACTGATCGAAGCAGTGTCTAGTTAGCTTTGGACTGGAATTGGATTTGCCTCATGCAGATCTGCTGGTTGAAAAGGAAGGCAATCTGTCCATCCATGGATTCAAACATGCCGAACTGCAAAATGACACTTGTATCACCCAAGCTCCGGAAGTATACACATTCCCAAACGACGTGCATCCCCAATGTGGATGTGCTGAACGCTGGGAATATCACACCTTCTTTTGGTTTGCCAAACACTTCCAAAGATGCACCACTCCTAGTGTCCCACCCATTAACCAATACTACCGACTAATTTTCGGAGTACCCTGCGGTAATCACATGATGGCAATGGGAGATTCCATACAAATGGAATTTTTGAATGGGAAAACCATCTATAGACGGGTGGAAAACCGAACCCGTATTTTATCATTTTTTCAAGAGGAGGCTTTTGGGGGGTTTTGGGGGGAGGTTTTTGGGAGGGTTTAATAACGTCCTGTGGCCTGCGGTGTCAATCACGATGTCTTGGTACGTTGTAAGATCTTCGTCCGAACATCTTCGTCCAATAACTTGTCAGGCGTTCCTGATACGTTGTAAGATCTTCGTCCAGTAACTTGTCAGGCGTTCCTGATACGTTGTAAGATCTTCGTCCAGTAACTTGTCAGGCGTTCCTGCTACGTTGTAAGATCTTCGTCCAGTAACTTGTCAGGCGTTCCTGATACGTTGTAAGATCTTCGTCCAGTAACTTGTCAGGCGTTCCTGCTACGTTGTAAGATCTTCGTCCAGTAACTTGTCAGGCGTTCCTGATACGTTGTAAGATCTTCGTCCAGTAACTTGTCAGGCGTTCCTGCTACGTTGTAAGATCTTCGTCCAGTAACTTGTCAGGCGTTCCTGATACGTTGTAAGATCTTCGTCCAGTAACTTGTCAGGCGTTCCTGATACATTGTAAGATCTTCGTCCAGTAACTTGTCAGGCGGTCCTGATACGTTGTAAGATCTTCGTCCAATAACTTGTCAGGCGTTCCTGATACGTTGTAAGATCTTCGTCCAGTAACTTGTCCGGCGTTCCTAATACGTTGTAAGATCTTCGTCCAGTAACTTGTCAGGCGTTCCTGCTACGTTGTAAGACCTTCGTCCAGTAACTTGTCAGGCTTTCCTGATACGTTGTAAGATCTTCGTCCAGTAACTTGTCAGGCGTTCCTGCTACGTTGTAAGGTCTTCGTCCAGTAACTTGTCAGGCGTTCCTGATACGTTGTAAGATCTCCGTCCAGTAACTTGTCAGGCGTTCCTGATACGTTGTAAGATCTTCGTCCAGTAACTTGTCAGGCGTTCCTGCTACGTTGTAAGATCTTCGTCCAGTAACCTGTCAGGCGTTCCTGATACGTTGTAAGATGTTCGTCCAGTAACTTGTCAGGCGTTCCTGCTACGTTGTAAGATCTTCGTCCAGTAACTTGTCAGGCGTTCCTGCTACGTTGTAAGATCTTCGTCCAGTAACTTGTCAGGCGTTCCTGATACGTTGTAAGATCTTCGTCCAGTAACTTGTCAGGCGTTCCTGCTACGTTGTAAGATCTTCGTCCAGTAACTTGTCTGGCTTTCCTGATACGTTGTAAGATCTTCGTCCAGTAACTTGTCAGGCGTTCCTGATACATTGTAAGATCTTCGTCCAGTAACTTGTCAGGCGTTCCTGATACGTTGTAAGGTCTTCGTCCAGTAACTTGTCAGGCGTTCCTGATACGTTGTGAGATCTTCGTCCAGTAACTTGTCAGGCGTTCCTGATACGTTGTAAGATCTTCGTCCAGTAACTTGTCAGGCGTGCCTGATACGTTGTAAGATCTTCGTCCAGTAACTTGTCTGGCAATGGAGATGGGAGAACACTGGAACCAGCTTGTTTCAAAAGACTGCCAAAGTCTTGAATGAGACTGTCCAGTCTGGATGACTGTCCTTGGCGCGAGAAAAAAAAGCGCGCAGAAATGTGCTAAGAAAACTGCAAAAAAATGACGCTGATTTTGGAAGCTCATGAATGCAGAAAACATTGCAAAACGCAAGAAAAAGCCAAAACACAGTGGCGCGGCGAATATCATGAACTGAAATGTTTGCCAAAGCCATGCGTTTCGCATCCAATGTCTAGCATGTGAACGCCAAGAACAGACAAAACGTGGGTTCAGTTTCCCACCCGGCGGGATGTTTGACTACAGAGGGTTTAGCTGCTCGGTTCCATCTTCACAGGGGAGAGTGGGACTATCCGTGGCTTGGAACAGCTCGCACGCATGGATCCTGTTGGTTCACATCCCAGCGCTTCTGCGTCAAGCGAAGACTGCTCGCACGAGCTTGGGTCAAGAATTGAGAACCACATGTTGATGAATTTTATTTGTAGCAGTACATACATCATATCCCATTTCTACCAGTAAAGCATGCCATTTGGGCAATGCCTGTTTTGTCAGTGCAGCTACCATAAATTGGCTGGGTTTATAAGGATCCCCAGTTCTACCAGCCACGATTTACCATTCTTTTAAATCCCCACGCAGTCTTGATGGTAATTCATCCCTTTCTTCATGATGGTGTAATCTGCACGAAATAGCAAATACGTTATACGAATTAACTAGTTATATTGGGATGACTACCCTATTCCTATTCTATCAAAATAATACTATAAGCTAGTGGTAGAACAATCTATAGAATCTAGACCAATGAGTCTCATTTTCCTACGGTCATTTTCCTAAAAGGTAAGTTGAATTCATTCTATAAAACTGGCATGGGACTTCAGTCTGAAAGGCCGCCGAAGCTTCGCGGAAACCTTCCTCTTGCAAAAGCTCTCGGAAACTCTTCATAGTGTACATAGTTTATGTCTTTTCAAACAAAGTGCATTCGCGACTGCGGTTGCTTGTGGAAATTCTCGGAAACTATCTTTGATCATGAGGTTTCGCGGAAGCTGGTACTGTGTGCGAAGCACCGTGGAAGGTTTCACAGAAGCATTGCGTAATTTCATGAAAAATAAACATTGCAAGAATTGTTGGTAGAATATTTCTTAATATATATCTATATATATATAGGATCCAATTGGTATTATAATATTGGTAATAAAAAAGAATGATAATAATAAATAATAACTGTCATATTAGTTAACAATAATAACGATTGTACAAAATAATAAATAAAGAAATAAAATAAATCAATTAATTAAATAAATCAATAAATAAATAGATAAATAAATAAATAACATGTGTTTCTCAAAAATAATTGTAATAATTTAATAATAATATAACAACATACAGTAATCTACAATATTCTATATAATATATGTTATTTATTATATAACTAGAAATATATAGGGCACTACAGATGGGGTCCCAAGTCGCTGTGTCCCCCGCGGCCTGCTCTGATGCCTCGATGTAAACGGCCACTGCCAGTGAGGCCTTGCACGCCGTGGACGTCCGGCACGGCGCACGGCGCCGTCCGGCGCCGTTAAGGGAGAAAGCTCAACACAAAGGAACACAAAGGTGATATTAATCAATATTAATGGCTAAAAACTAATAATGGTGAATAGTTTTAACATAATCAATGATATTAATCATAGGTTTTTAAAGGTGATATAATAACTATAACCAATTATAGATATTAATCAATATTTATGGCTAAAAACGATAACCAATAGAAAAACACTATAACCAAATGGCAACAAACCAATGATTGCGAAACACCAATGATGGCACGAATACAATAAAACGAAACACAAACGAAGACAAAGATTGTAAAAACAATAACCAATGATTGTGAAATTATAGCCAATAGAAAACACCAATGATTGTGAAAGACCAATGATGGCTCGAACACAAAGGTGATATACACAAAGATTGTAAATAACAATCTGAAACACCAATGATTGTGAAACTATAACTAATCGCTAGTAAATATGAAACTATAACCAATAGGATATACAATGTGAAACTACCAAAAAAATGGCTAGTAAATAACACCAATGGCTAGTAAATAACATTAACCAATGGCTAGTATACAACAATGTGAAACTATAACCAACGGCTAGTCAATAGCACCAATGATTGTGAAAAACCAATGTATCACTAAATTTTACTAGAATGATATTTGCACGAATAACACCAAAGGGAAAAAGGGTGTACAATAACCAATGGTGATGTTAATCAATATTAATAGTAATAAATAACTAATAATGGTGAATAGTAATAACCTAATCAAATATGAATGGTGCAAGAATGGTGAATAGTAAAAACATATAATCAACACTACCCAATCGGTAATCATTATTAATATCAAGGTGAACCTCAATATATGGTCAATTTTTGGTGGCTCAATGTAGTTCACAAAAAATGATCATCTTTCGCTGATTATGAATTGTTGTGTTCCATGTATGGCCAAAAAATTAAAGGAGTGCCCATCCAAGGCTGGGGATGCTATCTAGACCATATGTGATATTTGCGTTGTTGAAAAAGATTTTCATCTCACCAAGACCAAAACAAAGGATGTTGTTTTCTAGTAAACGACCAAAATCTGGATTTTTGGGGAATGATCAATGCACTAGTAGTGCATGTTCAAAATCAATGGGCATGCGTTCCTCATCTCCCACTATTTTCCACTTTCAGGTCCGGAAACCCTTTGATCAACCCATTGATGAACGCAGAAGGTCGGGAGAAATCCTCCTCTTTTGGGGAGATTTTACTGTTGTCATACGTATCTATTTTGCAAAAATCCTGTAGACATAGATACAAAATAATAGATATAGATGTAGATGTTAGATACTGAATAGCAGATATCGGATATCAGATATTATATATGGATACAGAAATAGATATCGACAGATATCAATGTCGATGTAGGTGTTAGAAAAAAAACGTACATGGACGCATAGATTTTTGGATTGCCATAGCCCACTCATCGGCCCAAACCTCAGCAACAGGGCATTGTCAGATTATCATACCACATTATACCACAAGATTACTCTCCTGTAATGTAACCAACGGGCCAAAGGGTAACATACTCATAGAACATAAACAACAAAACCCAACCCACCACCGACCCACAGCCCATTTCGGTTTCTCAAGCTGCCGCAGCCAACTCCATCAATGGGCAGCTGAGGTAAACCAGCGAGGCTACGTTGAAGACCGCTGGTGCTTGCCTGAGGGGCGAGAGGAGTGGAAAGTTGAGGCCAACTAGCCGGGGCGTCTTTTTCCATCTCCCGATCAAACATACTGGGATGAATGGGGTATTTAACCAACAATAATGGGACTTGACAGTGGGAATATCATAGGAATAAAATTGACATATACGCAATGATATGGTTTATGGTCATCCATCCGATTCAATTTAAATCGTAACATAAGTTTGGTACATTAATTTTTCCCTATGAATGGATTGCTGACCCTCAAAATGGGCACCTTAGTCCAACTTTGGACCATGGCACAGAGAAAAATATGTTAAAAATACATGGTTATATGCGACCAAAAGTCCTTTTTGAGTACTCCAATGCATTCAACCAAGGTTTCCTGGAACTCCCTCCCGCCTTGAAAACAAGGGGTACTTCACGTGAACAGCTCGCTCTAGGAACAGGATCGCATCGAAGATGCCGTTCACAAGGCACAGCAATCCTCAGGAAAAGTAAAACGATGCCCAGAAGGGAGGAAAAAAAAACGTTCAAAGATGTACCCCCACCACTGCACCAGTTCTGGAAGGTTTATGTAAGTGTGCGTTTATAAATATAAATACATGTGTGTATATATATATATGTGTGTGTGTGAAAACGTGGAACGTTTTGACCAACACCAAGGGGCAACTCGCACCAATGCCGCGGAATTTTTAAATCGAAATTTGCGCACCGTCTCGTTGATTCGGAAAGGGAAGGGAAAGAATTGGTAGTTTTCTGGAACGTCCGACATTTTTAAGTAACAGCAAAACAACCAGAAGAAAAAACAGCAAAAACAAGCAACTACGGCTCATCTTCTTGGTTCTGCGCGCACGGTGTGTTTGTGTGTTCTGTGTCTTGAAGCACATTCAGTCCTGCTGCCTTTTGGTTCTTCTCTGACTGCATCTTGGGATCATATGCGATGCGCCACCTGAAGTGCATGTTGATGTGGAGCCAACCTTGTGTCTTTGTGAGTGCGTTTGCTAACCTGCCACCACCATTCACCCATCTAAGTAATGTCTCACTTCGTTGTAAACTTTTCCTCAGAGTCAGGGCTTCGATATCTGAACCTTTTTCTGCACCTTTCACTACAAGGGTAACTGTTTGGAGTTTGTCAAAAAGATTCTTTGCATCAATAACCATGACACCAGGCGTGAGTTTTGCGGCATCATCCACCCTCCTGAGTTCCGCAGTATGTCCTCTCATCTCACTTCATCCCTCAGCGTCCAAAGCTCCCATGGTTGGTTTCTGCACACGCCGGCGACCTGCAGACACAGTCGATACAACCCAGTCGATTGGGGTCACTGCTGCCTCATTGCCCTCACCAAGTGCTGCTGCACCCATTCCTGTAAAAATACCTTCAGTAGAATCAGATCCATTTGGCCTATTAGCCCATGCAGCATCACTCCAAGCGATGAGTTCCAAGTTCTGTCCCTTCGGAAATGAATGCATTCGACAACATTGAGATGGTCAGTCATTTCCTTTAAGGGTCTACACCAGAGTTCTTGTTTGAGATCATCCCCTTGTAGGAAAGCTCCACTGACATCACCGTTTTCAACTTTGATTTTTTTTGCCAGCTGCAAAACAGTGGAAGAAAAGTGTCTTCTCGCCCCTTGACGAAGTGGGAGCCGCAGTAGGTCCTTCAGCATACAAGGGATACTGGTATGCAAGAACTATAGCTCTTGCTTTCGCTTTCTTCCCTCCCTCATATTTGTCATCGAATTGCCAAGATAATATGTTCATCCGGTATTTTGTCCCTTGCCAACTGGAAACACTCGGCTGCTATGAAGTTTCGAACCTCCATGTCCTCAGCCTTGTGGCAGCGACGTTCACCGACTTCCAGACTTCCACCTATTTGCGTTGCAGCTGGCTACATGCATACACTTCAGGGTTCGCGAAGAATTTGTTTACCCCTCTACGCGATGTTGGACTTGGAGCTGTGCTGTGGAAATTCCATTGCCGAATCTGAAAACTGGGCGCTTCTCCAAGTCCACCCCGACCGGTGACTCACCTGGTTCTCCGGGTTGTGTCTGACCACATCCTCAATCGCAACCTGAGTCAATGATGCCCATACACTGCTCCAAGATTTCACTCGCGACTTGAGCCTCCTGCATAGTGACCTGGCACCCCTTGGTGTCCAGGAATCTCACCGAAACGTCTCATAGCTTTTGAAAAGCTATTTCAGCTGCCTCTTGCAATCTCGGTCTTGTGAGGGTACTCCGCACTTGAAGCACTTCACATGTCCCTTGGAGGTGCTTTTTTGCAACGGTTTGGATGGAAAGTTGATTTGTTTTTGTTTCCATCGAGCTTCTTTGAGGGTGGCTTTGTGGCCTCCAAGGCGGCTTCAGCACGAGCTTGCTCTGCTTGGCAGGCTTCTTGGGCATCAGACTTCGACATCTTCTTCCTGGGAGTCAGACCGCTCCTCTCGCAAAGCACGGCCTACGGACATGGTGCTGAATTCACCTCGGATGCTTCCTAAGATGTTTGACTTTTCGTTGGACTCTAAACAACTGCGGTGCAACAGCAAGAAGCCGGCCAAGAACTCAGTGATGAAAATAGCCTCACTGGCATCCCATGACTCTGGTGACTCATACTCAGCAATTCGCCATGGCTCTCTACTCCACCTCTTCTGACGCTTGCTTCCAATCTGCGTGCAAAGCGGCCATCCTCGCGGAAGGGAGCCTCTTCCCACGAGGCCTGAAAACTGCGGCCCCATCTGCCCACGGATCTCTCCCTTTGTCACTGGCTTTTGAAGTTTGTCCCCTTCACATTATTTCTGAGCCTTTCCGAGAGGCAAAGCCTCAGCGTGCCTTGCACACCACCCCGTCATGGGTTCTCCCTTCTCTTGCTGCAGGCTGTAGAAAAACTTCATGAGATGCCAACTAGCTTCTACGAGGCTGGGCTTTTGCCGATGTTCTTGAAGAGCCGATACACGCAGGATCACTCAGCCACTGAGGATCTCAAATGGTTTGAGTTCTGGTGATGGTTTTACCTACCCCAGAAAGTTCTTGGAGTAGTCGAGGCCCCACCAGGCATCGCTTCTTGTGCTCAATCCCCACAGAGTACTGGATGGTACTGGAGGGCCTCTTCACGATACCTTGCTAATTTCGTGGGGTCCCCATCAAACCTTGGAACTCCATCCGGGCTCCTCTCTTCCATAGTTCCATAGTCTTGCGCCACTCGCTGGTTTTGGAAGTCCTCCAATTGCGACAAGAATCTTTTCCTTGTTGGGCTTCGGAAGCTTCCTAAGCCCTCATGGAACCTTTTGACCAACACCGAGGGGCGACTCGTACCAATGCATTTATTTGTTTACAGGTTTTTTTGTTGAATTATATGTTTTACATCAATGTGATTTATACCCACATGTGATGTTATCAGATATGATCAATTGATTTGGACTGCAATCTGGTTTGGTCACAGGCGTGGATTCAGTACAGTAGAGTCCCGACTGTCACAACATATAACAGGTATCGTCCTGAGTCATCCTGCAAAGTATATATCTGACTGTGTCAAACTATATCTAAGTATATCAAACTAATGATGCCAAACTATATCAAACTATATAATTCTATCTAACTATATCAAACTATATATCCGCCGACCCCGGCTGCGCAAGGGGGAGCGCGTTAGGGAAGAAGACAGCAGCACCCAGCAGCAGCCAGTAGCCAGCAGCCAATATCTGCCGACCCCGGCAGACGCAAGGGGGAGCGCGTCAGGGCAGAGAGGTTGTGAACAACAACACCAACACCAACACCAACAACAACAACAACAACAACAACAACAACAACAACAACAACAACAACAACAACAACAACAACAACAACAACACAACCTTCAGGGCCATGGATGGCCATGGTGCATCCCCGTCCGGCAGGGCCGTGTCTTTGTGGGCAAAGCAGCAGCTTTTTGAGGGGTCAGCTGCAGTAGCAGCAGCAGCAGCAGCACCAGCAGCAGCAGCAGCAGCCACGGTGTTTTCCCATCCAGGGGCTGTCTTTTGAACAGGACGAGTAGCAAGAGCAGGAGCAGCAGCAGCAGCAGGAGGAAAAAGTAGTTAAAATCATCCTTTTCTATGGGTTTCAGACGTTACATTAGGGAGTTTTGGGTCGCAATTTTGCTGCTTTTCCGTCCTTCACTGCCACGGTGTTTTCCCATCCGGGGGCTGTCTTTTGAATAGGAGGAGTAGCAAGAACAGCAGCAAGAGGAAAAAGGAGCCAAAAGCATCATTTTCTATGGGTTTCAGAAGTCACGTTAGGCATTTTCGGGGTGCAATTTTGGGGCTTCTCCGTCCTTCAGAGGCATGGTGTTTCGCCCCCGGGAGGTGATTTTTTCCATGATGTTTTCCTATTTGGGGACCGGATGTAAAGGTAGCTAAAATTCATAGCAGCAGCAAGAGGAAAAAGGAGCCAAAAGCATCATTTTCTATGGGTTTCAGAAGTTACGTTAGGCATTTTCGGGGTGCAATTTTGGGGCTTCTCCGTCCTTCAGAGGCATGGTGTTTCGCCCCCGGGAGGTGATTTTTTCCATGGTGTTTTCCTATTTGGGGACCGGATGTAAAGGTAGCTAAAATTCATAGCAGCAGCAAGAGGAAAAAGGAGCCAAAAGCATCATTTTCTATGGGTTTCAGAAGTCACGTTAGGCATTTTCGGGGTGCAATTTTGGGGCTTCTCCGTCCTTCAGAGGCATGGTGTTTCGCCCCCGGGAGGTGATTTTTTCCATGGTTTTTCCTATTTGGGGACCGGATGTAAAGGTAGCTAAAATTCATGGCAGCAGCAAGAGGAAAAAGGAGCCAAAAGCATCATTTTCTATGGGTTTCAGAAGTCACGTTAGGCATTTTCGGGGTGCAATTTTGGGGCTTCTCCGTCCTTCAGAGGCATGGTGTTTCGCCCCCGGGAGGTGATTTTTTCCATGGTGTTTTCCTATTTGGGGACCGGATGTAAAGGTAGCTAAAATTCATGGCAGCAGCAAGAGGAAAAAGGAGCCAAAAGCATCATTTTCTATGGGTTTCAGAAGTCACGTTAGGCATTTTCGGGGTGCAATTTTGGGGCTTCTCCGTCCTTCAGAGGCATGGTGTTTCGCCCCCGGGAGGTGATTTTTTCCATGGTGTTTTCCTATTTGGGGACCGGATGTAAAGGTAGCTAAAATTCATAGCAGCAGCAAGAGGAAAAAGGAGCCAAAAGCATCATTTTCTATGGGTTTCAGAAGTTACGTTAGGCATTTTCGGGGTGCAATTTTGGGGCTTCTCCGTCCTTCAGAGGCATGGTGTTTCGCCCCCGGGAGGTGATTTTTTCCATGGTGTTTTCCTATTTGGGGGACCGGATGTTAAAGGTAGCTAAAATTCCATGCAGCGGCAAGAGGAAAAAGGAGCCAAAAGCATCATTTTCTATGGGTTTTCAGAAGTTACGTTAGGCATTTTCGGGGTGCAATTTTGGGGCTTCTCCGTCCTTCAGAGGCATGGTGTTTCCCCCGGGAGGTGATTTTTTCCATGGTGTTTTCCTATTTGGGGACAGGAATTTGTCCCAAAGTAGCTAAAATTCATGGCAGCTAAGCAGAGAAGGCCAAAAGCAGCATTTTCTATGAGTTTCAGAAGTTACGTTAGGCATTTTCGGGGTGCAATTTTGGGGCTTCTCCGTTCTTCAGAGGCATGGTGTTTCGCCCCCGGGAGGTGATTTTTTCCATGGTGTTTTCCTATTTGGGGACCGGATGTAAAGGTAGCTAAAATTCATGGCAGCAGCAAGAGGAAAAAGGAGCCAAAAGCATCATTTTCTATGGGGTTCAGAAGTTACGTTAGGCATTTTCGGGGTGCAATTTTGGGGCTTCTCCGTCCTTCAGAGGCATGGTGTTTCGCCCCCGGGAGGTGATTTTTTCCATGGTGTTTTCCTATTTGGGGACCGGATGTAAAGGTAGCTAAAAATTCATGGCAGCAGCAAGAGGAAAAAGGAGCCAAAAGCATCATTTTCTATGGGTTTCAAAAGTTACGTTAAGCATTTTCGGGGTGCAATTTTGGGGCTTCTCCGTCCTTTAGAGGCATGGTGTTTCGCGCCCGGGAGGTGATTTTTTCCATGGTGTTTTCTTATTTGGGGACCGGATGTAAAGGTAGCTAAAATTCATGGCAGCAGCAAGAGGAAAAAGGAGCCAAAAGCATCATTTTCTATGGGTTTCAGAAGTTACGTTAGGCATTTTCGGGGTGCAATTTTGGGGCTTCTCCGTCCTTCAGAGGCATGGTGTTTCGCCCCCGGGAAGTGATTTTTTCCATGGTGTTTTCCTATTTGGGGACCGGATGTAAAGGTAGCTAAAATTCATGGCAGCAGCAAGAGGAAAAAGGAGCCAAAAGCATCATTTTCTATGGGTTTCAGAAGTTACGTTAGGCATTTTCGGGGTGCAATTTTGGGGCTTCTCCGTCCTTCAGAGGCATGGTGTTTCGCCCCCGGGGGGTGATTTTTTCCATTGTGTGTTTTCCTATTTGGGGACCGGATGTAAAGGTAGCTAAAATTCATAGCAGCAGCAAGAGGAAAAAGGAGCCAAAAGCATCAAAAAGCATCATTTTCTATGGGTTTCAGAAGTTACGTTTGGCATTTTCGGGGTGCAATTTTGGGGCTTCTCCGTCCTTCAGAGGCATGGTGTTTCGCCCCCGGGAGGTGATTTTTTCCATGGTGTTTTCCTATTTGGGGACCGGATGTAAAGGTAGCTAAAATTCATAGCAGCAGCAAGAGGAAAAAGGAGCCAAAAGCATCATTTTCTATGGGTTTCAGAAGTTACGTTAGGCATTTTCGGGGTGCAATTTTGGGGCTTCTCCGTCCTTCAGAGGCATGGTGTTTCGCCCCCGGGAGGTGATTTTTTCCATGTTTTCCTATTTGGGGAGCGGATGTAAAGGTAGCTAAAATTCATAGCAGCAGCAAGAGGAAAAAGGAGCCAAAAGCATCATTTTCTATGGGTTTCAGAAGTTACGTTAGGCATTTTCGGGGTGCAATTTTGGGGCTTCTCCGTCAGAGGCATGGTGTTTCGCCCCCGGGAGGTGATTTTTTCCATGGTGTTTTCCTATTTGGGGACCGGATGTAAAGGTAGCTAAAATTCATGGCAGCAGCAAGAGGAAAAAGGAGCCAAAAGCATCATTTTTCTATGGGTTTCAGAAGTTACGTTAGGCATTTTCGGGGTGCAATTTTGGGGCTTCTCCGTCCTTCAGAGGCATGGTGTTTCGCCCCCGGGAGGTGATTTTTTTCCATGGTGTTTTCCTATTTGGGGACCGGATGTAAAGAAAGCCAGAATTCATAGCAGCAGCAAGAGGAAAAAGGAGCCAAAAACATCATTTTCTATGGCTTTCAGAAGTTACGTTAGGCATTTTCGGGGTGCAATTTTGGGGCTTCTCCGTCCTTCAGAGGCATGGTGTTTCGCCCCGGGAGGTGATTTTTTGCCGCATGGGGTGTTTTCCTGATTTGGGGACGCGGATGTAAAGGTATGCTAAATTCATAGGTGCAGGCAGCAAAGGAAAAAAGGAGGCCGCAAATGCAATCTTTTCTTATGGTTAGTTAAGTACGTACGGCATTTTCGGGGTGGTGCGAATATTTGGGTCTTGCTTCTCCGTCCTTCAGTAGGCATGGTGTTTTCGGCTCCCCGGGGGTGATTTTGGTCCATGGGTTTTCCTATTTTGGCGGACTCGATTAAAGGTAGCTAAAATTCAATAAGGCAGGCAGCAAGTAGGAAAAAGGAGGCCTAAAAGCATGTCAATTTTCTATGGGTTGGCAAAAAGTTCGTAGAGGCTTTTTATTCATAAGCAGGCAAGGCAGAGGAAAAAGGAGCCAAAAGCATCATTTTCTATGGGTTTCAGAAGTTACGTTAGGCATTTTCGGGGTGCAATTTTGGGGCTTCTC
>CAMXCT020000304.1:65000-270463 GCA_947184155.2 Cladocopium goreaui | reverse complement strand
TCTTGCACAGACAATACCTGCCTCATACAGGACCCAGGGATTCGATGCAGAAATTGAACTTTTGGTAGCCTGTTCTACCACAGGGTCTTCAATATCATCTGGTGGATCTTCTGCTTCCCAGAGATTGACAGCCTCTTCACCCATTGGGTCGTCATGGACGTCCACTGATGGCTCCTCTTGTTGATTGTCTTGAGCATCTTGTTGAGGATCATCATGTTGTGGTGATTCTGGACTTCCTGATGAGGAGCGTTGTTGCTCCCATGCATCTCGAGGTTCCTCTCTTTCTTGAGAGCGTCCTCTTCTTGATGGCTGTTCATATGGATTTTCCATGGGTTCATCAGCCTGCGCAGATACCTCTCTTTCTTGAGAGCCTTCTGCTGCAGATACCTCTCTTTCTCGAGAGCCTTCTGCTGCTGCACCATAGATTGATTCCACAATCGGGTCAAAGTCATTCTCGTTGCATAGTGGTGTACCAAAAACTAATCTTCCATAGTTTTGTGGAACTTGCTGACCCATGAACTCCCATGCTGTGATTCTGACTTCCTCAGGAATGTCTTGTCCAGGAATAAATGTTGTACCTTTCTCCTTCATGACATGGTTCCATGTTGTGTTGGTGTGCCATGAACCACCTGTAACTGATGGAGGTAGAGAATGGCCACGTCCTTGATGAACAACGTTACATGCACTGGTAGGGAGTTGTTCCTTGACATGGAGGTACTGGAAAGGAATGTCACCATGAAATAAAATGACACCATTCTTTGTCAGATAGAGTTGGTTGTCCACAATAAAACTTGGATCCAACACGAGGGACACTGGTCGCCTATAGTTTCTTGGAGGCTTCGTGCCCTCTGCCATCCTTATGTAGCCCTGACCATTGTCATTGTGGTACATGAAGTGAACTGCATCCCTTCTGCCTTTTCCACTTCCTTTCACAAAGGTCTTCAGGCCTGATTGTTGAATGGAATCTAAATTCATGTAATCAGTGACATGAAAAATCCAGCCCAAACTCATAGCCTCATCATATGTCAGTTGGTGGTGTGCCACAGTGGGATCGACAACTTGGTTGCTATGTCCTTGAAAAGCACCGAGACGAACGTCGAATGGATACTCTGCCATTGAGCTATATGGGTACCACTGCCATCTCATGGAGATCTCAACAAAGAAACGTTGTTTTGGATTACACAGTAACATAGCATCAAAATCTGCTCCAGACATGTGATATTCCTTTGGATTGTCTCCTTGCATCTGATCAAACAGTAAGGAAATGTTCATAGCTCCACTGGCAGTGAATAACGTTTTTTCTCTGCAATGTCTCAACACATTGGATAGCCTCTTGCTACATGACATATAATAACTTCTCCTTGATGAGCTAGTCATGTCCACGTGGAAATCATTGCATCGCTCATCAAACCAGTTTTCTTCTGCCTGAGTTGTAAAGCCACAGAGATACTTCAGAAAACTTGAAGTCCATTTCAAAGATTCATCAAATTCTCCATGACTAGTTCCCCAGTGCAGAATCCAAGCTATTGCGTCCATGAACATTTCATGTCTGTCAGTTGGTCTCATGTTGTGTGGACCCATCAATGTATGTAAATTGCGCTCTCTCTTCTTCCTCACTTGCTCGTGAGCCTGAAACCAATCTGTTTGGCGCCTGTAATCATAGCAAAATGATAAATGATCCTCGTTGGGCAATGTCGATGGTGTTCGAAATTTGTCAGCTGGGATTTCCTCTGATCTTCTCAGAGCATATCCATCAGCTGAATGTCTTCGACTAAAATCATAGCTTTGATGTTCTTGACCTCGAGTGTTCGATTGTGCCTGATCACTAGATGATGCGGCTGAGGCCCTGTTCCACCGGCTAGAGCTCGACATGTTGAAGAAACAGTGCGATCCTCGAGACTCTGCCTCTTGAACCGCAGGCACAAATTCAAAAAATAGTCAAGAATCCCTCAAGGTGTCACCTAACAGAAATACATCATGTCTGAAATCAACATGACTGCAAACTGTTGGCAACCATGACCTGAGGTAAGCCTTGTGTTCCAGTAATGATCTGAATGGTGGATGAGCATCAACTTCCTTAAGAACACCTTGTCGAACAGCATCAATAAGATTCTGAGGATTAGCAGACTTCTTGGTCAAACAATCGGCTAAACACCATTGAGTTCTGATATGTGACAAGTCAGCAATGGAACCTGAACATGTTTCTTTCCTAAGCATCTGAATCATATGAATGGTCTCTTGTTGTTCAGGAACATGAGTAGTGCTGGCAGTAGTCACAAGATTGTTTGCATCAGTCCTCAATATGAATCTCACTTGAAAGTCCAGTGATGTCCTTGATCAGTCCTCTCAACATTTGACATGTACCATAACACTTCATGAGTGCATACAACTCTGCAACAGTTGTGCTCAACGTGGTACGTTTGATTTTGGTTGATTCAAAGAAAATAAGAGAACCTCTGGTGTTTTTGCTCTTTTCCTTTCTCGGTTCAGCCATGAAAATAACCATTGCGCGCTGTGAGGATTTGTCGCTGTTGTTCCTAAACGCTGCATCTGGCATTGCAACTAATCTAGGATCACCTTGCAGTGGCCAGAACATAAGTTCCATCGGGTCACCTACAATTTGCCTGCAAAGTTTGTTCAGCGTTTTGCAATCACCTATGGTGGGGGAGGCAGCGGCAGAAGCACAACGTGAAAACTGATAACATGACTGAAATTGAGTTCTTGATTGTAACCAATTGATACTACCTAAGAGTGATCTATAGGCAGCGTGGAGATCCTTGTCACATTTGTCTTCGTCCTTCAAACCTTTTGGTATGACAACCTCAGTAAGTTCACTGACGCAAAGTGATTGTTCAACAGTGATATGTGATTTCTTCTTGGTCTTCTCATCAATGATCCATTTCACACGTTGACCAGTGAACATCAAGTCATTCACATCTTCATGACCAATCTTGAATTGTGACTTGACAACTTCCTTGAACTTCTCCAGAAACTCTGGAGTTCCTGTAATGAACAAGTCGTCAACATGCAAACAACACATGCCAATAGGTTTTCTTCCCTTGGCATTACTGCCATTCACAGGGTCCATGAAGTGTTCCAAGAGTTGTTCAACAATCTCTGGTGTCAACTGCGGTGTCGTGGCAAGATAAGTACGCTCTGAAGGTAAGAAGACTGAAACAAGTACTTCAGCTTCTTCTTCCAAACTTGTGGAAACATTGTCCTTGTTCATGTCATGATTCATCTCAAGCAACCACCAAACTCCTTTCCTCTTCACAATAGAAGTTCTCAAGTGAAACTTCTTTCGATCATAATGCGAATCAGGAGTTCTCAAAGCTTTTGCACGATAGGCAACTTGAGCATGACCATTTTCAAAAGGATACCAACCAGACTTGTGTTCAACAGATTCCAAAAACTTCAACAAAGTTTCATCAACAACAGGAGTCCAAGCACAATCTTCAAGCTTCTTCTCCTTGAACTCTTTCCTCTGTTTCCATGTTTGGGTTTGTTGATAGCAAGCTGAAAACAATCTTTCTTCAACCAAAAGAGACTTATGAACTTCCTCAGCAATGTCGGAGGATTCATCACGCGTTTCCTCACTGTCTTGTGAGCTTACGTAGTATGTCACAGGTGCTGGTTCTGTTGCCTCCGAGTCAGCAAAGCTAACCTGTTTTGGCTCCTTGAAAGCACCATCATAGCATACATATGTACACCTGTCAGCTCTTGTTGGTTGAATACCAAGCGAAATCAGAAATTTGTCAAGGCGGTTCCACCATCTACGTGGTGCGTCCGCAAGTCCATAGACGGAACGAGTGCACAAACCAACCAAGTAAGTAGGCAAACCAATGTCAGTAGGCAACTGAACATGGATAACGCGGCGGTCTAAGTCGTATGTTTCCCCCTGAAGGAAGGCAGTTTTCAAGTCTAAATGGAGTAAATCCCAGTACATCGAGGCTGCATGCTGAGATGCCACACGAAAACCATACCTGGTAGCAGTAGGACTGTCAGTCTGTAAGTCATACTTTTGAGCATCTTGAAAGCCTCTACATACCCATCTAGCCTTGAACTTCTTGAACTGTCCATCCTTATCAACCTTGATGGTAAGCACCCATCTGCCAGTGACATAGTTATCAATCTTATGACGTCTCTTGTCTTTGAAAGTCATGGCAGTGAAATCCAGAAAACTTCTGAATTCTTCAAGCTTGGCTTGTTTGATCTCCTTAGCAACTTTCTCAAGACTTCTTGAGTGATAACTGATTCTGCCTTTGGCTGCTTCTTTCCATTCTTGGCAAGATACTGTTCAAACTGTTTGAATCCAGTAACATCGTATGAACCAAACTCAGGTGCAGCTTGGACCTTTGGTCCTAAAGGAACGAAAACAGTACCATCAACATCGACAAAATGAGAGTGGTCTGATGTGTAAGGTTCAGTGTCCACATCTTCTTCCTGAAGCTGAGCAATGTCATCCTCAGTCAAAACAGGAGTGTCGTCTGTTTCGTATGGTTCTGTTTCATCATCATCATGTTGTGATGATACCAATTCTGGTGTTCCTTGTGAAGACTGCTGTTGCGCTGGCTGCGCAAAGTCACCTGGCGTAAACGATGTTGGTGTAGTAGTAGGCAATGGAATTGTATTATCATGTGAACTTGAGGCAGTAGGATCATGTGAAGGTCCTTCATCTTCATCTTCATAAGGTTTCTGAGTAGGAACTGAAAATGGCTGAACATGACCTGGTAATTGAACCTTTGGCCTCTTGATAATCACCTTTGCCTTTGCCTTTGGTAAAGCATCAGTAGAATCAGTTGAGATCTGTCTCTGTTTCCTTTGAACTCTGATAGGCTCTGACGTCGGATCAGGTCCTGGTGGAGAATCGTCATCTTGTCCAGGATCAGCAATCTCTTCGATTGGAATGTCAGGATTGGAAAACGGAGTTGATGGTGAACTTGGTTGATGTGTTTCCCCCGAGTCCTGTATTCCTGGCATATCCAAATCATCATCAGGTGGTGGTCCATAATCATCTGGAATGATGTACTCTTGATCATCATCATCACCTGGATCAGGTCCAGTATTGTAATCAGGTTGATTATCATCATCCAGAGGATCTTCTGGTTCATCACCACTCAACATCTCATCATCATTTGGTGGAACATCACCATGCTGATCTGGATGAATGGGATCGTCACCATTTGGTGGTGTGCTACTTGAACTAGGAGGATCTTCAACTCTCCTTTTGATAGCACCAGTCGTTTCTCGTGAAAAGACGATCATACTCCATTCATGGATTTTGAACTGTTCATGATGTGGATACAACTGTGACACAAACATGAAGTAAACATGATCATAGTCACCAGGTTTCCAAATGAGTAAGACAGCATCTTCAGGATGTTGAAACAAAGGATTCACTCTTCCATAAGTTCCCCTGAACACACTGCAATCTTCAAAGTACATTTGAGGCAATGTCTTTTTCCTGACATTTTGAAGTCCAGGAATCAATTCAGTGATTCTGGTGTCAGTTGACTCTCTGACACTAGCCTCTGTACTCCTTGGCAAGTGATCAATCTTTCTCAATGTTTGAACAAGTATCTGAGTGGTAAACCTCTGTGGAAGGATGTGCCTCAATGGCACTGGAATCGAGGTCTCAACATGATGCAAGTCTTGCAACAAACACGAGCACTCAGGTTCACGGTCCACACAATGCTCCATCATCAAAATGTTCCAACAGATCTTCAAACAAGAAATACTGTCTCATGTCCCTCAAAGGTACAAGTTGTGTGAACTGTGCAATGAACGAGCACAAGTATGATGGCAAGATCTTCCATTGTGGATCATTCCAAAGCTTCCCTTCTCTACTGAAGGCATGCTGTGGTTCCAACATGTCAAAGTCTTCATCATGATTGTAAAACACGCGCAAGTTTTTGATTAAAGAATCACAACGACAGTAGTTTGTCATGTCAAGGTTGAAACAACCGATGTGATACTTGATTCTGTCCTTCTGAAATTTCTTCCAAGCCAAGAACTGAGCAAATTCTGAATCAGGTGGTGCAATCACCAAGAAACCTTTTCCTCGGTCAACTTGCCATTTTATCACATCAAGGCAAAACTTGAATACCGAGTATTTCCAGGAATTTGGTGAAGGATTTGTGATCAACACATATTCAGGATCAAGCTTCTCAAGTTGTTTCCAAACTTGGTTTTGTTTCTTCTTACTGTTGAAACTCCAACCATGCTTGTGGTCAAGGGGTTCACCAACCTTCATGTTCAATCGTGCCATGTGCCAACTAAGACCAGTGTTGCTACTGAAGAGTTCCACAACATCACACTTGCCAGTTTGACAGAACCAGTGAGCTTGTTCACCTAAGTAGGCTTCAGCATATTCAGCGATATCTGGCTTATAGTCATCTTCATCTTCAACTGCAAGTGGAACAGGTTCTGATGTGTCAAGTCCAGGAACAGCAACATCATGCCATTCATCATGGTCACGTCTCACCTTCGATTGATTAACACGCATGACTGCGTTATCAACATGAACATTGACCATAGCACCTTCTTGAGAGATAACAGTACCTCTGATCCATCTTTCCTTCTTCCATGCCTTTGAAGCAATAGCATTAGCATTGACAGGGAAACTCCAAACGAAAACCTTGTCACCTGGTTTGTAAGGTCCATCTGATGGCATTGTTCGTTTGGCCATGTCATGTCTGAGGTCAGCAGCTTGTCTGGCTTCCTGATGTGCCCTCAGTGCTAACCTTTGCAACTCGAGTTGTGTTTTGTCTTCAGGTAAGGGATCAACACTAAGTTGAGCAGGATCAGAAGTCTCAATATCCAGAAGATCTGGTGGTCTTCTACCAGTGGCAATTTCCAAAGGAGAATAACCACTAACAGTGAGTTGAGTGTTTCTGGCCCAAACAGTACGCTTCACAGCTTCTCTGATGGTGATTCCTTTGAACCTATCATCTTCAAGATTCTTGGACATGATTTGCCATTGTCGTTTGAAAAGTCTGACAGCTGATTCAGCTCTGTTAGGCCATGGGGTTCTTGAACCACAGGGACATTCCTTGATACCATGAGTTCGGTAATAAGTCAGAAAATCTTCTTGAAAGAAAGCTTCATCACCTACAATGGCTTTAGGCATACAATTGTGTTCATCACTCCACAACCTTAGAGCCTGAATGGTCTCCTTGTTGTTCAGTGAGTTTTGTGCCGTAGCCCAAAGTAAGTTGGTTGCACCATCAAGAACAAGCAACACCATGTACTTGTTCTTCCTCAACTGAATTTCAGCATGATCAACAAAGATAACATCTCCAAAGTTGGTGGATCGTATGCCTGAAATTCTGGCTCGCGGCGGTGGTGCAATTGAAGTACTACACACACGACACTTGTTGTACATCTCCTCATACTTCTGATAAACAGAGTCAGGAAGTCCTAACATGGAAGTCCTTCGTCTGAATTGAGTAGGAGACATGTGATAGTGTTTGATATGAAGCTTGTAAAGTTCCACACTATCCTCCAGTTTCCTGAGCATTCTGTATGCTGGTGTCATGGCTTGCACTTCACTACCAGGCAGTGGAATCGAAACTCGCCTAGGCTCAAGAGCATCACTACCTAGTTTCTCAACTTGACTTTCTGAATCTTGCTTACCACGGTTGCGCGCAGGTGCAGAAGGTTTTGGTTCAATGACTTGAGGTTCATCTGAATCAATCTTGTCCAAACCTAACTCCCTAGCTACCTTATCAAGTTCATCTTCTTCATCAAGCTTGGGATAGGAGACAACAACCTTCTTTCGTGATGAACCTGATTGAGAGTCATCGACAACCTGAGGTTTCTGCTTACCTACGTGTCTTTTGGCTGCAGGTGGACCTACCTCAATCTTTTTCGAGCCTGGTCCATTTGAAATCGGTTTGCCTTCCTCCTTCTTTAAGGAGCTTGGCTTCTTCTTCTGTACACCTGATGGCATTGAAGAGGCTGACTCAGGGTGAAAAAGATCATCAATGTTTCCACGAAAGGGCTTTGCACGATCAATGTCACTTCTGACAATGTCATCTGGGATCACGTAGTCCTCCTTGATCTTGTAGATGGTCTTGCCCTTCCAGAACTCTTCACTCTGTTCAGAAAACCTCTTCCTCTCTGTGCGCCAGTTGTCCTTGTGAAGAACCTTCTTCTTGCTCTTCTGGAATTCCATGTGAGTTTCTCTCTCATCAAGAAGTTGATCTTTTGGAATTGGAGTTTTCTCTGATCGAGTCATCTCATGTAAGTTCACTCTCTTGTCCTTGTGGTGCCTGATGAGCTCACGACGTAGTGGATCAACCTGCCAGTAGTCACCAGTCACCAAAGCTTCTCCTTCATGATCATCTTGTTTGACAGCAATCTGACTGTACTCAAAGTGATCATATTGTGAATAGAAACTTTTGACTTGTGGAGTCTTGAAATGAACTTGGCTCATGTACCATGCTACATCTTGTAAGTCGAGAATGAGATGAGTACTAATGGCTGTCCTCAAAACCATTTTTCTCATGCCAATACGTGCACAGGACAAATAAGCCTTCTCTGGAGTAAGTTCAAATTGAAATCCAAGGTTTCTCATCTGTGGAAGTGACATCAACAATGGGACATCCCCTTCTTCGACAATGTCGAATTCTGTAAACTGAGTGTTCCATCCATGATCATACATGAATATCACGAGCTTCTCAGTACATTTTGATTGTTGTGAGTTTGCAAAGAAGAATCTTGAACTTGTTGGCTGAATTTCATACCAGAGTCCACTGTTGGGATGTGAGTCAACATATCTGCAAAATGCTTCAACTGCTCGTCGAGAGCCCATAGCTCTTGTGCATCCAAGATCCAGAATACACACAGTTGATGGTGCAGAATTCTCTGTGTGAAAAGCTAGTCCATTCTCACATGCCAGATCAGTTTGTACAGTATGAAATGAAAAAGCACTCTGCTGTGATGGTTCCTCTATCTCTGTAGAGCATCCATGTGAAAACAATGATGTGCCTTCTGCCAATGGCTTCCATGAAGCCTCACCTTCTTGAAGACCAACTTGCCTGGGCACTACAGCTGGACGTTGTTGTACACCTTGTCGTAGTGCACCAACTTCTCCAACCAGAACAGGGAATCTCTTCATCTCTCTCCTGTTTTGATGTGCTCTTGCATCACGTTGGTTCTGTCCTCCACGACGAGTACGTCGTTGTTCATCTTGTGCTGCATACGTGGATGTCAAAACATCAACACGTGCTGGCTCTGTCTCTGCAACATCAACACGTAATGGGTCAGGTGTTCCAAATGAAAAGAAACCATGACCAGAGCTTGAAGCTGCAGAAGAATAATGAGCTTGTTGAGTTTGTTGATTCTGTATGGCAGGAGCTGATGTGGTCTGAGGTTGAACATAGTTCGACTTGCCTTTTCCATCTCCTGGCTTTCCTCCTTTTCCATCATCATCCTTGCCTTTCTTGCCTTTCTTTCCTTTTCCTTTTCCTTTCCTCTGGAAGTATCCATACTCATCCATGTAGTATGAATCATCATAGGCCCAATAGCCTTCATTCCAGGTTTGATCATCGGCCCAATAGCCGTCATAGTTTTCATTCCATTCATCTTCTTGCCATTCATCATCATAATCTTCTTCACTCACCATGTGAGCACGGCCTTTCCTTCTTCCTTTTCCTCGGCCTTTTCCTTTCCTTGATCGGAAGAATCTTCGTCCTCCTCTGCCTTTTCCTTTTCCTTTTCTCTTTCCTTTACCTTTGCCTCGTCTGATGTATTTGCCTTGGAACCTTCTCTGATACCATGTGAAGTTGGCGTCATCATAAACCCAGAAAACATCTTCTAAAGCATCCAGGAATCCTTCTGCGCCGTCTTCTTCATCTTCGGCCCAATAGCCGTCGGTTCCTTCTAATTCACCTTCATCCAATACGAGGAAAGATCTTCTCTGTGCCATGCCAGAGGGTTGCATCAATGGATTGTCAACTGCTGTTTTGGTAGTGCAAAACATTTCCAAAAACAGGTCACGTAGTTCTTGAATACTGTATCGATCGAGGGTTCGTCCACGATGTGTCATGATACTTGTGAGTGTGTTTCTCTGATCTTGACTCAGGTCAGCTAGACTTACAAAAATCAATGCTAGCAAATTTTCACCCAGTGGGAATGCTTGTCGCTGTGCTTCTCTAGGATTTTCCTGAAATAGTCTGAATGCCGCTAGTGCCAGTTCATCTGTCCAAGGAACAGCTACATGGGGTGTTCCTGAGGCTGCTGCTACTTCAGCTCTGTCTTGTTGATCTCGTTCATGTTCTTGACGTCGTTGTTGAACAAACAGAATTGCTTCAGGACTAGTCACTGTTACTTCTGGAAGTAAATCCATCCAAGACTCAATAAGTCTATTACCAGTGAGTTGAAATCTAGTCATCCACTTCTGAAGATCCATTGTTCCTCTGTTGAACTTCATGAACTGCATGAAACGGTATAAGAACACGTTTTGGGCACCTTTGATGAAATGAGGTCGTAGAAATCTTTTGAAATAAGCCACTCCTTCATGGGGATCCCTGAGTAGTTCTCTATCCAATAGCCTCTTGTATTGTTGAGCATCTCCTTCCAGTCTGTTGCGCAATGCTGGACCACGTTTCTCTGGTTCTAACTCCGTAATGTCACACCAGTCATCAATTGCATCCTCAAAAGCAAAGAAGCTGGTTCGCCCATCATAGGCTGGAGCAACCTTTGTGGTCATCTGTTGCGTCATATGAATCTGTGTATGCTGGGGGGCTCTTCTCATTGCATAAGAGTCATATTGGTTCCATTCATTTGCATCGACAATGTCGAAGTCATCATCATCATAGCCATGGCTTGCCATTTCTTGGGCTCAACCTGGAGCTCACCCTCAATGAGGGATCACTGCTCCGCTACCACTTGAAGAGGGGCCCTAGCGTCTACTTCAAGATCAGCTAAGGCGTCTTCCCCAATGACAGCACTCTTTTACTCTCAGCCTGTTGCCGGTCAGTGCTTGTCTACAGGGTTACTCTATATACCTCTTGAGCCTTGAGGGGCGCATATAAATGTGCTCAATACTCATGCATGTACCTATGTAGGTATTAGGTCGAAACAAAAACAGGGGGTGGGGGGGGGGGAACTAAAATGACTAGCAATCTCCTGAAGAATCAGGTAACGGGGCTGGCCGCCCTCCCCTTTACTTCGTAAAGTAAAACTCAAGGTAGCCCCTCTGGAGCTACCTTTCGTGACAACATATTTGCTACCTATGGATTACAAAAGCTTACCTATGCACACCTAGACATATGTACAGTAGAAAAACAATAAATACATGTATATATATATATGCACATTCTAGATACTACAGATTGATATCTTGATCTTGTATCTATCACATATTTCGTTTACATTGTACATACTGTACACGTATATATATATGTATATATATGCATATATATACATATATGCATATATATATATATGTATATATATATATATGCATATATATATACACATATATATATATACATAAACTCTAGATATACAGCGTGTATTGCTGTCGATATTCAATATACCACATATACTATGTAAAATTTATTCAACGAACATATTTACCTATATTGTATATATTACATCTACTGTGGATACAGTACATGTGGCATATACTATCTATATTCTATCAAAAACCACATATACGATGTATATATATATGTTCAATATACATATATATATGTGTCAAATATATATATATATATATTGTATATATATATTGCATATATTCTATTTATATCTTACATATTATATATATATGTTTATATATATACACACTACACATACACTCTATTATACATATAGTATATCCATTCTAATTATCGATACATATGCATTATATGCACTATAAAGACTACATACACCATGGCTTGGCTGCTGAGAAAACCCCCCTCCCCTGCCACAGGGGGGGGGGGAACCATCTGGCTGGGTGGGGGGGGGTGTGGGGGTCCCTGCTCATATATATACCCTCTGGTAAACTAACATAACTATGGAAAATCACCATTTTTAATGGGAAAATCCACTATAAATAGCCATTTTCAATAGCTATGTTAAATTACCAGAGGGTATCACAGATGATATGATATTCCCCAACTATCCGCGGCAAGCGACGACCACCTCACCACATTTGAAGGTCACCTTCAAGCGATCCAAGACCTGCGACACGGTGACTGAGTTAACGGGAAGAAGGTGAGGCAAAACCAACATCTATATGTTTAAAAGATGGTGGTTGAATGGAAAAATCATATATATATATATATTATATATATAATTATATATATATAGAGTCATATAGTTGATAAATGAATATAAATGACGGCTGTCGTGAAGGGGAATGGCTCAATGTTTGTTGCATAAAATATCCAGCATAAAAACATATAGTTGAACTATAGATTAACTATAGATACATCTACAGTTCTCCCGAGGAACACCTTACAGGTTTCCCAGACGCTGGATGCGCGTCACAGCTTTGAATCTGCCATGGTCATTGGATATGAAGAAAGCTGTTGATGTAGCCATTATTGGAAATCCCTAATGTGGCTAGAATTTGATGAAAAGGTCTGTCATACTGAGAAATGGATCACACAAGATCAGGGAAGTGGTCAAAGAAGTAATCATATATCCCACTATTATCATCATTATTACTCCCCACATATCCCACACAATCACAATGAAATCAACATTTGTTCAATATAATAGATCATCATGTGTCCAGTCCCATTGAATATTAGTGTGCCCAGCCATTACATGTAATATCTATTCCCATTATATCCATACACACAAACAATGACTACCACCTCTTGACCATGGCAGCTACCCTCTGGTAAACTAACATAGACCCTGGCAGGGGTTGGAAGATTAGTTTCAACTAAACAATGGCTATTTTCAGGGTCCAACTGTTAATTTACCAGAAGGTAATATGGTAAGATAGTTAAGTCACCATTATATATATATTATAATATCTATTCCATTATATATCTGGTAGTATATTATTACACTTGTACATATTATATATGTAAACGCCCAGTTATTATACTCTGGTCATCCAACATTACGCAACATTACGGAAGCCATGGCCCAGCTAGTTCGATGTTCGCTATGTGAAAACCTATCAGTGGATAAGTCCAAACCGTGATCCCATTCTGACATCATTATATCATATCAATGATCCCATTCATTCATATATATATATACACATCTGGATAATTTATAACGACCTCACTGTGACCTCACTATAATCACAGTTAGTAAGGGGAATCATCCCCAAATGGCCTTAATTCAGGTTAGTGAAATATCATAATTTACCCATCAGTTAAGTCACTTAATCCCATCCCCCCAATAGTAAACAGCCCTCCAGAAACCAGGGTGGATGTAGTCCATGTACACCAGGCTTTGGGACCATAGAAGGGGGTTCTTTAATATTAAATCTTAGGGACATGAGATTAAATATGTATTGATATAGTTAGTTTCTATATATGTATGGAGGTTTCCTAAAATAGTGGTACCCATTGGTACCCCCAAATCCTCCATTGTAGAGGCCGGGATTTTCCCAATTGTAAACCATCCAGCGATCAAGGGGTACCCCATGACTCCCAGTGCGCCTCCTGGTACGGAAACACCAGCGTCTCCCAGTGCTCCGGTTTCACGTAGGCCTCCGTGATGACTCAGGGAACGACTCAGGGGAGTTGCGAGTTCACCATGTTCAGCATGAAGAAATTGAAGAACAATAGAAATGGCTGGATAAAAAAAATGATAGTTCACTAACCTGAAATGTTGGACCATAAAAGGGGATAATTCCCCTTACTAACCATGATTCCAGTGAGGGAGAACAGTGAGGTCGTTATAATTTACCCAGAAATGGAGATGATGAAGCAACAAATTGAGATGTTTGGGGAAATCTCAGGATCTTTAGGGTCAAGCATCAAGAATTGGTCTTCAACCAGTAATTATTTTAGGATTTGAGCAGCCGGAGTTGCGGGGATAGACGTGAACTAGGGATTTGGAAGCCAAGCTCACAAGTGATGCAAAAATCCCAGGGATCTTTGTCACCTTTGTCGTCTGCGCGGAGAAAGATGGAGGTTTCCAATCCATGGGGGTGCCCCAGTCATCACCATGGTTGTTTCAATACTAAGTCATGAGCCATGGTGTAATAACCTCCATATGGTTATTTGATGGTATATTGATAATCTATTAAATCAATATTCCATCTATAATTGGTATATTAACCATTTAAAGTGGATGATTTGGGGGTACCCCCATGAATTGGAAACCCCCAAAACCTTCGGTGCTGTGCACTGCTTCCCATGGTCAGCAACGGGTCAACATCCATTATTTTCCAAAGATGCAAAGTGATGTGTTACGATAAAATATGATAAGAGAAGCAGATAGGTAGGCACTTGAAAAACGGAATCAAACTGATATCTCCCAGCTAGCCATCTTTGATGACACGGGATAATGAATGATTATACACATATTCCCCATTCCATCCCCATCGTGTCACCTCTGTTGGTAAAAATTCCATATATCTTTGATGGTTAAATCACCATGTTTGATTGTTTATTAAAGTTTAACATGGTGATTTAACCATCAAGCAAAAAAACCTCCACTTGTTTATTAGTTCTGTTCCACTTTTTTTTCCATCAAAAAAACCTCCACTTTCTGCCCATTTCATCCAGCCAGCCATTCGACAGTCTCAGGTGCTCGGAGAATCCCAGGGGTGAACTCGAAGTACTCCTGACGTCGATGAAAAGGGAAGGCTTGGCCACCAACCACAGCTGTTCAACCTGTGTGGGCTATACGGCTATAGTATACTTAGTATACTTAGTATACTGGCTATTCCATGGGATTATCATGGATGATCGTGAAATTACTGGGTGATTTATAGTGGGAAAAAAAGGTGAAAAAATCGATTGGTTTGAAGGAAAATCGACGATCGAAAAGGCTGTTTTTACCATCAAATATAGAGGATTAGCCAATAAAATATCAATAAACGACAAACCCTGCCTGAAGTCACGGATTTGCTGTTTTACTCTGAAACTCGGCCATTTTAGACCCAAAGACACGTTCAGAACATGATGATGTTTTGCCAATGTGTGACATTTGTCCAACTGTGTTGGCATGCTCCTCCATAGATAAACCATCATTAAAGCGGGCTTGGTCGGCCAGTGGTGCTCCATGAAAGATGAACCCTCAGTTTCATCAGTTGTCGCGGCTGATTTCAATCCCGGTGGGAAAACCGTTTCAATCATGATTTTGGTTGTGTTAAATCCTACGGTGAGCCAGTAAGCCATTGAATTGTGTCCTGGTCAAAACACCGTCTTCGGCTCTCAAGTCGCCATGTTTATTCTGAACCCTATTCAGGACCGCAAAGTCACCATTTCTTCATGCAATTTCTTGGGAAATCACCATTGTTGATGGCCATTTTTTGCAACTTTTCCTGTTTGAAACCTGTCAAAACCCATCTTTCCGTTTTTCGACCTTTGCATCCACCACGGTGACGTAGAAGTCGCGCCGTAGCTGCCGAACCTGCACCCGCATCTGCTTAGCAGCTTAGCATGGCCATCATGGGAGGTATGATGGCTATGGGTATATGCTTGGAGCTGATATAACCATAGCATATACCCATCATAGCCATATAAGATGAGTTTATATATCCATATTATATAGGTTTATATATTGGGTATATCAACCATAGCTTGAATTTTGATATTGATGAGTATTGACTGATATTGGGTTTATAAGAGGGATATAAATTAATGATGGCATGTGATCGCAGATTTACCAAAGTTATAGCTCATAATGGGGATTGGTGGAGAAAATCGTCAACTTCAACCATGTCATTCTTGGCTTTGTCCAGAAATAGGGTGTTGCCTAATGTATTGCCATTTATGGTCCCAGAATCGGTTTGAGTGCAAATTTACAACCACCATAATCGATGGGAAAAAATGTGTTCCTGCAGATTTTCACCTAAAACAATCCAGTAAAAATCGAATTTTCCGCAAAAATATCAACCACGGTAACTGGTTGGTGGTTGACCTACCCCTCTGAAAAATATGAGTCAGTTGGGATTATTAGTCCCAATATATGGAAAAATAAAAAATGTTCCAAACCACCAACCACGGTAATTTCTCTGACTATCCCATATTATCCAATATTCAACAGCTTGTCCCATGATATCTCCACTACCCTTTGGTAAACATACAAAAAAATATGGGAAAATCATCACTTTTTATAGCTAAGTCAACTAGTTCGACTGGGCCATTTTCAATAGCAAACTGTTAGTTTACCAGAAGGTCTATCCCATTGTCATCCCATTAACCATGATTTTATTAACGCATTCTTAAACCATGAAATCTCCATATGGGGATATTTCTTCCATAAAATCATCTCCATAAGAATCCACCGGAGGGTCTATCCCATCCCCATGAAATGAATTATGGAGATCTACCCTCTGGTTATTTAACATAGCCATGGAAAATCACCATTTTTAATAAGTAAACCATCTATTTCTATGGACCATTTTCCATGGCTATGTTAGTCATAACCAGAGGGTAGATCTCCATAAATCCAGAATCTATCCATGGGGAAAATCCAGGTGCCCGGGCGGCGGCCAACCCGGCCATGCCGGCGCCCAGCACCAGCACATCTAGGCCCGAAATCCACACAAATTGACCATGAGAGATGCGGGAGAAAAAAAAGGTGCGAAAGTGGAAACAAATCGTGGGAAAATGGCGGACAAATGTCAAAAAAGGATGGAAAAGTGGTGGAAATGATGGAAAAGGTGGGGAAAATGGTGAAAACTAATGGAACGAGTGTTGAAAATGATGGACAAAGTGTGAAAAGTGATGGAACAGGTGTGGAAACCTGATGAAACATGGTGAACATTTGCAGCAAAATGGAACACATTTAATCAAGGATACGTTTATCACTAGATATCCAACTTGAAGATCTTAAACAGCAACACGGTAATGAGGATGTTGCCAGCAATTCCTGTGATCTCAGCCGCGACTATCTGACTGATGACAAAAAACAAGCCAAATATACGGGATTAAATCGGACTTGATCCCCAAAAGACATGGAACAAACACATTTGACACTTGACCAACATTCAAAAATAATATATCAAATAACATTCTACTCAGATAATCTCACATATATCATACATGTTATTTTCGTAAACGGGCCTGGATATCTGATGTAGACACTGCACCCCAATAACGAACATTGAGACACGTCCTTTTCAACTTCAGCATGTCGCATGAGATCACTGGTCTAGCTGGCGAATGCTGGCGATCAAGATAGCTGGCTATACCCCGTGACTTGAGAATTGCTCCAAAAACATCTCCAAAAGGGCTGTCCTTGGATATCTTGGATATCTTGGACGATCATGTCCAGCATCACTAAATCTGCAGCTGAATCACGGCGTTTTTGAGAGAACGGGGAGACCTCCAACAGGCGGTTCGGCGGATGGATGGAGCTGAGCGACAGTGGATGGGCCAGCGAAATCACCAATTTGGGATGGTTGAAAGCCTGGCTGATAGAAAAAACCCACCGTTTTTAACTGGGGATTCCGCTGGCCCACCGTAGATCATAAAATCATACCCCAAGCCATGACAGCCATGACCCTGAAAAATTGTAGACAGTTTGGATCCATGGTCCGCATATGGCGAAGTCATAGTCCACGATTTAAAATATGATGTTCCAAAATCCAAAAATATGTCCCTTCGATTCTCACTTTCCCTTGGGAATAGGGCGGCCGGTGCTCTTCCCCCCACCTCGCTCATTGCGGAGACGTCATTGGCGCCGCGCCGCTCTGCGGCGCGTTCGATCGTTCCGATCTGCTGATTTTGTCAAAGGTTTGAACCCATCACAATATACCCTCTGGCTGTTTAACATAGCCATGGAAGCCATGGCCCTAATCGAAATAGATGGTTTACCGTTCTTAATAGCATGGTGGATCTTTCCATGGCGAACTGTTAGTCATAACCAGATGGTAGCTGCTATACTTGCAGTATTCTACAGTTTACTTAGTCAGGCCTGAGAAGCTTGGTCTCGGGTATCTTTCCTACCTGTAAAGTGACATGGAGAACTGATTGTTTCCAATTCGGAAAGTGATCTACAAATGGTGGGTGTCCATATCTATCTATATCTATATCTATATATGATATCTATATGTCCTCTATTGTTGTTTTCTGGAGGGGTAGATGTTTCTAGCTAGTTTTGGGCATCAACAATTCAGGATCCAGGACATGGTATGCTGATGTCCCCAACTGTGACTGGTTGGTGGTTGAGCCACCCCCGTGAAAAATATGCTCGTCAGTTGGGATGATGACATTCCCAACTGAATGGAAAGTCAAAAAATACCATGGTTCCAAACCACCAATCAGGTGAGCTTTGGGAGAGGATTTGCATTGATCAAAAATCCAATCGTCGTCAAACCAAAGCACAAGAGTTTCATAGACTTCACGAGCACCTTCACCTCTGGCCACGTGAAAGTTACCACATGTTACCACCAAGTTGCCCCTTCTGATGGCACACGGAGGGATAAAGTACCCCAAAATGGCGATTTCTAATTTTCCTGACCATTGGATTTTAGAGTGTTTTAGATGTGCCTCATTTTTTCAAAGTTCCACCAGGGAAGTTCAAAACATGTGCGGTCCTCATTCATAACATGCATCCTCGAATTCCTACAATTTATGAGATTGATAGCGTCCCTTCACCCTTTCAAATAACATGTTCCCATCCATTAGATTTGAAATTGGCAAATCCCAAGCAGTCCGATTTTCAGTGTGAAAAAAACACCAACATGTTTTGGGTCATTTCCAGTGTTTTTTGCTCATGTTGACCAATAATAAGTCCCATGTTTGGTTCTCGTTTAGAAAATGATGGGATGATTCCCCTTATCCAAATGGTCATTTGTTGTGCTTCAGCAATAAAGTCAATATAATTCATCCACCGCATTTTCTAACACTCCTAACCCACACTAACCCTCAACAAGCAGAGGCTTGTGGGTGGCGTGTACCTCGTCACCCTCGAAGCAGTCCGGCCAAGGATTCCCCTCACAGGCATTGCTGGAGGCGATGGCGTTGGCCTGAACTGGACGTTGGTTCCCAAAATTCAGAATGGTATAGGGATGTTTTCGGCTGTTTCCGAAAATCATGGCATCGGTATCGCCCCCAGGTTTAGGGGTACCCTCAACATTGAAGTCCCCTAAACCTATGTGACGTGTATGCATCCCCTGAAGATCTCCCTGTAGTATCCCATCAATCGAGCCATGAAAGTTATACCCCTGCTCCATCCCATGAAATACAGGTTTATTTGTCTCGGTATCCCGTTAGTTATGGACTATGTCATAATCTCCAATCAACCACGTAGGTTCATAACCCCCCAAAAGAAGATCAACTTGTATTTGCAGGATGCTAGTTCGACGTTTTCCGTAGCCTTTTCTATGTGACTTCTTGGGGGTTGCTATATTAACCAATCAACAGGGGGTATAACTCACCCCCATCACCCACCATGCCTGGCACAGAGAGAAGAGCAACAGGACGTGTAGGACCTGTTCCATCAGCAGAAATCAGCCATTTTTTTTTCACATCTTGATGTTTATATTACTTTGAGGATCTAATTGTTTCTGTATGTCTTGAATATTCTTGAATGAAGTACTTGCGAATTCTATAAGCATTGGAATCCACTAACCACTTACCCTCTTCTAATCAGGAACATCCCCGAATTAGTTCGATGATTTACCTAGACTTTTCAACCTGCATGATATTTTCCAACATCTTCCAATGTGTGTTTAGATGCTCCAATAGGTTTCCCATCAAAACCCTCCATTTTTGATGAGCTTTTCTGCCAAGCTGCCGCCTTCATCGCGTGTCTCTTGGACTCTGCATCGACCTGGTAAATGGCTAGTGGAAAGGGAAATCACTAGTTTTTTGCTTCGGAGACACATCTGGTGTCCAAATGAATTTCTTCATTGTAGATCCATCGCTGGCACGATCAAACTGATGCCACCCGGAGAAGAGAACAGCGGCGCCACGCCTGCGGGCCGTGCAAGGCGATGCGATCGGCCCACCCCTCTCGGTCAAGAAGCTTTTGGCGAAATCAAAGAACTTGAGCCAAGAATGGCTGTCACATTGCAAGGACCGCGACCAGGATGGCTTTGGATCAAACCTCAAGTACCTTCTGAAGTGGAAAAATAGATATAGCTGGCATTTACGGACGTTCATTCTCCAAATGTTAGAAACCAGAGCAAAAACAAAGGTTTTGACATGTTTTGACACATCCCCAAATTGCCATCAAATATGCGTTTAATGATTCATTCTTGCTGCTTTAGACCACCCCGAGACATGATTTATACCTTTGTGTTGATTGCTTACACCCCCTTAGACAAAAACTGACATGTCCAGTCATACCATCACTGTCGGGTGTTTTTTGGATGGTGTTCTGTCACCGTGATCGCTTTGCTCTGCAAAAAAAATATATAGATGGAATGTGTGTAAAATAATCATAGAAGAATCATAATATATGCATGTAACATGTATGTATATATAGTCTAGTAAGTAAATTATCATGATAATCAAAGAGTGACCAGGAACAAAGATGATGAATTGATGAATACACACATCAAGTAGCAATCAATAGTTAAATTCCCAATTCATGGTTCGTATATAATTATCCTTAGCATCCCTTCAAAGATACAATTGTCTCAAAAAATATTGAGAAACCAAGACCAATGATACCCAACATCACCATCAAGTATGTACCTATATCCTTGGTGGCTCATCCCACTTAGTAGGTTAGTTCACCCTTGTTATTTCAGTGGATTAACCCTACTTATCCCACTGAAAAAAACAGGTATATAACCTACTTAGGATGAACCACCAAGCAACCATTCCCTAGATCTTTATTGGCTATTATACAATGGTGATATTTAACCATATATTTTCCCAGTATTAACCATTACTAACCACAAAAGGACATCATTATCCCATCATTATCCCATGATTATCCTATTATCATCCTATTTTCCTATCACTATCCCATCATTACCCTCTGGTAATTTAACATAACTATGGAAAATCACTATAGAAATAGTGAATTTTCCCATTAAAAATGGTGGATCTTTCCATAGTTATGTTAACGTTTACCAGAGGGTTAAATTGCATTGTCATCCCATTATTCACCATTGTTAACCATAGAAAATCACCATTCATAGTGGTTAAATCACCATTTTCCTATGGTTTTCCTATGGTTTACCACCATCTTTCTCCCTGCGTCCACGGCTTTTTTGGGACCTACCGCGTCACCAGGAATTCGGCATCCTGCGCTGCAAGCAGCAAGGGCTGCGTGAAACGACCTCAAAGTCAAAGCCGCCGTATTCGGCAAAAAGGGCAGTGGTGAAGCTATAAACAGGTATGATTATATGTACATATATACATACATAAGTAAAATAAGTATATATTGTATATATATATATGTGTATATATATATGCATACATGTGTAAGTTCAGTCAGCCTATATATTTAAGTTATACAACTGGGTTATAATTTAATATAGCCTATTTAGAAAGACATATGGTTCATAACCCATTTACAATCAACCCCAGTATACAATCTGACGCTGACTGGGGGATGTTCCATAATTCTAATTGGCTTCGGAAAAACAAAAGAAATATAAAGAAATGTCATAAGCCTGGGGAAAAGCCATATTCCACTTGGGGACCAGTTTAAAATATGGATTAAGTTATATCTATACATGTAGATATGGATCATATGACCCATTCTTTTATCTGACTGGGGATGACCCTTTTTTGGAGCTGGGTGAACTAAGATGGTTGCTTTTCACTCATGATTCCTGGCACACCCAAGAGCCTTTGGAACGTTGAATCAATGGTTACCCAAAAACACGACCTGTTTCAACACCATTTCCGTTACTGGAAAGTACCCCGCAGTGAAAACTTGAAACCCAAAAAGATGTGGAAAACCCATGGAGAAAACCATTCGGAAAATGATCGTTTCATTCATGGTGGGTTTTCCACATCTGTGTTACAGTAGTTTGCAGGAGGGTAACATCTTACAGACTCAAGATCTTTGCTGAATGTCAATCCTAGTTTTGCCATTTCAGTTTGCCAAGAACAACAAGCCGCCATATACATACTCTAAAATCAAAATGATAGAATCCTAGTTAGGGGTGTCAGTTCCACTAAGAAGTTGTTGTATAACCTAGCTATTGGTTATATCCCAACTTACCTATTATTACCAGCGTCGTGCCCATTAATAACCCCAACTGCTGGGGTATCAAAATTTTCCCAAATCCAACGATAACTGTGTAAATTGTGCCAAACCCTTGGATTTGTGGCAGGCTATCGCGTGCGTTTGTTCGTAATTCTAGACCAATACGGACACGCCAGTTGTTTGTTTATTTTTGAGTATTGACCCATGCCCCATGCCCATATAGCCGTGTCAACGTCGTGGCATCCTGAATGTTCATATCAACTGTATTGACGTTCATCTGCAAAACATAGTATCACGGGTCTCGATGTGTCCCAAGATTGCCATGGGATATTCCTGTTCTATGTTTTTCATTCTTGTTGCTTGATACTCCATTGATGTCTGGTGGACTTATTTTAAAAAAACTACCCTGAAAATTGCTGAAACTTGCTGCCATTTGGGGACGATCTATGTGGCCCCATCATTCCAGTGACGGAGGACTGTCTGTGAGGTCATGATCAAATTCATCCAAATATACCCGGCCAGGTAAACTAACAGGTTGCTATTGAAAATGGCCATTTATAGTGGATTTACCCATTAAAAATGGTGGATCTTTCCATAGTTACGTTAGTTTACCAGAGGGTAGATCGTTGCAAGAACCAAATCGGTCTCATTCCTTATGATGGTGAAGTGCCAATGTCTGATGGTGAAAAGTCCCACAAAATCTTATTGTAAGACCAGCATTTCTTGCTGCTCAAGTCCCAGCTTCTCCGATTGAATTCCCTACTGTTGCTGATAAAACCCCGGGATTTCTGCGACATTTCGCCATGGGTCAAAAAGGGTCAAAACTTGGCGCGTCCTACCTATAGTTCACCCCGAAAAATTGTAGCTTTTCATGGATGTTCATTCAAAATCGATGGAAAAAATGCTAGGTTTTGACCCAGCTCCTGCGGCATCCAAGTCACCATCTGGCTGCACTTCCACCTCGTCAGTGCCACCCAAAGGCACCAAACGCGTGAGGCTCGGCAACGGCAGGGCAGAGGGCACCTTGTTGGACTTCGCGATGCTATGTGGGCCATGGGGAAGGAACATATCAGTTATGGTACCCTCTGGTAAACATACAAAAAGCTATGGAAAATCAACATGTTTAATGGCTAATTCAGCTATAAATGGCAATGTTCAATAGCTATCCCCCTAGAACATGAAATTTACCCTGTGACCTGCAGAATCCCAATAGAAATCCCAACTGCTGTCGCAACCTGCAAAACATCACCATTTGTGAAGGGGGCTTGTTTTTCGGAACAATCTGTACACAACCCATGGGGTTTTTCCCGTGTCAAGTCTACGGAATTCTTGCCAAATTGATTTCCCTGGATCCAACTCTAGACTTAAAATCTGATTCAGCAGGAGTACGCGAAAATTGAAGGATTGTTGGTTTGAAGAAACATGGAGAAATACTGCTTGGTGGTTGCTGCTAACCCCTCTGAAAAATGATGGAGTGAGTTCGTCAGTTGGGATGATGACATTCCCAATATGATGGGAACGTCATAAAATTCCATGGTTCCAAACCACCAACCCAGGTGTTTCGATCATCCCGTGGATAAATTTGTTGCTAAAAATCTGGATGGCTGCTGTTGAAATGCAGAGCTTTGGTTCGAAAAAAATCACACTTGATGATTGTTGAATCATGTTAAATCCCTTCACATCTTTGCTAGACCATTGCTATTTGCCCAATAACTGACCTACTTCGGATAAGCTTCACCCAAGTTTCTCCCTTTTCCAAAGGTGGTTCTTCATTTTCCCAGCATTTTTCCGATGGTTCAACCCTTCAACCCCCGGACCACCAGGGTTTCCACCTTCACCGCTTCACGGCAGAGGTTCAGCAGCGCCATGCCCAGCAGTTTCTCACCGTCCCTCAGTGCCAGCAGCAGCAGCACCGGTGGCGCTGTGGCTTTCTCGTAGCGGAGTACCACCTGATCGTGACTTGGGGATATCATTGGTGACTTGGGAATATCATGAAAAAATGTGGTTAAAACAATGAAAAATAAACCACCCATGACTGGGAATGGTAAGGTTATACCACCTGCAAGAATGGTGATGACTGGGGGATGATTTATGACATTATTTCAACCTCATTACCATGTTTACATTGGTGAAATTTCATGGATGAAACTCACGATCCAACATATGAAAACAAATCGGCCCATACTTTGATGATTCAAGACGAGTGGGACTTTTGAAGGCTGAAATGTGCGATCGAAGTGGCTGTGGGATCATTTTGGGACAGCTACCCCAATCCGAACCACAGCTGACGTCGCACCGTCGCGACGTAAGGTCGTTAGAATATCTGGATGAATCCATCTTAGTAATTATGCATTTCCCCATCAAATCCCATAAGCCACTATTGGTTATATCAATTATATAGCATTATCTCTGATTCAGTGTTGGTTATAGCCTCAGATTTCATTTGCATGAATGGGCATGACTCATCATGACTCCTTATTTCATGTTCTTTGTATTTTTTGCTGCTTAAATCAGTTATAGCTCTAAAAAATATCGTGATATCGTGAAAAATGCCTAATGTCCCCATAAAATCCCCATTCTTCTTGCTGAAATCACCATGTTCCTATGGTTTTCCTATGGTTTTCCTATGGTTTTCCTATGGTTTTCCTATGGTTTTCCTATGGTTTTCCTATGGTTTACCACCATTTTCCGATGGTTTTCCTATGGTTTTCCTATGGTTTACCACCATTTTCCGATGGTTTTCCTATGGTTTACCACCATTTTCCGATGGTTTTTCGATGACTTCCAGCACCAACACACCTCCGTGGCCGTGGCCAGCTCCATCTGCTGCCGGAAGCGCAGTGCGCGGCAGATCAGGGAGCTGCTCACCTGCTGGGAAGGCCCAAAAGGCCATGATTTTTATGGGATTTTCATGGTGATTCAATAGGAAAAAATGGTGATTTCATGGGATTTATCAGGGAAACCAACCATTTTACGGAAGATAATGGGAGTATAACTCGTAAAAACTTGATTTTGGACTGGTGGTTTAACAGGAGCAAATATGGCTTAATGAGAATTATTCATATATCTTATACAATGGTGATTTAATAGAGAAACATATGGCTGAATTAAATTCGAATGGTGATTTCATAGGGAACCAACCATCTTAAGGGATTTTATGTGATTATCTTTAACTCATCAACAATGAAATGGGGAATTGCAGCTGGCCAATTTGATCGGGGGAAGTATACAGAGCCTTCCTCAAGTTACCGTTACAATGGGCTTCCAGATATCTTGTTTATGTTGTTGTTTTTACTGGTAGGAAAATAATGTAACTACAATTTGTTGCTCTTACATCTAGAATGATCTACAAGTGTTTTTTGTCCCTTTCTATCTCGAGTTTCTGCAGGGGTGGACACGTGCAGTCAACTTCCTCACTGGAACGGACGCCTTCCTGGTTTTCTTGGGTGAAATCTAGCTATCCTCCAGTAAGCTGACACTTTTGCTATGGACATGTTCAATCGGTAAATGTCATGGTTATATGCAGGTAAAATTCATTCTTAATAGGTAAATCAATGCAAAGAATCTATAGATGAACCATGTTTTTTATAGCCATGTTGAATTGCCAAGGCTATTGGAATAGCCATTGTGCTTCTCCAAAAGATCGACCGCAGTGCAGGAGTCTCCTGCACCTAACTACTATCAACCAACAGTTTGGGCCTGGCGTAAAACAAAAAAGGCCCTTTTTATTTGGATAAACATCCAATGGCCATTTCAGGAACCTAAATTGGAGGTACCTACCATATATAAGGCCTATATAAGGCCTATGTAAGGGAATATCCCCACAAAATATGGTCTTATATGGTACTAACGTACCTCCATTTTAGGATCCTGAAATTCCCATTGATTTCAACATCACAATCAGCTACAGCTTGCAAACAATGACGGCCACGAGGACACGAGGGACACAAGTCGCATTCGCACTACATGTTGGTTAAATAACCAACAGATTTGTTAAATCATCCATTTTCAGCATATTGTTTATTGGTTCAACCCCAAATGTTGCATGTCAAATGAGGCAAAATTATGATAAATGCAAAGTTGTGTGCATAGCGTTTAAATTGTTGGTTTAATTCCCAAATGTTGCGCATGTTTGTTGGTTAAATCCCTATGTTTACATATTTTGTTGGTAGAATCATCAAATTTTACATGGAATCATATGAAATCCCAAATGTTTGGCGCACATGTGTTGTCAAAATCACCAAACATTGCAGATGGTCGATGATTAACTGCACTCTTTTGACATGTTTTTTACGGTCCAATCCCATGTTTCACATAAGTTTTGAAATGTTTTGAAGGTTAAGTCCTGAGTTCCCTTCATGTTTGATGGCTTTCATTCCCAATGTTCATCAAATTTCCATATGTCCCTCGTTTTTCACGGTGAAATTCCAAGTTTCCTTCGCTTTTCCCACGTTTTTCCCACGTCTCCCCACGTCCGCAATGCCGTTGTTTCCACCGTTGCCACCGCCTGCTGCTGCAAATCCTCGGGGAAGACCAAGACGCTGCCGTCATGCAGCGACAAAAGCCAGGCCCATTGCAGAGCCGCTGTGTCGCAGCCACCACCCAGGCCGTAATAAAGATTGGGATTCATCACCTGAGATGGGTCAAAACCCTGGTACCGTGCCGTGAACCCCAAGTCATAGCTGGGTTAAAATGGATGTGAATAACCCACTAAAAATGTATCTATAGGTATTGACCCATACCCACCTGAGATGGGGGTTAATGGTTTAACACTGGCTTAACCCTCTGGTAAATGGTGGTTTACCCTCTGGTAAATGGTGATTTCACCACTATAAATGGTGATTTAATGGTGATTGACTGGTGATGTAGTGGTTTAACAATGGCTTAACATTGGTGAATAATGGGATGATGATGGGATATACCCTCTGGTAAACGTTAACAAAAAACGATGGAAAATCACCATGTTATCAATGGGTAAATCCACTATTTCTATGGGCCATTTTCAATAGCTATGTTAAATGACCAGAGGGTAATAGTGAGTTAATCTTATGATAGAATGGAGATATAATTCTGAGATATTGGGATTCACCTACAAAAACTAGGTGAATAAAGGGTCAATATATTGGGAATAGATTCATGGGATACAATGGACTTTAGATGAATAAATCATGTGTCTTTGTTCGTCATGGCTTCGTTGGGATTCGTCCTCTGGGATCGGGGAGGAAAAAAAAATAAGCCACTGGATATTGATGCGATTGGACATAGGAATATTGATGGGTTTTTTTTAGTGAGTTCAGGTATAGTGTGATCTACTGGTGGTTGAGCCACCCCTCTGAAAAATGTGAGTTCGTCAGTTGGGATTATTAGTGCCAATATATGGAAAAATAAAAATGTTCCAGACCACCAACCAGTCTATATGTATATATATATACACAGATAAGCAATGCCCTGGTTTCATGGGTTAAGAATGGGTGAATAATGCTAGATAGTGGGGATATGTCACATATGTTCAAATAATGAGGTTTAAGACATAAACACTCCCAATTTTCATCACCTAATTACTGTAGAGATTGGTATTGATAAGTTTGGGATTTTAACCATCAAACATAGATTAACAATGGGGATATTTCATGAGGTTGGAAAACCATTTATTGGGATATGTCTGATAAAGTGGGATATCTAACCAACTTGTTTGAACGAATTTGGGATTGGAAAAATATACGGGGATAGGTTTAAAAAACTGTAGTGGGGATATTTCAGACATAGTGGAAAGTTATATATATATTATAATATATATATATATGTGTACATGTAACCAGCTTGAGTGTGGTTGGAAAACTATAGTGGTGATATTTCTGATATGTCGTCGGATTTTCCACCATTTTTCCACGGTGGATGTTGATATATTTTGGGATTCGTCACCTACAGCGGTTGCGTTTGGGTTTTGTGTTATACTAAGCAGTGCAATGGGGACACAATAGCTGTGACATACCAAAACGTTGGGACTTGGTTTTTGTTGACCGAAAACTGGACGTTTTACGGCTTGTAGAAATGTGATATAATGGAATACAATGGAATACAGAACCATCACCTGGCTGCTAGTCAATCTATAGATTGAACATTTTCCATAGGATTATACAAGTAGTTTTAAATATCTATGTAACGGTTTTACAATGACAAGAAACGGATGGATTATATAAACCAATTATGCACTTGAACTCTTGGATTCCTAGTGACGAACGACTTTCACTGGTGGATTTGGGTGATAGTTTGACCGTACTGACCATACTTGACCTATCTCAATCCATTTGTCAGAGGTTGCTGTAATCTTGTCAGCCCACCAAAAGACAATATCATTTGATTCTGCATTTTGAATAACCATTAATTTGACCTGAAATTTGATATCAAACTATACTTGTGAGGTCGGTCTGCCGATGTTTCGAGACTCTGATCCACCCATTGTTTCCTCATATGGAATATATCCTTGGCCGTACAATCCTGATTTTGAGAGTTCAATCCTAAGTTGTGATACTCAAATCTGTCAACAGTTCTATTTTTTCACAGTAAAATGCCGACTTTTCAGGAAACAAATCCTTATTTTTCATGGTGAAAACCACATTTTTTCACGGTAAAATCCCCTTTTTCGCCATCCGTGATCCATGTCTTCCCGTGCTTCGCCGCACCGTCATGGTTCCGCGCAAAGCGCACGGAGTCGGACGAGAGCGCGGAGCTGGGGAACTGCACGGCACCCTTGAGACCTGCGCTGGGGAGCCACTAGCTGATAATATGAGATGATATAGTAATATATAGTATATAAAGAAATCTCTGTATAGCTTGATGATGATGATGATGATGGTGATGGTGATGATGATGATGGTGATGATGATGATGATGGTGATGATGATGATGATGGTGATGATGATGATGGTGATGGTGATGATGATGATGATGGTGATGATGATGATGATGGTGATGATGATGATGGTGATGATGATGATGGTGATGGTGATGATGATGATGATGGTGATGATGATGAGGATGGTGATGATGATGAGGATGGTGATGATGATGATGATGGTGATGACGATGATGATGATGGTGATGATGATGACGATGGTGATGATGATGATGATGACGATGATGAGGATGGTGATGATGATGATGATGGTGATGATGATGATGATGGTGATGGTGATGATGATGATGATGGTGATGACGATGATGATGATGATGATGACGATGGTGATGATGATGATGATGATGACGATGGTGATGACGATGATGATGATGATGACGATGGTGATGACGATGATGATGATGATGACGATGGTGATGATGATGATGATGACGATGGTGATGACGATGATGATGATGATGGTGATGACGATGGTGATGATGATGATGATGACGATGATGACGATGGTGATGATGATGATGATGACGATGGTGATGATGATGATGATGATGACGATGATGATGATGATGATGAGGACGATGGTGATGATGATGATGATGACGATGGTGATGATGATGATGATGACGATGGTGACGATGGTGATGATGATGATGATGACGATGGTGATGATGATGATGATGATGATGACGATGGTGATGATGATGATGACGATGGTGATGATGATGATGATGGTGATGGTGATGATGATGATGATGACGATGGTGATGATGATGATGATGACGATGGTGATGATGATGATGACGATGGTGATGATGATGATGATGACGATGGTGATGATGATGATGATGACGATGATGACGATGGTGATGATGATGATGATGATGATGACGATGGTGATGATGATGATGATGACGATGATGATGATGATGGTGATGATGATGATGATGACGATGATGATGATGATGACGATGGTGATGATGATGATGATGATGATGACGATGGTGATGATGATGACGATGGTGATGATGATGATGATGACGATGGTGATGATGATGATGATGATGATGACGATGGTGATGATGATGATGATGATGACGATGGTGATGATGATGATGATGACGATGGTGATGATGATGATGATGACGACGGTGATGATGATGATGATGATGACGATGATGACGATGGTGATGATGATGATGATGATGATGATGACGATGGTGATGATGATGATGATGACGATGATGATGATGATGACGATGGTGATGATGATGATGATGAGGACGATGGTGATGATGATGATGATGATGACGATGGTGATGATGATGATGATGACGATGGTGACGATGGTGATGATGATGATGATGACGATGGTGATGATGATGATGATGATGACGATGGTGATGATGATGATGATGACGATGGTGATGATGATGATGATGACGATGGTGATGATGATGATGACGATGGTGATGATGATGATGATGATGATGACGATGGTGATGATGATGATGATGACGATGACGATGGTGATGATGATGATGATGATGATGACGATGGTGATGATGATGATGATGATGACGATGATGATGATGATGATGATGACGATGGTGATGATGATGATGATGATGACGATGGTGATGATGATGATGATGATGATGGTGATGATGATGATGATGATAATGATATACATATACATATACATATACATATACATATACATATACATATACATATACATATACATGTACATGTACATACGCAAATGCAAATGCATATGCATATACATATACACTAACCATTGCCAATAATACACATAGAACCAGATACTATATAGGGATAATATAGTAACTATGTGTAGTCATATTTGGCTCTAGGGATAATAAAAAAAATATCAACGAACTAAATAAGATAGTAGTAGGGATATATATATAGAGAGAGAGAGAGACTAACCATAGGGGAGAAAAATGGATAGTGTATTTAAGTACAAAAAATAGTGAAAGAGTTGGTACTAACCAACCATATCCACCATATTATTGGGAGTAAACCACCATTTTAGTTGGTGAATGGCACTGTTTCTATCCCAGCTTCCAAATATGTTTTTTCCAGCACTTGGATGTCCCTGAACTGAGTTGTTGGATCTGAAACCATTCATGTCTAGGGGTTCAACTGAGCAGATTTTTGGTAACTGGGTCCCATTTTTGCTGTCTCAATCTTCATCATTTTTTGCTGTTTCATCCTGCTTCTATCATGGCCATATATGGAACTATTCCCATCAAATAGCAACATATTACACATATGTATATATATATATATACACATACATATTTATATGTACTTAGTAATATACATACATCATGTATTAGATATCATATATGATATTCAACATTAGTATGTAAATTAAACAAATATAACATTATTTGCATATTATTTGTATGTACCATCTGGCTATTTAACAGTTCGCCATGGAAAATCACCATGCTATTGATAGATAAACAATCTATTTCTATGGGCCATCTATACCATGGCTATGTTAGTCATAACCAGATGGTACATATTATTACTCCAGGGGTAATGATGGGATAGTGATGGGAAAATAGGATGATAATAGGATAATCATGGGATAATGATGGGATATCTATTAATCATGGGATGTTAAATAACCAGATGGTATATTATACATCATCCATTAATGCTCCATCCCATCTCCGCCTGATGTCTTCGCCGCTCGGGCGCAAGCACCAGTGACCCCCTCCTCCACTGCCTTCAGGCCCTGCGTTCTTCATCGGAAAGCCATGGGAAAACCATAGGAAAACCATGATGAAACCATGGTGAAACCCTGAAAAATTGGGAATGGGAGGTTTTTTTGGCTGATGTTTTGTTATTATCATATAATGATCGATGTATCATGATCATATAGTGGTTCATGAGTAGATAAAGACGAAGACATATTGATCAGCAATGAACATGTATCTTACGATACTAAAATATAGGATGTTGGACATACTGTTCCATATAATATTATGAGATAAAAAAAAGAATAAGATGCTATATGTTCTTGTGCATAATCATATGTGATATAATGATCATACATGACATATAATGATATTCCATGAAACATGCACATGATAATAAAACAAGAAAAACGAACCCCATAAGAATTGAGTCATCGCCATGTTTAACATCTGGAAGGTATCATATACTTTGTATACAATGACTCACAAATGATGCAAGACAAATGTATCATATCAATATCATTAAAATTCATCATTCAAATTAAGTATACGTATATTTATATAAATATATGATTCAACCATCGCTAAACCTAATCGTTTCAGAGGGTTAAACCATTTTTTTTGTCTTAAAAGCATCCCATGGCTATTCTGGGAGCATCCCATGGCATCTTCTGACAATGCACTCCGATTTCTTCATGGCAGGTGGTACCCGCAGTGGTCATTTAACGAAAATTGAAGCATATTGAAGCCACCATAGAAATCGTTGATTTACCCTCTGGTTATGACTAACAGTTCGCCATGGTATAGATGGCCCAAATCGAAATAGATGGTTTATCTATGAATAGCATGGTGATGTTCAATGGCGAACTGTTAGTCATAACAAGATGGTAGCTCCAAATGAGTTCCCTCTGAGTTGACCAGGGGCTACTGGAATTTCAGCCCTGGGGCCCTGGGGACCACCGTAAAGCAGGCAGCTCCGCCTCCGACAAAGCTCGGGTCATGAAGACAGTCAACGGGAAGTCGCTGGAGGGACACCCCAAGGCCATATACTCCTGGTGGTCATCGCAGGAGAGGCAAATAAAACATGTGAAACTACCAATGCCATAGAAATGTGGCTATGTACACTAAAATAGTGAGCATTCTTGGTTGACCAAGTGAAATTCACATTCCAACAAAGATGGTCGGGATTCAACATGTTTTTTTCAGCATCAAACATGATGGAAAATCAGCATTCAACATCAAGAATGCGGAACAAATAGCTCTACGCATCAAAAATTAGTGGAGTTGATCAACAAATGAGGATTGAAACAGTAGTAGGGATTTATTCGGATGTCGCTACTAAATATGACGTTCAATTTTTATTGGTTTTATGACAACTTTACACGAAACAGCATAGTTGTCCCCTCAAATATACAGGGTCTAATTGGTGGTTGAGCCTACCCCGCTGAACAATATGAGTTCGTCAGATTGGATCATCATCCCAACTAATTATTGAGGAAAATAAAGTTCATGTTCCAAACCACCAACCAGGTTTTTTTTCCCTTGTCAAACTCTTCTTGGGACGGCCGAAAAGCTGTCATACCTTGGTGGTTTTTTTTTCACATGATATTGCGCACGGAGGCCCGCGTTGAAAAAAGGGCAACTTGTAATGATTCACCAAGTTGAAATAACCTTTGGTTATGGCAAATAATGGATATATATATATATATACATATAATGAGGGATTATGTCACTACATAGCCAGCCAAAATGGGAATATCATTGGGATACATTGGGATGTAATGGGAATTAATATGGATATATAATATATATATATATGGATTATATGATTAATGTGTAGGAACCCCCCAAGCTAAACATCACTCTTGGCACAGTCAAGAACCCAACTTCGCCTGGGATCATTCCAGTGATGTCAGGATCTGAGGTCATTGGCAAATTCTCCGTTAAAACCACCACATCTACTAGTTGGTGGTTTCAACCCCTCTGAAAAATATTAGTCAATGGGAAGGATTATCCCATATATTATGGAAAATAAAAAATGTTCCAAACCACCAACCAGTCTATTTTGTGATCAAATATCAATGGACTGTGTTTTTTTCTGGATAAAACATGATTGACCACATCTGTTAATTGAAGAGCTTTGTGAAAGAATTGCTCTTGATCAAAACCCAAAAAACTCTCCACAGCATGTTGATCATGTTATGGTCAATCTGACTGGTAGCTCATATCAAACTCATCTTTTGGTTGGTTATGTTCCATGGGGATCTCCTCGATCCCGGCCAATCAGACCGTGGCCATGGCCCACCCATACTATAGTACTCCGAAAAAAGTGTGTCTGAAAATGGAATGTAATCCCTAAATATTCACTAAAATATAGGGAAAATATCAGAAGTGTCTCAACCAGATGGAAAAAACTGGATCTTTTCCCCTCAAAATTCTGATCCATTATTTTTTCATATTTTGTCCATCCACTATTGGAGGTCCAACTGATTGATTCCATCTGACAACCCCCCAATTTATCGGCTCCTTGTGCATGGTTTCATCCAAGCTCCTGAGAGAGATCGCTGCTCGGTGCCACAATTTTCGGTTTGCGTCCCATTTTAAGCTGCGACGTAAGGCTTAGACGAAGTAGACGTGGATTTGTGAAATGGGGTTAGTTTCATACAGGTCATATGATGTAATGGGATTTTAGAGATGGTGGTTTGTAATGATTGTTTTTTTAGGCCATGTTTCTTGCATGTTGATTTTGTAATCCCTTGCCCCCATTAAACACCCCTCTAGAAACCATGCTTTTAGTAGGGGATGAGCTGGGTTTCTACCCATCTGCTAGGATCCCATATTACATGGTGAGCCCGGAAAATAATAACCAAGAACTGACCTAGCGTCTATCTAAAGAGATGAATATCTATGGATTTGACAGCAAAATAACAAGATAATATTGGACCTGCACTTAGCACACAATGATTCTGTCCAGGTCAGCGCGTCACACACTACTCACGACGACCCCACGACACCTAAAAGTGTCCAGAGCACTTGGCAAAGCCACTTCTTCCAGATTCTGGCTGAATTCACTGCCAAAGGCCAAGCTCTGAAGATTGCTTGGCAGAGTCACTCCATTTAGGCTCTGACCAAAATCGTCACCAAATGTCAAGCTCTGAAGACTGCTTGGCAGGGTCACTCCTTCCAGGTTACGGTTAAACTTTCTGCCAAATGTCAATGTCTGAAGACTGCTTGGCAAGGTCACTGCATTTAGGCTCTGATCAAAACCGTCACCAAATGTCAAGCTCTGAAGACTGCTTGGCAGGGTCACTCCTTCCAGGTTACGGTTAAACTTTCTGCCAAATGTCAATGTCTGAAGACTGCTTGGCAAGGTCACTGCATTTAGGCTCTGATCAAAACCGTCACCAAATGTCAAGCTCTGAAGGCTGCTTGGCAGGGTCACTCCTTCCAGGTTACGGTTAAACTTTCTGCCAAATGTCAATGTCTGAAGACTGCTTGGCAAGGTCACTGCATTTAGGCTCTGATCAAAATCGTCACCAAATGTCAAGCTCTGAAGACTGCTTGGCAGGGTCACTCTTTCCAGGTTACGGTTAAACTTTCTGCCGAATGTCAATGTCTGAAGACTGCTTGGCAAGGTCACTGCATTTAGGCTCTGATCAAAATCGTCACCAAATGTCAAGCTCTGAAGACTGCTTGGCAGGGTCACTCCTTCCAGGTTACGGTTAAACTTTCTGCCAAATGTCAATGTCTGAAGACTGCTTGGCAAGGTCACTCCATTTAGGCTCTGATCAAAACTGTAACCGAATCGCAAGGTCTGAAGTCTGCCTGGCAGAGTCACTTCTTTTAGGCTTTGATTGAACTTGAATGTCAAGCTGTGAAGACTGCTTGGCAGGGTCACTCGTTCCAGGTTCTTCTGATTAAAATTGTCACCTAATGTCAAGCTCTTAAGACTGCTTGGCAGGACAATTTGTTCTAGGCTCTGGTTAAACCAACTACATAAAGTCAAGGTCTGAAGACTGCTTGGCAGGGTAGTTCCTGCAAGGGTCTGGTTAAACTCGCGTCCAAATGTCAAGGTCTGAAGATTGGGTGGGAGAGTCATTCCTGCCAAGCTCTGTTGAAAATTGTCACCAAATGTCAAGGTCTGAAGACTGGTTGGCAAAGTCACTCCTTCCAGGCTCTGGTTAAATCGAAAGCCAAACGTCAAGGTCTCAAGACTGCTTGGCAAGGTCACTCCTCGAAGGCTCTGATTGAACATAAAGCCAAATGTCAAGGTCTGAAGACTGCTTGGCAAGGTCACTCGTTGCAGGCATTGATTAAAACAAGCACCTAATGTCAACGTCAGAAGACTGCTTGGCAAGGTCATTCCTTCCAGGTTCTGATCAAAATACGTACCGAATTTCAAGGTTCGAAGATTGCTTGGCAGGTTCATTTGTTCCAGGCTCTGGTTAAATTCACTGCCAAATGTCAAGGTCCGAAGACTACTTGGCAGAGTCACTCCTTCCAGCCTCTGATTGAATTCGTCACCGAATGTCAAGCTCTGAAGTCTGCTTGGCAGAGTCACTCCTATCAGGGTGCCATTAAACCTGCTACCAAACGTCAAGCTCTCAAGACTGCTTGGCAAGGTCACTGCATTTAGGCTCTGATCAAAATCGTCACCAAACGTCAAGCTCTCAAGACTGCTTGGCAAGGTCATTCCTTTCAGGCTCCCAATGAAATCGCGGGCTAGTGCTATCTGGGTCACTCCCTCCAATGCAAGCTGTCCCTCGACCTCGGAGACGGGCCATTCGTGGACTGTACGCCATGCAGCATAGAGATCTGTTGGAACATACGTGCAAGAGAGTGTTGCAGCCTTGCCCACAATGCCTTGCTCCTCCAATGCTTTGTGCAGGAGCAGTGAGTCAAGGTGCAGGGTGAGTTTTCCACCTTTCTTTGGAGGAAGTTGTGTTGAAACCATCCGGTACACGTCCAGACCCGTGCACGAACCACTGAGTTTCAACCTGCATCCTTCACCATTCAGGCATTGTACAGACAGGTCAATAAAAGGCATTGTATTGTTCGACATCTTCTTGTTCGACATGTTGTTTTCGTTCATGGCAAAAAAAAACACCTGGCTTGCGCAACTTGTCGGGGCTGAACGGCTGATTCCTTCATGACTGCCGTGGATTCATTGCCAGAGACATCCGTGTGTGGGCATCTCAAAATCCACGGCTGAATCATCATGTTCTCTGTTAAATGTCCATGTTTTGAGCGGGTATTTGTACCCAATTTTCAGACAAAGCCATATAGCCATAGTTGTAGGGGCCCCCATATCACAACTTAATGGAGGTGACTCGCTGCACCCCTCTGACACTGGGGTGGACAAAGAAGAAATATATGTTTTTGCAACCACCAGCCGGGTGAATGTTCGAATGACCTAGATACATTTCGGAAGTCAGAAGCATTTCCAAAGTTGGAACTTGGAACCATCCAAAAATTCATGTAAATTCCATGTTTTTCCAACCTGGATATAAATACTCATGGGACCATCTAAAGGATCAATCTTTCCCCGAAAAAGTGTGAGGGTCCACGCTCCTCCGAAAAAAACAGGAGATGCCCTCAAATTTGTGAGGGATAAACATGAAAATACCGGCTAGAATTCAATTCAACGGATTTTTGTTTGGGAAGAAACACAAGAAATCTGTCACATCATGTCACATCAAATATTCGGTTTCCCGTAAATTGCACATGTTCCTTTTAACATCTTTTAACTATAAATCTCAGGAAACGCGGTACGAAAGCCGGCATTCATTTTAGAGCATCCCAGTTGTTCAAGCCACTGCCATGCAGTGCCATATCATACAGAAATATAGATGGGACACCGTGTTTGATTCACATATAGCTTATCTTGATAATTCCAGTAATAAAAATCAATTTCCAATAATGATAATGTTTTTCCAATAAAATGATGTTCCAGTAATAGAAATACCAGCTTGAGGACGACGGGCTCGACAGTATCAAGATCACCCAGGATTTTGCAGCCCTCAAAACCCTTAATTTCCCCTTATCATTTGATCCCCCCCGGTCGTTTTACATAGCTATGGAACATGCCCCATTTACAGCTGATTTACCTATTTAACACAAGTTAAGTGATGTTTCAATATGTTTCATAGTTATGTCATAGTTCAATTCATGATGGAAAAATTCCCCCCATGTCTAGATGATTGTCACTGATTGTCTCATGAAAAACCCGAAAAACTGGAGATTTCTGCGGCGAAGACCATCTGCCAGGCTTCAAGACCTCGCCATAGGCGAAGAGTCCCTCGTCCGAGGTCCGTAGGTGACGGAGGTGCTCCTGTGATGGAGGACTTCACCCAGTGTTTGCTGGACGAAATCAGGTCGAAATCCGGGATGTCACCATGATTTCTGTTGAGAAAAATATGAGAAAATGGGTCTTTAAAAAAAAAATGGACCTAGAAATGGTTGAAACTTGGGTGATTTCACTCCTGTGGGGATCCTGGTTTCAATTTCTTTCAGCGATGGGATTTGAGAACTCGATCTTAATTTACCCAAAAATGTGGGATTCAAAAAGTCAAAATGAGGATTCTTACGCAACAAGAACAAGGATCAAAACAGAAAAGGTTGAGCACAACTTGGACCAGATCTGGATTTTAGTCGCAGCTTCACCGAAACTGGGGGCCATACGATCGGAATGCTACCCCGTTTACATAAGGATATGTTGCTACTCGTCTTAGAATACCTAGATTTCAGGCAGTGGAGAACAGCTCCAAAAAAATGCAACGTTCTTGTTTTGAGCCCTCATGGACAGGAATCTATAATATGTGCATGGAAGTTGTAGCGCATGTAAGGTACGTTTTATCTCAAAAGCAGGTGACTTTGGCACGCTAAGTCCCAGCAAACAGGCTGAACATGAGTTCATATAAAACATTTCACACATACTCTCTGGTAATGTAACGTGCTATTGAAAATAGCAATTTCCAGTTAATTTACCTTTTAAATATTGTGATTTTCCAAAGCTATACTGTAATAATTCCCCAGGGGGTATGTCAAAGAGCATTGGTAATCATACTGATCTTGGTCAATGTGGCTATGGGCCAAAACGCTGCTTCCTATCGTCCCGGATGACATAACCATCCACATATCCAACCGAACAACAAAGGATTCCAACCGGGCCATATAAACCACAACCGGGTTTTGGAGGGAACCCAACCGCCCGTGTTTTTCTGGTGAAAAATCCCCGCTGGTGAGTTTGTCTGAACATGGGCTACCTCGGGAACTCCGATTGCAAGGCAACTTTGGAGATACCCCCTATATTTGTGGACGAAGCCAACTATGATATCAGCTGAAAAATATCACGTCGTATCTGATAAATATCCATCCATATCCCGATGAATTATAGCCCCATTTCAAAACCTAAGAAACCCATGTTCAACTATCATATCAAGTTGGATATACTTATATAATCTTATATACATCTCCCGATGACTAACGCCATGCACATTTCGCACCTCCAAATGCTTTGGCCTCAAGTGTTTTACAGCATCAAAGCGAATGCCCGACACACCTCAGCAGGTCGCTTGGTGGATTTAGTCAGCTGGTGTTAGTCGGTTACTGGTTAGTGTTGGGTTACCCTCTGGTTAACATACAAAAAACTATGGAAAATCACCATTTTCATGGGAAAATCCACTATTTCTATGGTCATGTGAGTCATGTTCCATAGTCATGTAACAAATTACCAGAGGGTATAACCCATGAAGACAAACCTTTACCAACTAACATCCATGGCCAACTTAAATCCCATCCCCAACTTGGATGATCAGCCGTTGGAAATACAGCCCCAGTTATGTTAGTTGCTTTGCCAATCCATCTAGCTATAGTTGTAACCATGATAAATAAACATTATCTATGGGTATAGTTGCAGTTGTAATGCCCAACTAGAGTTATTGTTATATACATATATATATATAACATTATATAACCATAATGCCCATCTAATCATAGTGATAATGATAACTATGGATAATGTTTTTTTGTTACAATATGTTACAATAATCCCAGCATTATCACTAGCTGCACTAGCTAAGAAAAAAAACCGGATGTTCTGGATTTCACCCAACATGGATTGGTCCCCACCGCCCCCACCTGCATCCAACAAGAGCTGCAGGTGCTGCTGCTGCATCTGCACCACACGAGGACAGTAGCGCAGTTCCGACCACTCGCCACTGCCCCAGCCCTGGGTGACGTGACGTCCCAGGTTTTCGACGAAATCAGTGGTGAAACCAAGGTGAAACTAAAGGAAAATGCTGATTGAACAAACAACTATTGGGATTCACTGTGATTGACAGTGCTGAATAATGCTGAAAAAATAAATTACTATTGATGATAGTTAAGTTGCTGCAAATCACGTGGTTAACGTTTGGATTTATGGAGGACAGTAACTACACTTAGTGGGGTGAACATAAACCAACTTGTGACTGGGCCACCTTGTAAAGTGAATCATACAAAAACCTATGGAAGTCCATGGTTCTTCCATTCGGCAATCATCTACCATGAGGGGGAGTTCCATGACTTTACTGGAGGGTACTAGATAATGATTATCAATCCTAATGCACGTACTAAAGGTAATATCAAGGTTGCCAGAGATTACATAAGGTTATAAGTTTTATCAGTTACCCTCTGGTTATTTGACATAGCCATGGAAAATGGCCCATTTATAGATGATTTTCCCAGCTATAAACCTCAATTTATAAGGGATTTTCCATGGCTATGTTAAATAACCTTATCATTTAATCCGATCATTCGTGATGTCCTACGATTTCCTTCAAAAAAACGACGATTCTTTTTTTAAGTGATCATGGGGTGGTTGTGAATGGTGATTTTCTTGGTTGCAGTACATATAGCATGATAATTACGAATAACCAGCTGTCCCCATGATGTATTGCGGTACAATGTCTGTATATATACATACATCATGCTGCATATTCTTGTATCAATTGCGAGTATCTGGTGGCTTATTGATATAACATGACATAGCCATTAACCATTATTAATTAAGAAGCCATAATCATATATATATATATGCATATATACATAGCAAAATGATGTGTTTAAGAGGAACTACACAGGAAGACATGTCTTTTTTCACATGTGTTTAGCCGAAAATATGTTGGGTTTTCTGGTGTCGCAATCGATGGCGGCCATCATCTTGAGAAGAAATGATGAGAATAATGAGATTATATATATATTATATCCATATATCAATATCTATGGAATATTGAATATATATATATATATATGTAAGATTGGATATATATATATATATGTAAGATTGGATATATATATATATATGTATTGAACATCATCTGGTTTCCCATCATATGCCTTTAAAAGAACACCCAGATCAACATCTTCAATCACCAGCTGAACAGCTCAGCAATGCTCAGCACCTCGTAGCGGTTCTCGTTATCCCAGTTGTCCCCGGACCTGGCAACTGGTGATTGAAACAAGAAGCAGAGATACCCTCTGGTTAACATCACCATTTTTAATGGGAAAATCCACTGTAAATGGGCCATGTTCAATAGCTATGTTAAATTACCAGAGGGTAGATGGGAAAGAACATGAATTACCATAGTTAAACCATCTAAAAGTCATATGGAAACTGGTGAACACTTTAGATACTAAGAACATGATGGAAACTGGTGAACTTTGATTGCCCTAGTCATATCGTGATCAATAAGTCTTAAGCCATCTCACTTTTCTTTCATGGTCGATAGTCCATTAATGTTCCATGCATCCTTGGTATCCCCATCATCTCCCCATCATATTCCGACAAAATTCTTCTGATATTCCATGGTTTTTAAGAATAACCTCTGGTAATTTAACATAGCTATGGAAATTTGCCATTTATAGTTGATATACCCATTAAATAAAAATGGTGATTTGCCATAGTTATGTTAGTTTACCAGAGGGTAATATATTCATGAATAATATTTTATGATAATATGTCTGATAATCATATTCCATATATTTCTCACCATCATAAGATATATTCAATATATATGATATCCATATATTCCAAAATATGCCTTTCTGATAATCATAGTCCATACATTGTCATAAATATATCATGTAATATGATTTTTCAGGATGGATATGTGATGGTGGATAATCATATTCCATATATGTTACCCTCTGGTAAACTAAAATAACCATAGAAAAACACCCTTTTGAACAGGTAAATCAACTATATGGTGTATTTTCAATAGCTATGTTACAAATTACCAGAGTATAAATCCCGTTGACATCCCATTATTCACCATTATTAACCATAGAAAATCACCATTTATAGTGGTTAAATCACCATTCTCCTATGGTTTTCCTATGGTTTTCCTATGGTTTTCCTATGGTTTTCCTATGGTTTTCCTATGGTATGGTTTTCCTATGGTTTCATGGTGAGCTCCGCTGAACTCCGAGGAACATCTCCAACCAGGGCCATTGGAAGTCTTCCAGCTGCATGGGCCTTGGGACCCAGGAATCAGTTTGGCTGGCGTAGAATCCATGAAGTTAAGCAGTTTGTTCATCCCATATAGATATATATATATATAAGTGAGGATAAATATTACTATATATATATATGATATTATATATATATATATATTATTGCTATATATATATTATATTATATATATATATACATTATATATCATTATATATTCCATTTATATCTAATTGTTTATTGTTCACCTGCTTATTAAGTGGGATGTACCCCCAAGTAAACGAATGGAAAAAAGATTGGGGAAGACCTTGAAGCAATGGGGGAAATCCAGGATGGCTACCCAACAATCAGGGTTTAGCAATGGCCTTCTATTGGGGTTCATGGGGGCTAAGAACTCCTTGATTTATATAGGCCTTATATATTTTTTGATTGACCGGCCTGGGGGGTACCCCTAGATTTCCTTGAAAATGTGAACGCCATTGGTGTCAAAATCAAGAAATAACCTAAAACCAAAACCAAACCACCAACCCCAAACGGCAGTGAACCAGTGGTTGAGGGATGTATAGCAAGAATAAAAGAATAAACCAAAACATGTGAAAAGGCAGCTGATGATGACATATGCAATCCTGATATTAGAGATGTACCCCCCAAAATTACTTCTTCCAAATGCAGTGCTGCAGAACCACCTTCCAAACCTGTCTCTTGTGGGTCCATCGTCCAGGGGCACCAATCATGAGAAAATATCTACAAAAAGTAGTCAAAGCTTTGGGAGTCTCACTGGTTCTCAAAAGTGATGAGACCTCTTCTGATTTCCAGAAGACCACAATCCTTGTGTCGACAGAAGGATATCTTTAACGCCACTTGCGACTACCGCATCTAAAGCAGTCTTCCGTCCCCTCCAAGGATGGTGAATCTTTCCTATATGTCGGTTGTCATCAATACCCCCATCAGAGATGGATACAAGTGAAACCTCATTTCGGGTTCAAATCACCTACCAATCTTGGTACATTTCCACATCCACCAGAAAATATGTGGATTCAGAGATGATCTCGCCATTACAAATATATGCATAAGTTCTGTCCTCCTTTTTTGTTGGCGGACATGCCCAATTTTGGTCAGTAGATACCCAAGAACACTGTTTCTGTTGGTGAAACCTCTGCTTTTGTTTCAAGTCGGTTTTCTTAGCAGTTGGTTACATCAATCGTGGATTATGAAATCTCGAGGTTTCATTCTTATCAAGTTACCATCTGGTTATGACTAACATAGCCATGGAAAATCCCTTATAAATATGGAGATTATAGCTGGGAACATCATCTAGAAATGGGCCATCTACACCATGGCTATGTTAAATAACCAGAGGATATCTGAAGTTCCGGCTGAAAAACCAAGTAATTCTCCAAGCCACGTCTGTTGTACCAGCCGCTGTTGGAGCTCTTTCAGCTTGCCTTGCGGAATCGGCGGTATCCTGGACCTGAAATTTTGACTGGGTGACCCAACTGGAAGTTGTGTTTTTAGAGGTTTAAGTGCGAAAAATAGAGGTTTAACCAACAGAATTGCTGGGGGTTCCCCAACCACCTCGATTTTTTGATGGGTTTTCACCACCATGTTGGATGGTGAAACCATGGTTAAACCACCATTTTTCACATCATCTCCACCATCTCCACTCTCAACGCCACGGCAATACCAGCGCTGCGCACCCGGATCTTTCTGCGCGTGGCGCCACTCATGGCAGCTGCCGACCACCTCAGAGGTGATTGGTGGGGTGCAAGAAGTGGTTCCAAAAAAAATCAGAAGTAGATAGACAAGTAAATATAAATATGTATATATAGTAGATGTAATAGGTGGATTTTACTTGTCTATCTACTTCTCTATATACCCCATGTGTGTATATATATATGCGTGTATTTATATATATATATATGTGTGTGACTAAATTATACAATTTACCAACCTGAAATAAGTATGGGGATATATTTTAATGGAGATACAACTTCTAACTTATAATTATAACCAACAAATATTGGGATATGGGATACATGGTTTCTGGTAAATCTGGCAAATAACTATTGACATCTATTGCTGGGATACATACCATATGTCACATATGTAAATATATATATATATGAATAATCAGCAAAATTGTGAGTACTATATATATATATATTGTATACAATCAAATATAGCAGGGAACATGATGATCAAGCCATTTTGCCTTCCAACAAAATGAAACAACCAAAGGTGAGAAACTCCACAAAAAAAAAAACTTCAAAATGAGAATTGAGACTTTGAAGTGAAAGTTTTAACCCCGGAAAATGCGGATACCTCCAATGGGATAGGTAAACAACAAAGATACGGAGTTTGAGCAAGACAAGTTGTGATTAAACCCGACCAGAAAATTGGAATCTAACATCATGTGGCCATCGAAATAACCAACCTTCCTCTAATCAAACATGAATATTTTCCAGTTAAAACGAATCCTCCATTCATGGGAATTTTCCCAGTGCCACGGTTGATAATTTTAGGGACATATTTGACGCCAGAGTCACCAGCATGTGATTGAACACGACGTCGCCGATGACGCGCAACTTCAGCCTTTGCTGAAAAAAAGAGCCCAGTGGATTCCCAAGCAAACAGCATCAGTATATGATGTAAGTCCATGAACAGTTCAGTGTATATTTGTATGTGAATATAGACGCATGAATGTTTGTTTGTGTATATACATACATATATATATACTGTATATACATATATGTGAAATTACATATACATGTTGTATATATATATATATCGAAACTCACAATTGCATACGTCATGAATTTACGGCAATTCCACGTACCTGTACATGTCCATTGTACATGTCTGATATGCAAGTACGGGTTGGGAGCCTTGAGTCTGGTGGTTAAATCCCCATTGACAGCAACAAAAAGACAACACAGCCACATGAACCCCTTGCCCAAGGAGCTCTCTGGTTTTGGTGCAGAGCTGTTTTAGCTCCTGCCAGAGTTTTGTTAGGCGAAGTTGAAGCGACAAAAAAAAATGAAAACAAATACAATTTTGAGGTTTCCCAAAATGGGGGCGTACCCCAAATCATCTATTTGATGGGATTTTACATTATAAACTATCCAGCTATTGGGGTACCTCCCATTGCAGGAAACCTTCATTTACCATTCTGTAAAAATACAAAAAGATGTGCTGCTCAATCACCATTGAATGTAGGTCATGTTCCAAACAGGTGAAACACCATTGGTTTTTCATATCTATGTTGGTTTACCTCTGGGTATGTGCTGATGGTCTCTTAAAAAACAAAAACTATTATATATATATATACAGTATATATATATGGGTGAAACATGGTGAAACCCAAGAAATGTGTTCACTGGCAGGAGACTGTTTCAGGATATGATTGATCACAGAAGTATGGTTGGTTGAATCCCCAGGACAATTTGGGCAAAAGGCTACGTGTCGATTTCTAATCGGTGAAACCAACATTTGGGATTTACCCTCTGGTTATTTAACATAGCCATGGAAAATCACCATTTTTAATGGGAAAATCCACTATAAATGGGCCATCTATACCATGGCTATGTTAGTCATAACCAGAGGGTAAGTGGATACCATTTGGGACCCAGAAAACCCATGGCTATTTTGATGCACCCAAGCACCGGTCAAGCACCAGTCAAGCTCGAGCCTCCCAAGAGCCAAGGCCTTCAATCTTTCCGTAGTCCTCCAGACGGGCCATAACCAGCGACCACCCAGCTTTCTGCCGGCTAAATCAGATACAGGAAGCCTGTAGAACGCTGTGTATATAGATTATATATATATATGTGTGTGTGTATGCTAACTTATATGTATATATATATATATCATAATATATTATATTATACACATTATATATGCATAACTGCATAATTATGTATATACCATCTATATAGATACCCCCTAGGAATCACACATAGCAGTGGACAAGTCCAAATTCCGAGGTTGTCATCCCAACAGAAATGACTTTCTTCGAGTGATCCCCACCATGACACACTATTCTGACATAGTTTCTGGCATACCATCTGGAAGTGTATATATATATACATATATATATATATTGTATGTATGGTGTGTATATATATATATATGGTGTGTACATATATATATATATTCTGACTTATCTGACATTCTTAGTATTATAGATATATACTATAGTGTATATCATAGTATCACTGTACTCTATGCAATGTATATTACTATCACTGTATATCATGACATACTATTTTGCCATAATATTATGACATACTATAGATACAATAGTATATATCATAGTATCTAAACTGTCACTACATAGTATCTTAGTTTCTGACATGTTTTTTTGGCAACTACAAGTGACATAGTATCTGGAAGTATATATATGGCATATATATTCTGACATTCTATCTGATACAGTATTCTTTCTGGAATGTGCTTTGACATTCTATCTGGCATCTATTCTGACATGCTTGCTGGCATATCTTCTGGCATTCTTTCTGGCATTATATCTGGCCATCTTTTCAGGCATTCATTCTGGTGTTCGGGTCTAGGCATGCCCCACAGCATCCGGAGCTGGTGATATGGCAGCAAGTGCAGCAAGCGAGAGGGGGAGAAGACGAAGGAGGACGAGGAGGAAGAAGAAGAGCGGCACCTTTATTACCCTCCAGTAAATTAACATAGACCCTGGCAGTCATCGGGGTTGGAAGATGAGTTTCCACTCAACATGTGTGATTTTCAGGGTCCAACTCTTAATTTACCAGAGGCTAATGGTAATTTAATGGTAATTTATAGTTGTATAATGTTGTATATCCCATAAACCAACCAGTAATAACAATCATCAAATATATCCCCATTATATCCCATAAACCAACCATTAGATCATCCACCTGCCAGGGGAACCAAAAAAAAAAACGACACCTGCGGCTGGTAGCGGGCCCACCACTCGTGACCTCAGGGGGATGACATGACCAATTACCATGACCGAAGCCTGTTATCCCGAACCCTGGAATCATGGTTAATAAGGGAAATCATCCCCAAATGGCCTTAATTCAGGTTTTGGGAAGCCCCATTTTCTGGATAATTTCGGTAATAATTTTGGTAATTGGGAAGCCCCATTTTCTGGATAATTTTGGTAATTGGAAAGCCCCATTTTCTGGATAATTTTGGTAATTGGGAAGCCCCATTTTCTGGATAATCTTGGTAATTGGGAAGCCCCATTTTCTAGATAATTTTGCTAATTGGAAAGCCCCATTTTCTGGATAATCTTGGTAATTGCGAAGCCCCATTTTCTGGATAATTTTGGTAATTGGAAAGCCCCATTTTCTGGATAATTTTGGTAATTGCGAAGCCCCATTTTCTGGATAATTTTGGTAATAATTTTGGTAATTGGAAAGCCCCATTTTCTGGATAATTTTGGTAATTGGGAAGCCCCATTTTCTGGATAATTTTGGTAATAATTTTGGTAATTGGAAAGCCCCATTTTCTGGATAATTTTGGTAATTGGAAAGCCCCATTTTCTGGATAATGAGTTTATCAAACTGAGGACAAGTTTTCATATGGCCGTTTCCCATATTTACGATGACCAATTACCATGACCAATAGTTAAAATATGGTAAAATGGTAATATATAAACTGCGATGGTTTTAAAACATCAAAGCCCCATTTTCTGGAAATCTGTGGTTGAATCTTGTGCAAGTGTGTTAATTCGCCGCAGAAATGTTGTCTGATTGTAAATATGGGGGAATTTTCAGCAGCAACAAATGGGTGGCATCGAAGCAAAAACTGGATTCTGAACTCAACTAACCAAAGCGAATATTAATCATGTGTTGGTTTGTCAAGAAATGCAACCCCCAAAAGCCAATGTTGATAGGATGACAATCCAAGAAAATGTGTGGTGCTGTCTTCTTTTCAGGGACGTGACATCTTTTAGATCATTTTACCATGGGACCATGTGGAAGTTACACCCTCTTTACCCATCATTGATATTTCATAGCTATCTTATTTTCCATAGCTATGTTACAAGTAGATTACCAGAGGGTACACATAGATCATTTCCCCCACCTCCTTCCCCGCTTAAAAATCCCCCAAACAGTTGGTTTGCACAAACAGCCGATGGCAGATTCATTGATTCATATGGATCTATATTGATACATGCTCATTATTCCCAAGTTCATGGTCACACCATGTAAAAAACCTCCAGTTTGAAAGTTCGACCACTGATTCTTGGTGAAATATCTGCATGAATGCCGTGATTCTCCGAAAACTCCAAAAGCCCTTCTCCTGGTATATACCAAGTCCATCCCTGTCCCTATCAATTCCTATGGTATCCAGAAGGTTTACCCCATCTGGATGTGCATCCCAGGAATCTTTAAGTGGGTAATAAAATTTTGCAACCCACTTAGATCAGTGGGATACACCCCACTTATCCATAGCTTACTCACCACTCAATAATGGGTTGCACCCCCAGCAGTATCGCTTGCTGTAGGATACCCCATTTAGTTCCCTGATTTTCCCAACTAGAAACCGTCACTGAGTTTGTGGATTTCTCAGCTAGTCATGTTTCTGTTTCATTAGAAGTCCCGGTAAATCTCTAGTTTTGGGAATTGTATCCCTGTCATCCCTTACCAATTCCATCCAACTCCTATGATCTCTCAACTTTTTCCCAACAATGCTGATCCAGAAGGTCTTGCCCGATAATCCCTTCCCCGGAAACCAGTCCTTAAACACCCCGCAGAAACCATGGGGATGGGATAGGTGCCATTTGATTTCGGTGGACTCGCGTCAAGAATTCCCATGACTGGCTGCTGGTGGACCTACCCCTCTGAATAATGATGGAGTTCGTCAGTTGGGGTTACAATTCCCAACTAAATGGAAAGTCATAAAATTCATGTTCCAAACCACCAACCAGTTGTTATATCCGATTATATTCCCAGTAAACCCTTTATGCGTTGGTTCATGACTGTTTCTTGTTGGTTAACCATGGTATGTCTATTATAGATCCCTGTTATATATGTCTCTTAATCATTAATCCCATTGTAGATTCTCATTATCTTCTCATTATATAAATCTGTTTTTTTGTTGGTTAATGATGACATACAATCATTGTCATGTTAAACTATGTCATCATTAACTATGACAATGCCAAACATAGTTTTTAGCCAATCATTGTCATGTTTGTTGTTGGTTAATTACAATCATTGACATTACATTTGTAAATTTCGTGTGACAACCATTGTTTTTAGCCCCACTTCCCCTGTCATCAGGCTACCGTGTTTGGACTTCTGCGCAGGGCTGATCTGCACTGCATCGAAGCCCAATTCAGCTGCGAGGTGTTTTTTGGCGAGGCAAAATGGGAAAAGATATGAAGCAACAATGGGAATTTAACCATCAAAACATTGGGAAATTCTTGAGTGGAATATTGATCACCAATTAGCCATTCCATTCAAAATTCACCATCAAAAGATCAAGAAATGAATCGCTAAAAGATCGCGGAAAGTGTGGGGCTTCACCATCAATGTTGGACAATTGGGAAATTCACCCCACTAAAAAGTTGGGGATTTAACCATTGACGTGGACAGTTGAAGTTCATTGAAGTTCTGGATATGGAATCAATGTGAGTATACAGTATACCCCAATGTTGGACAAAGAGTCATAGGACTAGAGGACCCGAAACCTTTGAAAATGGACTAATCCAACTATCAATCCCTACTTTCAGTGTTTAAATCCGAATAAACAATAGTAACTCTAGTTATTTTCATCAACTTAGACCTATCTTGTACCCTTCGCTAATCAAACATGGCTTGCTGGACCATCAAACTGTTAGTTCGATGATTTTCCAACTAAATATCCATGTATAATATAATATAATATATATATATACACATCAGATGTTCCCATGTTTTTCGCACCATTTTCCTATGATTTCCCCCTTGTTTCAGGGGATTTGCTCCATTTAAACAGCCCATCCCACACTGTGCCTATGTCTTGTAGCCTCTCCAGGACCAATCCAAATGGCCAGTGGAAGGCATGGAAAATGCTACGTGGCGCCTGCGCCACAAAAAAAGGGACCCATCTTGTTGTGGGTAATGACTGGCCATCTTGCAACAAAGGGATATATATTTATATAATTATATATACATTTATTTGTTTCATTGTTCCATTATGTTTGGATTCCCATATATGATCTATATCCTTGGTATACCCATTAGGTTTGGATTCTCCCATGACATCGGATAGGTGACTGGTTGGTGGTTGACCTAGCCCTCTGAAAAATATGAGTTCCTCAGTTGGGGTTACTATTCCCAACTGAATGGAAAGTCATAAAATTCATGTTCCAAACCACCAACCAGTATAAATATTATATATGTGAGATGTCCTAATTATACATGTATAGATGTATACTAACTATAGATGTATATATGTATACATAGATTACATAAATATATGTACAGTAACTGTATGTATATTGGCAATCAAGCACTAACTGGCCTTTCTGACCCCAAGTACGAAGCTTGGATTCGGCTGCTCGGGACACAGTGAGACGATCGGACATGTGATCATCGAAATGGTGATATGAAAATATTGCAGTAATCACATATTAGTAATGGTGATTAATGACTAATATATGGTCATCAATGGTGATTAATGACTAATATTTTGATGATTACTAATATATGATTATTCATTAATGAGTAATATCATCGAAATGATAGTCACATATTAGTAATCATCAAAATCATCGAAATGATATGAAAATATTGCAGTGACATAAATACCATTAATATCATTCATATCATTAATGTGAATATATGTGATTATATTGCTGTCATATCAATTGTACAGTGTATATATAGATATATATTCAATCAACATCAATCAACCATGCTGGCAGACTGGGAGAGGAGTATCATTGCTTAATTTACACAGAAAATCACAGAATGTAAATACTCAATGACACATTATATGTATTATATGTATTATATGTATGATAAATCAATGTACATTAAAAACCAAACTTTATATAGAAATCTGGTAAAGACCAAGGCTTGACCAGTTGGGTTCCGTTGAGATCCCCGGTGACTGGACAGTTAACCTTCGCTGGGAAATTCCCGTGGCCCCCCTCTGTGGAGGATTTTCCACATGGAAATGCCGTTTGATGACCAGAGGCTGTCCCATTAAATATCGAATATTATATAATATTATACTCCATAACCAGAGAGTAATATCGAATAACTGTTAGTCATAAAATATATATATATATATTCACATTACCCTCTGGTGATGACATTCACAGCAATAGCCATGGAAAGATCCACCATGCTATTAAATAAGAACGGTAAAACATCTATTTCGATTAGGGCCATCTATACCATGGCAAACTGTTAGTCATAACCAGATGGTATTACTATCACCATAATTATATGAGCCATCTATACCATGGCAAACTGTTAGTCATAACCAGATGGTATTACTATCACCATAATTATATGAGCCATCTATACCATGGCAAACTGTTAGTCATAACCAGATGGTATTACTATCACCATAATTATATGAGCCACTATCAATCCATGACTAACATAAAAAGATTCTTAACCTTCATACAAACTATAACCAAATGGTAATATTCACTATTATGAACAAAATAACCATGGTGGATAACCATAACCAATATTAACACTAACCATATTCATAATATTCATAATAATATTACCACTACCTTCATAACCAATATGATTAACCAGCCGGTGGATTGAAATATCCAGGAGGCTGGTGGATGCACCCAGCCGCCCAGCCTTGACCCTGCTGGCACAAGGTGCTCCCGTCCAGGGAATGCGTCGCTCGGTACCTCGCAAAGGGACGTCGCGAAGGGGCAAACGTCCGGGCCGGTGGTGAGGTCAGAACAAATGGTCAGTAAATGGTATGTACATATACTGTAAACATATGTAATGGATAATTACTGTTATAATATACAGCAACCCCGTTGCAAACATGCTGAAGTTTGTGAAATCCGAATCTAAGATAGTGAAAAAGTACTTTTAGGCATCTTTTTCGGGCTTACGCTCTCACTCTCTCTCAATATGTATATATATATAAATAAATAAATAAATATATATATATATAATGTGTGTGTGTGAAATAACATGTATATATATGTATGAATGTATACATATATTTTATATATATATATATTATAGATATGTATATATATATATTATAAATATGTATATATATATATACATTACATGTGTATGTAGATATATATATATATGTACATTACATGTATATATTTTATATATGTATATAGAAACTCGAAATTCTGAGGCTTCAGGCAAACATCATAAAATCACATAAAATCATGGTTCCTCACTAAGCTTCGATCATTTTCCCAGTTAATCCCCTTTCATTACTCAAAGTCTTTTGGAACATATTGGAACCAGCATTTCCCATCATTTTCCACTTATAACTTATAACCATGAGTTGTCCCATCATGTTCCTTTCTTTCTTGGTTAAATCCCATTATATCCCCATTACATTTCCCATTCTCTGCCCATAAAGTGCTGTTAAATCAACATTCCCATGTTTTTTCCCATGATCTTGCTGGTAAACTCCCCCATTCCCCCATGATATTCCTATAGTTTTCATGGAAAAAAATCCAGAAAACTTAACCCCCCATTTCCCCCATTTCATGTTCTCATCTCAAAAATCACCCATGATTTTTGGTGCTTTCCCCCATGATTTTCCCCTCATTTGGCAGTGTGTCAAAACCTTGTACCCCTGTAGTTCACATCAAAATAGCTGGTAAATGGATGTTCATCCCACTAAAAATTGTATTTTCATAGGTATTGATCCATGGCCATTTTTCTCCAACCCCCAGCCCCCGGCACCTGCACCCAGCATCCGCGCCGCGTCTGCCTCCGGCCGCTTCGGCTTCGCCGAAGACGGCGGCCAGGACAGGTGCCCGCCGTGGCCGCCGTGGCCGCCGTGGCCGCCGTGGCCGGGCGGGGGAGCGCCGGCCTGGTGCTTGGAAAACCATAGGAAAACCATAGGAAAATGGTGATTTAACCACTATAAATGGTGATTTTCTATGGTTAACACTGGAGAATAATGGGATGACAATGGGATTTACCCTCTGGTAAACTTACGAAAAGCTATTGAAAATGGCCATAGAAATAGTGGATTTACCCATTGAAAATGGTGATTTTCTATAGATATGTTAGTTTATCAGAGGGTAAGTATCATAGAATATCATGGTGAATAATATGAATAATGTGAATTAGAAAATACAGTATATCATACTATTATCATGATGAATACACTATGAATATAATATGATTATAACAGTGTATCATGATGAATAATGATATGTATATATATATATATATGTGATATGAGTGGTGGACTAAATTACTTACTACCTGCAATGGACATCCCATGTCCACTCCCCACTGAGTCTTCCGCTAATTTTGTCGGTTACTCATGTACATAATGATATAACATTACCGCCAGACGCTGTGTGGTCTGTGGGTAATATTATATAATATGACTAATTGAATAAAGATATAACATTAATATGAATGAATCATGATAGTGACAGCTACTTAAAACATCTGAATATAGCTCAGAATATCTGAATACGATATTGGGGAAATATGGGGAAATCATGGTAAATCACAACATATCTGCTAAAAATAGTGTGATTCCCAATAACGGTTCGACATTCTTCGTGGTGACCTTGCCTCAAAGTCCTGTATCTCATCGAACAATGGCCAGGAATGCATGGGTCCCGCTTCCTCCCAGACCTTGAAAAAGCGGATTCCATGCGACACTTGAGGAAGCTGGGGATGAAAAATCTGATGTTGGATCAATGGTGGATTTACCCATTAGAAATGGTGATTTTCCATTGTTATGTTAGTTTACCAGAGGGTATCAACTTTGGATTTGTCACCTATGGCAAAAAAAAAACGGCAAGGAAAATCGATGCATTTTTTTTATGTTTGATATTTTGGAGAGCTACCCCAATCCGCTGAAACACAAAACTACACTGGCTGCCATCGTGTTTGATCCAAGGTGCATAAGTATTGCTGGCTTCATGGAGGATACAATACCTGGGTTTCAGTCTTCAGATGGCAAAAACAGCAGACTTGGAAGATGATTTGGAGGTTTCCTAAAGAGAGCGGGTAGTCATGGGGGGCGAGGTTGTGAAAGTCCTGATTTTGTTGTATTAGTCATTAAATTCATAATTATATCAGTCATTACATTAATCATTATATTAATCATAATAATATTCATTATATAAGTCATTAAATGAATCATTAGATTAATCATTATATTTATCATGATATGCCTCATGAAATTAATCATTATATTAATCATTATATATATGTAAAATCATTATATTAGTTATTTTATAAACCATTCAAAGAATCATTCAAATTAATCATTATATTTATCATTCTATGAACCAATTATATCATTTTATTTATCATTCATTAATCATGATATTAATCATTTTATTTGTCATTATAAAAGTCATGAAATGAATCATGAAATGAATCATTATATTTATAATGAAATGATTCATTATTTTAGTCGTTGTACAGAAAATTATACTAACCATTAAATTAATCATTAAATGAATCATCATATATATAATCATTGTTTTAGTCATTATATAAATCATTATATGAACCATTTTATTAATCATTATATTAGTCATTCAAATTAATCATTACATTATTCATTATATTAGTCATTGAATTAATCTTTTTATTAGCCATGATATTCATCGTTTTATTCATCATGATATGAATCATATTAGTCATTAAATTAATCATTATATTAATCATTATATTAATAATCTAAAGTTCATTATACTAGTCATTATATTTATCATTATATCAATTATTATATTAATCATGTTATTAATCATGAAAAAATACATATATAATCATTATATTAGTCATTATATTAGCCATTTTATTTATTGTTACATTAATCATTAAATTAATCATGAAATTAATGATTATATCAATCATTAAATCATCATTATATTAATCGTTTAACCAATCATTTCATTAATCATTCAATTAATCATTATAGAAATATGTCATGATATTAATCATTATAAGTCATTAAATTAATCATAATATAAATTATTAAGTTCATCATTATAATAGTCATTATTTTAATCATTTAATTAATCATTATAGTAATCATTATGTTAGTCATTTTATAAGTCATTAAATGAATCATTAGATAAATTATTATATTTATCATTATATGAATCATGATATAAATCATGATTTTAATCAGTATATGAATCATTTTATTAGTCATTATATAAGTCATTAAAAGAATCATGAAAAATATATTTATCATTCTATGAATCATGTTATTAATCATTATATTAGTCAATAAATTAAAAAAATATACCAGCCATTACATGAATCATTATATTAATCATTATATTAGTCATTATATGAATCATTAATTGAATCATGAAATGAATCATTATATTTATCATTATATGAATCATTATATTAACCATTTTATTAATAACTATATTAGTCAGTGTATTAGTCATTATATTAATTATTTCATTAATCATTATATGAATCATGATTATAATCATGATATTGATCATTTTTTTAATCATTATATTTATCATTATATGAATCATGATATTAATCATTATATTAAGCATGAAAATCATTATTATAGCAATGATTACATTGATCATTATATTGATCATTATATTAGTCATTTTATGAACCATGATATTATTTATTCAATAAATCAAGATAGATAGACATATACATATATATATATAATCATTATATTAGTCATGATATAAGTCATTAAATGAAGTTTGGTTGTCCATGTTTTTTTTGCAATTTGGCCTGGGGGGCGCAGGTGTGCAAATTGTAGAAACGCGCATTTTTTGAGAGGTATTGTGATGAAAGCATATTCATATGAAAAACATGCAAAACAACTATGGAAAAATCAAAAAAAAACAAGAAAAACAAAAAGTTCAGACCCATGGACAAGGTCTGGGGAGAGGCCTGGCTGGGGACATGGGTCTGAACTTTTTGTTTTTTTTTTGGTTTTTCCATTGTTTTTTGCAGTTTGGCCAAAACCTCGAGAAAATCTAAAAAAACAAAAAAAACACAAAGTTCAGACCCATGGGCAAGGTCTGGGGAGAGGCCTGGCAGGGGACATGGCTCTGAACTTTTTGTTTTTTTTGTTTTTTTTTGTTTTTCCATGTTTTTTTGCAATTTGGCCAAAATTTCGAGAAAACCAAAAAAAACAAAAAGTTCAGACCCATGGGCAAGGTCTGGGGAGAGGCCTGGCAGGGGACATGGGTCTGAACTTTTTGGTTTTTTTGGTTTTTTTGGTTTTTCCATTATTTTTTGCAGTTTGGCCAAAACTTCGAGAAAACCAAAAAGAACAAAAAAAACAAAAAGTTCAGACCCATGGGCAAGGTCTGGGGAGAGGCCTGGCAGGGGACATGGGTCTGAACTTTTTGTTTTTTTTGTTTTTTTTGGTTTTTCCATGTTTTTTTGCAATTTGGCCAAAACTTCGAGAAAACCAAAAAAAAACAAAAAAAAAACAAAAAGTTCAGACCCATGGGCAAGGTCTAGGGAGAGGCCTGGCAGGGGACATGGGTCTGAATTTTTTGTTTTTTTTGGTTTTTCCATTGTTTTTTGCAGTTTGGCCAAAATTTCGAGAAAACCAAAAAAACCAAAAAGTTCAGACCCATGGGCAAGGTCTGGGGAGAGGCCTGGCAGGGGACATGGGTCTGAACTTTTTGGTTTTTTTGGTTTTTTTGGTTGTTCCATTGTTTTTTGCAGTTTGGCCAAAACTTCGAGAAAACCAAAAAAACAAAAAAAACAAAAAGTTCAGACCCATGGGCAAGGTCTAGGGAGAGGCCTGGCAGGGGACATGGGTCTGAACTTTTTGTTTTTTTTGTTTTTTTTGGTTTCTCCATGTTTTTTTGCAATTTGGCATGGTTGTTTTTTTGAATGTTTTTCATGTGAAGATGCTTTCATCACAGTACCTCTCAAAAAATGCGCGTTTCTACAATTTGCACACCTGCGCCCCCCATGGGTACCCCTTCTGCCTAAAATGGGGGTACCCCGAAATCATCCATGGTATTTTCGGATTTTTCATTATGAACCAGCTATTGGGGATCCCCCATGCCTATACATGAAATTCCATGGCTTGCCAGTGGCAGATGCCAGGAGATTCTGACTAAACTTGGGCATAGATACCGTCGTCAAATGGTATACAGAACCATGGACTGACGGAGGGGTCTCTTTAACATAGCTATTGATTGACCCATTAATAGCATGCTGATTTTCCATAGCTATGTAAACGTTTACCAGAGGCTAATGACAATGATTCAAGCTGAAATTGGCTTTGGGGAGATCCAATTCCCATCTCCAAGCGACTTGAATTGCTGCCCCACTGGCACCTCCCAAGGGCTCCACGTGACGCGAGGTGGGAAATCCCCGTGGCCGAAAAACGGATGGGAAATTCATGGGAAAATCAGCGGAACAGTTCTGGAGAATTTCCAGAGAAATCCCAGGTTTTCTGGAGGTCTCGCGAACGCGAAAATCATCACTGGGGCATGAATTCTTCAGCAAGCCATCTTGGATTAATTACATTTAATTACTGGGTAAACTGGTCAATCCCCAAACACTGGTCTTCTGTTTTCGAAACAAGATGTGCATCAATAGGGTGAATCCAGGAATGGGATTCGGGGATTCCTGAGGCAGATGGATACCACTTCCATTGAATCCTGGTTGGATAAGAACGGGATTCCCCGTTATGGGATTGTTATAATCTCCAATGACTATTGGGTAATTTTCATCCCCAACTATTATTGGGTAATATAATCCCCAACTAATCATCAACCCTGCCAGGGGTGGAACGCAGCCACTGCTCAAATGAAAGTTCCAAAAGGGCCGATGGGCGATGTCTCTGATGGGTCATACTTCTGATGGCTACTGCTATTCCCTATTTAAGCAATCAACACGGCCTTGGTTCCAGAAGCTAATACTAGTTTCATATCTCATAATAGTCCGATATCTTATTGGTTATTTATCCATATATATATATGTATGTCATATCCCATGATCATGGTGCTTAAAACCATTTAAATCCTATATTTGCTCACAATAAACTATATGACTAATGGGTTCTATATCATTATGAACATAGTAATATGTATCATAGTATTAGTATATAAGCACAATAACCAATTTATTTATCAAATCAATCATTTATCCATCATTTTTTGTTGCTGTCTCGGATGAGATCCTCATATTTCCGTGCTGGTATATCCGTGGAGTTGTCCGTTAATAGTACATTAGTTGGGATTTTATAACCAGTTATATGGTATTACAATAGTTGGATATTGTTGGTATTGCTATTAGTTATACAAGTAGAATTCCATTTATTAGTAATAGTTTGGATTGTGATTACTAAAACCATTTCAAGCCTATAGTACTGATGACTGTAACTATCATAACCAGATTGTCCAATTGTTCATATAATAAGAAGTATTAAATGGGAAAATGGGATTGTAGGATTGTGTGGGATAATGTTGAAAATCATCCTATTGGTTAAATTATAGTTCGTTGTCCATGAGGAGGTTTCTTAAAGTGGGGGGTACCTCTAACAATCCCAGGACAATCATCCCATTAATCAGTATAGTACATGGAAACCATCCCATTAAAATGCCGGTTGCTTATAATGTGGCTAAAACAATCATAAACCATCCCCCAGTCATCACCATGTTTATAGGTGGTCTAACTCATTCCCAAATTGCTGGTTTATGACATTGTTTTACCCATATTAATCATCCCATTCATCATCCCATAATCCTTATATAATCCCTATATAATCCCATTAATCAACAATAATAAACCATCCCCCAGTCATCACCATGTTTATAGGTGGTCTAACCCATTCCCAAATTGCTGGTTTATGACATTGTTTTACCCACATTAATCATCCCATTCATCATCCCATAATCCTTATATAATCCCTATATAATCCCATTAATCAACAATAATAAACCATCCCCCAGTCATCAGCATTTTTATAGGTGGTCTAACCCATTCCCAAATTACATTGAATTGGATGTCCATAACTTCCTCTTCTTTTTGCCCCATGTTTGGCAAAACGGACCTTGGCTTCCGTGAAGGAGCCTTCCCACAATATGGCGCCTTCACGACACCAATTTGCCCCAGAAAAATGCTGGGTTTCATGGGATTCCACCAACCGAAATGGTGATTTTAATGGAGATGCACTGGTTTTGGGTGGCTAGTTCAGGCCGCCATCATGGGGGTATGACATGGTATGACTTTTTATGAAAATCATGGAAAGTTGTCATGTCGGAAAAAAAAAAAGTCATAATTACAATGGAATAACCGTTAGAAAAGGAGGAGTTATCAAGATCAAGTCACTGGAAGACCAGCGGACAAAAAAAAATGCCATGGTTAGGATCTGAAACACTCCCTTTATCTTTGGGGGGAGCTCGTGATTTTAACCCATACCCGGTTTCCCAGGTGATTGGCCAAGCCCAACAACACCAAGCCAAATAGGTGAAAATGTGCGTTTTTTCATGCTATTTCTACCAGATTCCATCCATGTCCATCCATTTTCCATCCAATTTCCCCTGTTTTAAACGGGACACTTGGAGAAGCTTTCTACAGGCATCGCTCATCGTTCCGATCGTTCCGAACGAGCAACCCGTGCCCACCAGATCCCGTCACCTTCTTCGATCTTCTTCTGCTTGAACTTCCAAGCCTTGGACAGTGAGGTACAGGATGGGGCCCCATAGTTGGCTAAGTTGGTTAAGTCCAATAAGTAGGTTTATCGGAAAAATCACATAATGTAACTATAGTTAAAGGAGATTATAAATCAACTTATAACTGGGGGGGCACCATCCTGTATTCTCTAGAATACCATATTGAAATTCCCCAGTACCTTAGGATTTGATTCTGCGATAGCTCCACCACTTTTGAAAAATCTCCGGATTGCTGAAGGGAGCAATCAAGTCTTGAAGGGGTTGCAGATTAGCATGGCCCCTGCGCAAAGATCCAAACAAATTGCACCAATCTGGTGCTGTATGGCTCAAGAAAAGGGGTGCAGTGCCTCACAACTGCAGCGTGGGTTATGAGCCCAAGGAGGTTCACGGTGTCGTCCTAAGGTGGGGCGCAACATGGAGCGGAGGCGAGAAAGCTCGCAAGCTCGTCGGGCTGCTGGTGGTGGTGCCGTGCAGCTGTCGGCAGAAGAACTGCTGGCGCAAATGGGCGCTGGTGGACCTGCGGGCGGCGGTGATGCTGGTAGTGGTGGGCAAGAGCTGGCTGAGGGGTTCCATGATGCCCTGTCGAGGGATGGCTCAGTGCAACCTCGCGCAACTGGTCCTGCGCAAGTGGAAGGGGGGGTTGTAGGTGTCCGAAGTGTTAGGATCCCGAAAAATGCGGGAACTGACGATGGGTCTGGTGCTCGTGGCATAGCAGGGGTTCCTAGAGCATTAGGGCCAGCCTCCTCAGGCGAATACGGTCAGGGCCAAAGCTCCTTGGATGGAGCCACTGGGGTTCCTCAGAGTTCCTTGGGTGGTGCCGCTATGGCACCTCAATGTGCCTTGGATGGTGCCGCTATGGCGCCTCAATGTGCCTTGGGTGGTGCCGCTATGGCACCTCAATGTGCCTTGGGTGGTGCCGCTATGGCGTCTCAGTGTGCCTTGGGTGGTGCCGCTATGGCGCCTCAATGTGCCTTGGATGGTGCTGCTATGGCGCCTCAATGTGCCTTGGGTGGTGCCGCTATGGCGTCTCAGTGTGCCTTGGGTGGTGCCGCTATGGCGCCTCAATGTGCCTTGGATGGTGCCGCTATGGCGCCTCAATGTGCCTTGGGTGGTGCCGCTATGGCGTCTCAATGTGCCTTGGGTGGTGCCGCTATGGCGTCTCAGTGTGCCTTGGGTGGTGCCGCTATGGCGTCTCAATGTGCCTTGGGTGGTGCCGCTATGGCGCCTCAGTGTGCCTTGGGTGGTGCCGCTATGGAGTCTCAATGTGCCTTGGGTGGTGTCGCTATGGCGCCTCAGTGTCGCTTGGATGGTGCAACCGGCACACCTCAACGTGCCTTGGTTGGGGCCATTAGGGCACCACAGAGCTCCTTGGGTGGCGGTGCGTCTGAAGCACCTCGTCCCTTGGTTGGGGCCGCTGATGCACCTCAAGGTGCCTTGTGTGGTGTTGGCAATTCACCTGATGTTGTAAGGGGTGGTCCGGTAGGAACTGCCGGGTCCTCACCTAGTGTTGGCCTCTTGGAAAGACCAGCCGGGGTCTTGGTTGAAAAGATCTGGGAACGGATCACAGGCGCCTTGGATGATGCGAATGATGCATCAAGGTTCGGAGCGCAATCTTCGGGTGGCACCGTGGGGGCATCTGGTCAGGGTCCCGTGGGAATAGGGATGATCGGTGACTTGGTCGGTACCTTTGATCCTGCTGGGATGCTTGGTTCGGGGGTTGAGTCGTTCGATATTTCCACGCCACGTGGAACAGCCGGTGCCTTGGGTGTGGAACAGCCACCGGGACTTGTTGTTGAGGGTAGGGTTATGGAAGAGCCCCAAATAGTACCCTTTTGGTCTCCCGAAAGAAAGGCTTATGAAAGGATGGGTTGTGAGTGGGAGAAAAATCAAAGGATGTCAGAGGGTGGACATGGTTCGGTCTCATACCAAACCGGCTCCGTGCCAGCGCTGTCAGCGGGTTTGGGAGTAGGTCAAGGGTTTGGAGTCCAATCACAAAATGAATCCCCCCCAAGAGATGTCTTGATGGATCCGGTTGAGCTGTTTCGGATTCGATGTATGAGGGATGCTGAAGAAAGGTTTAGGCGAGGTCTTCAACAGATTGCGTGTCCTGAACAAAACTCAGCGGGAACCTCGGGCGGGTCGTTTGCTACCGCTGTTGAAGAAACTGAAGGTTTTGTACCTCCACCTCCTCCGGGGCCGCCACCGGCCTCGCCACCTAGGGTTGGAAATGGTGGTATGGGTTCGGGAATGGAAGTTACTGGTGGTTTGGGTCATGGGTCCATGGGTCTGTTGATGCCATGTGGTGGCAACATGTTTGGCGCTGTGCCGCCGCCGCCTCCGCCCTTGCCGCCAGTGCCACCCATGCCGAGAGAGGGTGGAAATGCTGGAGGATTTGGGTTTGGGATTGGTGAAAACCCCAATGAAACTCTTCGTACGTTTGAGTTGCCTAAGCTGGATTCTAATGCAACACCACTGACGTTTGGGGATTGGTGGAGTCTCTTGGATTCACAAATGGGAGATTTGTCGTATTCCTCAGGGATTTGGTGGGGATTGGTGAAAGGGGCAGCGGAACGGTGTTACCGTGAGTGGTTGGTCTCTGATCCTGTGACTCGGCTGAGACTGCGGCCGACAGTGGATGCTGCCACGGCACGATGGCCGCGCACGGAACGAAGAGCCTTGGGTATGCTTCTCCAGGCAATTCCGGAGAATCTAAGGTCCGATCTCGTTGCCAGTCGGAGGTTGACAGTGGATCAAATTCTTTTCAAGCTCCTTGTCACATACCGACCGGGTGGTGCCTCTGAAAGGTCAAAGGTGCTGACTAGCATCACTGAGGGCCGGTGTGGGGACTCTCCGGGGGAAGTGTTGGAATGGGTGAGGAATTGGAGGAGAAACATCACACGTGCCAATGAGTTGGGTATAACCATTCCGGATGCCATGGTGTTAATGGGTGCCCTTCAACGATCACATGACATGTTGAGCATGAAATCACCTCAAGTTGCCTACCGTCTCAACACGATCCGTCAACAACTTGGCGTCGACCGTCAGCCGGTGTTTGGAGCCGTCTGGAGCTTTTCGGAACATCTTCAGACGGAAGCCGAGGAACTGATGATCAGTGGTTCGGTGCTGGTTGGTGATGGTGGTCCCCAAAAAGGGTCGAATCCCAAACCGGTTGTGAAATCCCTCCAAAATGTGGGTTCTACTGCCCCCCAAAAAGGTCAAGATGGGTCTAGGGATCCGCCGAAATCAAGTGCCTTGGCTTCAAATGTGAATGCAGGGTCAGTGACGTCAAAACATGCGTGTCGGTTTTGGGGTAAGGATGAAGGGTGTAAACATGCTGACAAGTGTCGGTTCGTACATGCCATGCTCAACCCAAAAGATGGACGATGTTTTTTGTGTTCAGCCTTGGGTCACTCAAAAAAGGATTGCCCAAATGCAGGAGGTGGGAAAAACGCGAAGGTCGCAAAAACGAAGAGTAAGGATTCCCCTCCCAAAAATAAGGGTTATGAAGGGAAGAAAGAAGTGAGGGTTCAAGATGAAGTTTCGAAATCATCGATCCCGGCTCCGGCTGGCGGACTTAGTGATTGTTGTGAGGACGTTGGATCGAAGAAAGGGTTGGACATGATAGACTCAGTTCACACCCTCATGAAGTCATTGACTCCCCACGTCAAGATGATTAACATGAAAAAGTCGAATGTGAACGAGCTCAAAACAGGTCTTCTGGATGGAGGTGCAACCAACGCCTTGCGTGTTGGGACTGCTCAGGAGCTGGCCGATGCGGTGCCAGTTCAGGTAGAGTTGGCGGCTGGGACCGCTCAGCTCTTCCAGGACCCCAACACTGGAACTCTCTTGACTAAGGAGGCTGTTGAACCGATTGTACCGTTGAGGGGGCTCATCAACTTAGGGTACCGAATTCAATGGGATACCAATGGTTGTGTCATCGAACACGGAAAACATGGCCGAATCAAGTGCTGGTTGCGAAATGGATGCCCTGTAGTTCTTGAAAACCATGCATTGCTGTTGATCGACGAGATCGAGGGGTATGAATGCTTTCAGCGCCTTGGTCCAAAAATTGCCATGGGTCAGGTAACGGAAGAGGTCATGGAGTGGTGGTCCCAACGGTTCCCTTTGGTACCCGAGTCGGTGGTCCAATACATGGTAGGGCAGGGGGAGAGTTGGGACTCGTCTCAACTGCCTTGGAACAGGAAAATGCGGAAGCGGTTTCAGGGAGCTAAGGGTCTGGTGATCCACCTGTTTGCTGGTGGTGGGAACAGTTGTAAGGATTGGGAAAAGGGTTGGCCGTCTGGATACGAAATGGTTGCTATTGACATTCAAGCCAATCCCCAAATGGACATCCATAACCGACATGTATGGGCGTACCTCACTTGGTTGGTTCAAAATGTCCCGGTTGTTGGTATCGTGGGTGGTCCCCCCTGTCGCACTGTATCTCGTCTTAGAAATATCCAGCCGGGTCCGGCGCCTCTCAGGGGCCGGTGGGAGAATCGGTTTGGGTTGCCTTCCATGTCTCAGACCAGCAAACTGAAAACAGATAGTGACTCCGCGTTATTCTTGAAGCAGTTGGGGTTGTATAGCCTTGCTAAGGAAAACCAGCACGAACATGCTCCTGATGTAGGGTTTCTGTTGGAGTCGCCTGAGGACCCTGCTGGATATGCCGGGGAAAAGCAAGCACCGAGTTTTTGGGCGTGGCCGGAATGGGAATATGTAACTCGGTTGGACCCCTCAATCCGTAGGATCTCCTTTGACCAAAAATGTTTTGGGCATACTCAAGTCAAACCAACCACAGTGGCTACGAATCTCCAAGGGTTTGGCGAGCTTGATGGTTGTCGGGCTGCAACTCGGGGGGAGCCACTCGCGAGTGACTTGGTGGAAAGGTTTCAGCAGACCAGCAGTTGGTCATGCTGGGCTCCTGGTCTGAAAAAGGTGGTGCGGGTAGCTTTGAGTTCACTGTGTCGGGCCCATGCAAATATGAACCCCGAATTAAAAAAGGCTTTGAACTATGAAGAATGGAAAACCCATATCCGACAGGGTCACCAACCTTACCGGAGGGACTGCCGGGCTTGCATCTTGGGGATGGCGGCTGGTGCTCCTCACCGACGTCGGAAATTTGCAGGCTCCTCGGCATGGTCTATGGGTGTGGATGTGGTCCCAATGATCAAAACTAGGGATCCAGCGACTGGTCAAGTGGTTAAAAATGTCATGATTGCCACGGCGTTGGTTCCGGTGTTTGATGATGAATATCCCAAATCCCCAAAAGACGAATCCAATGGGCCCCATGATGATGAAAACCCTAGTGTAGGTCCGGGGGAGTCATGGGGTGATGGCCTGGAAGAAGATGAGTACGCACTGTGGCCTGAAGAAAACGCGGAAGAACCTCCCTCCGCGGGAGCGCCGAAGGTGTGTGAAGAAAGACCCTCAGGGGAATCAAGCCTTTCTGTTGAGGAAGGGAAGGTCCATGGTGAAAAAGAGAGGGTTGACCCGCTCAAAGCACATGTGGATGAGTTGAGTCAGCCTCTCCGAGTGCGGCATGTGACCCTGGCCACAACGCTGACCAGCCGTCGGGCAGGGGAAGTGCAACATGGCCTGAACCTTCTTTACACCAAATTCAAATATATGGGAATTGAGGTTCAACGGATTCATTCGGATCGGGCTAAGGAATTCTTATCCGCACCAGTCCGTGCCTGGTGTGCCCGGACAGGTGTGGTCCAGTCAATGTCCCCGGGCGATGACCCCCAGGCCAACGGACATGTCGAATCAGAGGTGGGACAGGTTAAGAGACGGACCAGACTGTACTTGCACGAAGCCGGTCTGGACCCGAAAAGTTGGCCTGGAGCACTTAGGTATGCTGTTGAGGAGAGGTGTAGGAAACAGTTGGCCCTTCTGGGAGTGCCTGCACTTCCCATGCTGCCTTTCAATGCCTCAGTTGCCGTGAAACGGAAGCGCTGGCATGACCGAGGTCACCTAGCGCCACCTTTTGTTGAAGGTCACCTGGTTTGTCCGAGTCCTCTCATGCACAATGGTTGGGTGGTTCTTACGAAGGATCTCCAGGCGGTTCATGTTAGGGAAGCGCTGGTTCCGGCTCCCTTGGGTGACGAAGCGGCTTTGGCTTTGCATGAGCATGCCATGCCCCCGATTCCCGTGGAGGAAGAGGAAAGACCCCCATGGCGGCTAGTGGGGAAACAACCAAGACCAGGTCCTGAGGCCCGTGAAGGTTCTAAGATACCCTTGCCCCATGGTCGGTATGATTCCCATGGTTTGTTGGAGGATGAACCCCAAGATGATTATGAACCCAGTATTGCTCCTACTGACATCAACGGCGCCTTGGATGACGGGGTTGATCCGTCCGGTCTCTTGGATGACGGAGTTGAACTGTCCGGTCTCTTGGAAGACGGGGTTGATCCGTCCGGTCCCTTGGAAGGCGGGGATGATCCGTCTGGTGCCTTGGATGCTGGGAATGATCCAGCAGGTCGTGAAATTGGGGGGAGCGATGCTGGGAATGTGGATGGTCCAGCGGAAGCCGCTGGGGGGGAGCCTCCTAGGGTTTTTAAAGCTGCTGAAAGGAAATCTAGGGCTGTCTGCGAAAAGTTCATTGTCCAAAGGGTTTCATGCAGGAGGTTGGAGCAGGTCTTTGTGGAACAACATGCGTCCATTCAAGCAAAAATCCAGGACCTTTTAGGTGAAGTGCCTATGACTGGTGAACATGGTAGGGAGGTTGGTACCTCGGTCCAGTGGCTGGTATCGGAACGGGATGGGCTGGAACGGGATCTCAAAGTGTTGGATGAATGGGATCACAGGGAAATCATGAAACTATGTGGATTGAATGCGGGAGGTGAACAGGTGCATCTGGGTGAAGATGGAGAGGTTTTGCAAACAACCACCATCTCTTTGGAAGACGTCCGAAGGGATATTGCCTCTTGGGTACCCGCCATGAAAAGTGAGTATGGTTCCCTGGTTCACGAAACTAAGGCCATAATTCCCGTGGACGAAAAAGACCTGGACCCCTCTAAGGTGGAATTTGTTCCGGGGAAACTGGTTTGTACAATCAAGGCGGGCCCAAACGGGGGAAAACGGAAGTGTAGAAGTGTAGTATGTGGAAATCTCCTCAACGAATCTCAGGACCCGTCACCTCAGGGCAGCTATGCGTCGGGAGCAGATGGCACTCTGATTCGCACGGCTATCAGGTATGGGGTTCAGAAAAACTGGGGTATGTCCACAACGGACATCAGAACTGCATTCCTTCTTGCTCCTCGTCCGCCGCCAGTGGAAGGGTCCCGTGAAGTAATAGTTTTGCCACCTAGAATTTTGGTGGCAGCCGAGGTGTGCCAACCAAGTGAACGGTGGAGGGTTGATAAGGCCTTGTACGGTTTTCAGTCATCCCCCAATCTGTGGGCTGGGCATCGGGACAAGACACTCCGAACCTTTCAGTGGCATGATCAAGTAACCAATGAGCTTCTTGGATTGGTACAAACTGCCGAGGGGAATTTGTGGAGAATCGGGGTAGTTGGTTCGGATGGGACAGTTCAAGGGTGTAAGGGACATCTCATAGTTTATGTTGATGATTTGATGGTGATCGGTCCCGAAACTGTTCGTCAGGGTTTTTTTGGGTAGGGTAGAACAAGAATGGAAGATATCCATGCCTGAACATGTCAATGCTGAATCCTGGGTCAGGTTTTGTGGATTTGAACTGAAATGGCAGGCGGATGGTAGGCTGGCCATTGCACAACCTTCCTACACTAAGGAACTCCTTGAAAGGCATCAGGTGACTAAAACACGTTCGTCCCCAATGCCGAAAATCGAACCTCCTGATACCACTGAGGATTTGTCCAAGGAGTCGATCCGTCGAGCTCAGGCGTTGACTGGTGAACTCCTTTGGCTCTCGATCAGAACCCGACCAGACATTGCCTTCAGTGTAGGCCAGATGGGTCGCCAAGCAACTCGCAATCCGACTTGGGCCTGTGAACTTGGCTATCATGTCCTGGAGTTTTTGGCTGGGTCACCAAATGTAGGATTAGTGTATGGTTCGTGCCTCGGTGATCACGGCACTGAAGAACAGCTAGGTATTCCCCGGCATGAAACCTTGATTGAAGCTTTTTCAGATGTCAGTTTTGCTCCCCAAGGTGGGAGGTCCCTCCAAGGCGTATTAGCATGTGTGGCTGGTGCACCTGTACAGTGGGAATCAAATAGGCAACCGTTCCCAACACTCTCCACGGCTGAAAGTGAGTTGATGGGGTACTGTGAAGCAATGACTATGCTCCAGTCAATTGAGGCTTTGATGGTAGCTATTGTGGGGGTTGATGATGGTTCAGGGTTTGAGAAGGTGATACTGGGGGATAATCAAAGCGCCATTCAAATTGTCCAGAAGCCGGACGGACCATGGCGTACAAGACACCTTCGCCTCCGGGCGACGTGCTTGAAACACAAGCTGTCAAGTGTTGAGGGGAGTTGGAAACTTAGGTATGTAAAGGGAACCGAACTGGTTGCTGACCTTCTCACAAAACCAATCACCCAGGTCAGCACCTGGAGAAAGTTTTGGGATTTTTTGGGCATGAACGGTCCATGTCCGCCGACTGAGGATCCGTCGACTGAGGTACGATCTCTCGCCCTTGCTAAGGTGACAGCGATGGAAAAGACCACTGCAGCTTGCGCTCTGTTGGCATTGGCGGTGGAAATGAAGCTAACGCATGCGGATGACGATGCGTGGGCTCCCACCACAACTGCCGTGCTCGCTGCTGCCGTGATGGCATTCTTCTACTGGCTGAGGGAGCTTATCCGATGTTTTGAGTTGGTCATTGCCGATCCATGTATAGGTTGTGGCTCACTTGGATCCGAAGAAGGTAGGGGTCTACGGGACGTTTTTATTCCCCAGGTGAGAAGCCCAGTTAGCAGTTTTGCAGAATCTGTACAGTGGTTGAAAGACTATGTACAGTGGAAAGATGCCAGGGCGGCCCGAAGGGCTGCGACGAATGAAAGTTCGACGGTTCACCAAGTTACAACGTTGGACTTGCCTGAGAATAGTGGAGGGCTTGGGGAAGAACAGTCAAGAAACAAACAAGAAAGACAGGAGGCCAGGGGAAATGAACCGGCCCACAAAATCAAAAGGTTGGAAGAAAAAATGACAAGCTCCAACCTAGGTCCGAAGGCAGAAGGTCGGTTCCGAGAGGGTTCAGGTTCCAATAGGGTTGGTTGTGGCTCGGCTGGTTGTGGCTTGGCTTGCTGTGGCTCTGCTGGGCTGATTCCTGCTGACCTTGTACTTGAAAACGCGTGGCACGGCCAGGCGAAAAGTAGTCAAGAACAAAAAAAAGGGGAAGGGGCAACCCCCTGGTGGGAAATTGAAATTTCCCGTGACCTTAGCCCCACGGGCTCCCAGGGTTCACAGTATTACCCTCGCGTGAAAGCCATGGCGATGTCAAAGGCGAAAGCGGCTGCAAGCAGTGCGGCCGGCACTGGCAGTGCTGGTAGTGGCTATGGTGTTGGTGGTTTTGGTGGGGTCAACATCAATGTGAATGTGCACACCACGACCGAGGACGCTGCGGGGTCTATGGGGACCGTTGGTGCTGTGAGAAAGCCAAGCGTTGGTGCTGTGGGAAAGCCAAGCGTTGGTGCTGGGACAGACCCATCAGATGGCATCAATCTTCCAACTGCGAGCGGTGTGATTGGACCGGGGCCTTGGCACATGGCTGCCTTTAGCCAGCCTCCGACGGTCACGAAAGACAAATGGTCGGAGGTGTCCATGGAGGGCTTGAATGGTGGGAAATTCTTGGTGCGGACGCACGGTGCAGCCCGATACCAGGGGTTTCACCCATTGCACAAGGGTTGTCCCTCTGGTGGGAACAAATTGGAGCCAGCCCGGGTGCAAATCCGTTTTCCTGTTCACCAAGAAGAAAGGAGTGAGCCAATCGTCATCGTCAACGACTGGCGAGATGCACCGACTCGCGAAAGAGAATACCAGTGGAGAGGCTATACATTTTTCAAATTGAAAAATGAAGAGCGCACCTTGCCCAGTGATTTGCCACCGGAGTTCCCAAGCTCCACCTACGTCGCGGCCGGTGATGGTGTGACCTACACCGGCGGAGATGGGGCTCGAGGTCCGCGAGCCGGTCCGGTGATTGAGCCACCAATGCCTGCCGGAGGATCCAGGGCATCGAGACCACTTACCAGGGAGGACTGCTGGGAACATATCTATGATGGACCTGTGGAAGAAGTGTGAGGCTGGGGTTTCTTTTGAACTTTGATAGCTGTGCCCCCGGCATGCTTTTGTTTGGCTGAAAGCCAAAGGGGGAGTGCGATAGCTCCACCACTTTTGAAAAATCTCCGGATTGCTGAAGGGAGCAATCAAGTCTTGAAGGGGTTGCAGATTAGCATGGCCCCTGCGCAAAGATCCAAACAAATTGCACCAATCTGGTGCTGTATGGCTCAAGAAAAGGGGTGCAGTGCCTCACAACTGCAGCGTGGATTCATTTGATTGGGACAGTCAGCAAAATATGAGGGGACCACAGATATGCATCATCTGGGCCCGAAAGAACTTGACCCAAATCCGTTGGGCGGGTTCCACAAACCTGATGTGCAGTGACTGATGGTGAAATATCTCAATTTATGCCCGGAAAACAGCCCGTTCACCTGGCCAACCAAGGTCTATGCAGATTTACCCGACCATTTATCTACAAATTACAAATACATAGATAAGGGGCTCCATTAAAAAAACCGTCCAGTTCCCATCTGGCTGGTGTGGTTAAACACCCATGATAGAGATCCATCTTCCATCTTAAATCCACATTCCAATTCCGTGTGGCAGAAACTGTGGCGCGATCCTGCGCACGAGCTCAAGGTTGAAGTTTCTCGGTCGATTTTCTCATGGTTTACATCCCACCCATCAGCGTTATGTGGAAAACCCACACCATATGTAGATCATTTTCCGAATTGAAAACCCATGGCTTTCCACATCGAACTGTTACCCTCTGGTAAACTAACAGTTTGCTATCGTATAGATGGCCCATAGAAATAGAATGAAATAGATGGTTTACCTATTAAAAATGGAGATTTTCTATAGCTACGAATTGGTACCCCCAATTTTTTCCGGATGGCCATCCGATCCTCAAAACATAAACTGACGGTCAAGTCCTGGCCAAGAACTCTTTCTATAGCTCAGTTACCCTCCGGTAAACCTTGTCCCAAAAAACGAACTACAGGGAAGATCCACCATTTTTAATGGGAAAAGCACCATTTTTAATGGAAAATCAGTGGTTAAGTATGGGAAGATCCACCAAATTTTTACATTCGGTAAATCAACGAACTTTCTTTCTGGGCCATTTAATCCAGTTCGCTATGTAACAACATTTTCCCAGGCCGGGTATCCCCAGCAAGTCGTTGACTAAAATGGGATTTATCCTTGATGATTCACCATGATGACATTCCCAAGTGTTTCTGGAAAGTCACATAGCAGCCATGGAAACCAGTCACCACCAACCAGCCACATTAGGAAAGATCTCATGAAAATTATATCCATATGAAATCGGATTATGGTGGATTCTCCTAGTCTATTCTGATGTATCCCCATTGATGTTAGGTAAGTTTTTTACTTGATTCCTAAATATTGATACTATACAGACTATAGTGACTATACACTATACTGTACTCCTAGAAATCGACCTACATCCCTGTTAAATTTATGCCACTTGTCTGATAAATTTGTGGTTGGCTGAATGCATGTTACATCCCCATCATGGTTGAAATCCCCCAAGAATTCCCATTGAGAACGTTGCTTCATATCACTGTTCTCCCCTATTATTCTTGATTCAACAAAATCGCACCGTTCTTGGAAAGCCCTAGTTTTTATGAGTTATAAAGGAGTCCTAATGATAACAGTTTTATCATCCTCATTACAATGAAGGCTAATTAAGTATAGTCTCATAATCCCAAATACTTGTGATTCATAATAACATCCAAAAATTGGGATCAATCATAACCCCCATTTGGGGATATCAAATGGGGGATATTATAACACCTCCTCTACTATAATTAATTACATCCCCCTATTTGTCTGATTGTTGATTTGTAATACCCCCATCATGCTTAATTGCTGATTAGGCCATACTAAACCAATATGATACCCGTATTCTGACCCATAAATTGACGCAACATCGCCCAACTTACGTCCAGTATATCCCAATTCTATCCCAACATTCTTGTAAATCATCAAGTTGCTGGTGTCCACAAAAATTTCTTGCTTACCATCTGGTAAACTAACATGGCTATGGAAAATGGCCCATTTATAGTTGATTTCCCTATTCAAATGGTGATTTCCCAGTTCGCAAACTGTTAGTTTACCAGAGGGTAAACCCTACCCAACATCCCTGTAAATCATCAAGTTGCTGGTGTCCACCAAAATTCTTGGTACCCTCTGGTAAACTAACATAACTATGGAAAATCACCATTTTCAATGGGAAAATCCACTATAAATGGCAATTTTCAATAGCTATTTTGACATAACCAGAGGGTAAATCCCATTGTCATCCCATTATTCACCATTATTAACCATAGAAAATCACCATTTTCCTAGTGGTTAAATTACCACCAGAGGGTTAAATCACCCAACTTTCATCGCCACGGGATGCCACGGGGCTTTTTTCGGATCCCATCCACCCAGCTGCGGCACTTCGCCCACCAACGCGCACACGGCGCCCGGCTGCCGCGCCGCCTCTGCGGCGCGCGGCGAGCGCGTCGCATCCACGCGGCAGCCGCCACCCGTTTCTGCGGCCAAAAGGTGAGATTTTTCCATGAAAAGTTTGGGTTTGAACCATTCTGAAGCCCAAAAAATGGGTGCAAAAATGGAAAATCATGTAAAATTGACGTTCGAAGAATGGTATAGTTGGGATTGACCCGTGAAAATTTGACATTTTAGCCTTCAAAGTGTGGATTTAATATGGTTTAATCAGATCAAATTGACTGTGAAATTTGACTGTGCTCTTTGTAACTCATATGTGATATTTACAGTAAGCCTCAAAAACGTGGTTTTAAGCTTGAAATTTGAAACTATGGATTCAACCATCGAAAGTTTGGAAGTCTCATTAACAAAATGAAACAATCAAAAACCATCGAAAAGTTGATATGTTGGTTATTTAGGCCGTAAAATATATGAATTTAAGCATCAAAATTGGGATGAAGAATCAAGAAACGGACATTCAACAGCGAAGAGATTACAAACACCGAAAATGATAAAATATCATGAAATATCATGAATGTACCCTCTGGTAAACTAACATAACCATGGGAAATCACAATTTTTAATGGGTAAATCCACTATCAACCACCATTTTCAATAGTTTTTTGTTAAATTACCAGAGGGTATATTGTGCTTTCCCAACCCACATCCTGGCGTCACCTTTGGGACCCGAGACGTGCGAAACGTACTACTCCCTACGGACAGGTGCCGTCCTGAGCCTCCCGTAGTTGGCTCCTGAATCAAACATGTTCTTGGGATGCTGGTTGGTGGTTGACCTACCCCTCTGAAAAATATTAATTAGTCAGTTAGGATGATTGTTCCCAAATGAATGGAAAAATAAAATTCATGTTCCAAACCACCAACCAGGATAGGTATTCAACCAATTGTCAAAATTAAGCGCCCTCAAAGGAACAGACTGGCTGGTTTGAGGATCATAGATCATTTCATTTTGGTGGTCTTATCCCAAATTCTGCTGCTTAAACCATCTCATATTCCGACTACTCTTAAGAAAACATAAGAAAACCCCAATCTTCTATGGACCTAGAATATTTACCCACATCAGCCCAAAAAAGGAAACCATCAGGGCAAACATTAGGAGCAACTCCCCGTTACAGCTGAAGAATGGGTCTGTCGGGATCAGCATCCCACATCGAGATGGACATGAAATGACCTGAATATCTAGCAACCCCCAAAAAAGAGTTGCCAAAAAGTGTGAAACCAATAAATCCCAATAAATCCCAATAAGTCCCATTAAATTCCAATAGATGGCCAGATCATGCCATGATGTTTTTTTCGACCATCCCCCCAAATAATCACCATTCCGAGTTTTTTGGGTTCAGTCAGTTGCTGATGTGGAGCCTCACCAATCAGTACCGCGGTTTCTCCAAATATGGAAATCGATTGTTTTACCCATCCACATGTCAATATATCCACTTCATGGTCTATGCTATCAACTGATTGTTGTATTTGAGTTCGGTGCTTCTGTGGATGTCTTTTTTCTTGGCTGGAACACCCTACATTTTGTTGGTTTAGGGGAAAATAGATGACTCACCTATTATTTCCATGGCCATAGCTTTCAAACATCCCCTGATGACCGGAGGGCTTTCTCCATGACTTGGAGGTTTCCGTTTCGTCATGGGGGTACCCCAAAATCATCCAAGTCATGACCATGACTGAGTATTGAAACATATGGTTTTAATTGGTTTTAGGGATCCCCTATGACTCAAGAAAACCTCAAATATAGACATGCAATCATGAAGTGGTTTCTGACTTGGGATTCCCCCCCCTTTATCTAAAGAAACCACCAATTCATCAAGTCAGATCCTTCAAGTCATGCCCATCCTCGGGCACGGCTTTCGGCGCAGCTTTTGGTTGCACCTGGGGAAGCTATGATTTCAGTTTTGAATTACTTCGGTTTACATCTTCGTTTTACTTCTATGATGTGTATTCTTTCTTTAGAAATAAGTATATTTCAGTGATGATTTACTTCCATGACTTGTACTACAGTATTTCATATTATTTCTCTAGAAATCGTAGAAATCATTCATGAAGGGACGAAAGCCCCATGAATTATTGGGCGAATCCCAATGTCCTTGCGATTTTTCATGGGGAATATTTTTGTCGGGATCTACCCGACAGTCAGTCGGGGGCATTTCACAACTAATCCTGGGTTATATAATGGGATAAGTATATATATATATATGGGATAATAATATATTGGGTTATATATGAATGGTATATAGTGGGATAACAATGGTGATACAATGGGTTAAATATATATATATATATATATTGTGGATATGTTGGTTTCTTCTTGTGGAGAAACATCCCAGAAATAGCACACATGTTCAAACAAGTTTCGAATAAATCAAACAAATCCGATATTCCTCGGATAATTGCCCAGAATATGTGTGTGTATATATATATATATTATATCACATATCATCCTCAATAATGGAGATTCTGCACCTTCGCCGCGCCATAGGCACCCGCTGCCGCTGCTGCCGCGCCCTTGACGTCTTTTCCACCGTCCTCAAAGAAGGCTTCCAGGCCTGGGAAGATCAGAAAATCCTCATAGATAGATGGATAGATAGAGATAGATAGAGATAGATAGAGATAGATAGAGATAGATAGAGATAGATAGAGATAGATAGAGATAAATAGAGATAGATAGAAATAAATAGAGATAGATAGATAGAGAGAGAGATAGAGAGAGATAGAGATAGATAGATAGATAGAGATAGAGAGAGAGAGAGATATATATATATATATATATAGAGATAGATAGAGATAGATAGAGATAGATAGAGATAGATAGAGATAGATAGAGATAGAGATAGATAGAGATAGATAGAGATAGAGATAGAGATAGATAGATAGATAGATAGATAGATAGAGATAGAGATAGAGATAGAGATAGAGATAGAGATAGAGATAGAGATCTCTATAGAGATAGATAGATAGGTAGATCGATAGTATGTGTATATATATATATGTAAATATGCATTTTTTTAGATGCATTTTTTAGATATCATATTTTTAGATATCATATTCTATATCCCATATCACGTCTATTCCATCAGCGCCAAGCTGCGCTGCCCTGCAGCCGGCAATCGGTGCAGAGGACCCTGCTCTTCCCAGACGTAGTCATGGCTCGTGGGGTTGTAGACACCTTCGGGCTTCACCGGGTATCCCTGAGGTATGGTATGCTGCAATAAGTAGGTAGCATGACATGTTCTAAGACTCTAAGATATCCTAAGTATATCATGGTATATCATTGTCAACCATGATACTCCCATAGTTTGAATACAAAAAACAACTCTAGAAAACTGGCAAACGGCTACAGTGGGTAATGCCAGAGAGTAAGTGATGCCAGCACCACTTCCGATTTTGCCAGCATCACTTCCGATTTTGCTAGGTTCCTATACCCCAGCATCCGCAGGAACAGGCATAGGGCAGTCCCTATTTCTGCTGCTGTCTTCATGTTTCTAGGATCCATCACCACTGAAAATGGCCCATTTAAACAGTAGACGTTTACCCATGATTTACCCATAGAAAAATGGTGGTTTAACTATAGCTATCCTCGAACAGACTGACCCCTACCCCAGCTGGTCATCCGAGGGATCGGTCAAATGGGATACCCTCTGGTAAACTTACAAAAAAAGCTATGGAAAACCTGGCATTTTTAATAGTTACATCAAGTATTTCTATGGCAATTTTCAAGTTCGCAAACTGTAACAAATTACCAGAGGGTAGGTAGTTGAGACATGACATTTGCGAAGCCTGTGGTGGGTCCAAAGCTTCATGACAAGTACTCGTGGCTTAGTATCGTTCTAATTCCCAGCAGTCCCTTCTTCGTAAACATTGACCTCAACGATTTAATCTATAGGTACCTTGCGGCAATCAAACATGGTAATGAGAATGGGGACGCCTTTTCCTCCTTCATCTCCATCAAAAACTGTCCCGACCGAGACACAGAACTTGAACTCTTCATTGACGACATCCACAGTCCCTTCCCAGCAGCCACTCCTGGGAGAAAACCGTTGAAGAACACGGGTTCCCAATGGAGAACCAGAAGACTCAAAAGAACATACCCTCCGCTGTCATCAAACATGTCCGACAACTTGAGCGCCTACTCTCCTGGGGTAACATGGTAGGCTGGGAAATCAGGTGTAAAAAATCGAAAAAAACATGCAGAAATATGGGAAAACATGGGAAATCCCGGATAACAATGGAGGTTTTTTCCCTCGGAAAACATCTATAAATGACGCTACGGCAAGCCATGATGAAACCGGATTCATATCTAAATCATTGTCCCCGCACCGCATGAGTTCGGGTGCATCCCACAGGTTAGGAGTCGTGGCGCCAGCCACAGAGTATATGCTCCAAATCACCACCAATAAAAACGCATGGTTTAGGTCCTTAACATTGGCAAAAAAAAGTGTTTGGGATGTGAAAGTTTAGCCAAAAAAATCTCTTGATCAGCCACAGATCAGTGCTAAATCCCTCATGTTTCATGGTTCCCAGTGTTTGTCATCACCCATCTGGTTTCATTCTACTTATTTTTCACATGTTTTGTTCACCAAGAAAAGTTTGAACATTTTGGGATCAGAAAAGTTCGGCCATTTTACATAATTCTGGGATACCCTTAGATTTCTATAGATTTCTCATATCATTTCTCGTTTTTCTCCCTTTTCTGCCAAGCATCCCAGGTTTTTGCGTCAGTTGGGGGGATCTCTTTGGATCCCAGCCTCCCAGCTGTGGAGCTCCGCCCACCAGGCCTGAGATGCTTCAACGAGCTAAATCCATGGTATAACTATGGTATAACTAAAAAATGGTTATAATATGCCATGGTTTACCATGGTTATATACCATGGTATAGTATAATGATACCATAATGGACCATAATTATGATAATTATGGATGATAATTGATGATAATTGATGATAATTGATGATAGTTGTAGAACTATATGATTTGCTTTTAACTATAGATTCTATAGATGGTTAAAATATGTTAAAATATGTGAAAATCCAGTGATGTTGTCTGATGTTCTACAGATGATCATCCATTACCAAGAAACAGAGGCAGGCGTCTTGTGACTGGCTGGCCTGGCGCTCACAGGGGTTGAAGTTTCCCTAAGAAATTGATCCCCAAAATGGAAAACACAAGTTACCTTAGTAGATATATTTTCATGATAGATCTTGATGATTGATCTTTATGATTGATCTCCCTATTTCTCGCAGCGTGTTTTTTCTCGATTTGATTTTTCCCAAAGAAACACCACTCGGCCCTATCTCTCGCACCTTCGCAGCCCTGCTGGCTCGTGCAGGGATCGTTAAGGACACATGGCAACTCATATCGCCCAGGGGCAGTGCCTGCCTGGCCTGTTGATGGGACCAGTTTTAGAGAACTCCATGGTTGCACCTGTCATGCTTCAGCCACCCATCTGAATCAGTTCGGATCATCATCCCAAATTCTTTTAACAACAAAGCGTTTTGATGTTGACCTCTGCTCAAATGGAGATGTCCCCAGGCGTCATGCTGATGCCGGTGATCATTGTTGTGGGCCTACTTCGAAGACATAAAAAGCGCCGTAGAAATACAATGAAATACACTGGATCCATCATTTGGGGATGACCACAGAACACTTTCGCCACACTTGGTGTCTGAAAGCAAATGAAACGGCTGCAGGCATGGTACACTCACACCCACGGGATGGCTCGAATCATCTACGGTACCTCAAAACCGCCAGGATGAACAGCTCGATCCTCCGATCGCCCAGAAAGAACCTCAATCGTCCGTCTCACATTTTTTTCATTGGCTTTTTGTGATTTCGCCCGCGCCCGCGCAGCAAAAAAAAAAGAAGTGCAAAGTGCAGCGCAACGAACCGAATTTGTCATGCACATGAATTCAGTCTCACTTCCTGAATTCACCCAAAGAAATCAATGGATATAATATATACACAGCTCGACTTAGAATATTCGGAAAAGCTATTTAGGAGCTATTTCTATTTAGCAGCTATTTAGAAGCTATTTAGCAGCTATTTGGAAACTATTTATCAGTTATTCAGCAGCTATGTAAAAATTTAGAAGCTATTTAGCAGCTATTTTAAAGAAGTATTGTTTCTAGAAACATTTCATGAAGTAATGTTTTAATTTATATCGTCATTATCGAATAGTGTAAGTGCAATGCAGACAGAATATTGTGAAAATTTCCACCCGGACCTCGAACGGAGCCCGCTGGATCTCCAGGATTTAGACCTAAATATTCTAAGTGCTAGCCTGCCACTATTATATATATATAAAAATGTTATTATATGATATTATATATATAGATATCATATCATATAATATTATATATATAATCTATACTGTGATATACCATCACCATCCCCCATGTTTAACACTGGGTACCTCAAATACCCGGTGAGGTAGCCCAAATAAGGTACACCGAAAAATCAGATGGGTTTGGGTCAAACTTGGGTACCCCAAGTCTAATCAAGGGTTACTAAAAATAGACAAAAAATAGGCGAAAATTTTCGCTGGTAGTCCTTTTTCAAAGACGAACTAATATGCTGGGATGGTGCCATGATTGGCTGGGAGGTGACTCAACGTTGCTCAAAGCTGCGACAAGAGGTGACAATTGGTTGTTATCCAATGGGAAAACTGGGAAAACGAATTGCTTGGGGTAGCAATATTTTAGGAACCCCGGATTCGAGGCTGTGTTTGTTCTCTGACACTATCTTTTCACACAGAAAATCATCTAGGAAGATCGACGCAGGCATGGTTTGTGTCAGTCCCATTTCCAATGGAACTGAAAAATGGAACCAGGAACTGTGCGCCGTTTCACGGGGCACTATCAAAATTGGCCACACTGGGCTTTGAAGTTTGGGGATGTCGAAAGTGGAACCACATGGAGCTGAAAAATTGGATCTACTCACCAAAAGGCTTGCCCACGAAATCCAACATGGGATCCAAAAAAAATGGTCGTGTCCGAAGGTGAACCTCATGTTTCTTTTTCCCGTCTTTAAGTTGCTTCGACATGCCCGAAATCCAACATGGATACCGCATCCAGCACCAAAACCGCGGCACCCCAAGCAGGCACCGGCAACGTTTCCGCGTCCACCGGGTCTCCCAAATAAAAAAACAGCGGTCCGTGGCACCTGTCTGGTGGATATTGTCCTTTCTGAAGAAACTGAACGATCTCATCTTTCAAAATTCCAATACTACAATAAATCAGCAAGACATCAAAACAACCGTTTCATGTAACCAATGAAATGAAGGAAACATACCCTGCTCGAAACTAACATAGATGTGGAAAACCCTTTATTTGTAGATCCTGCTCCTATGAAAAACCATGGGTTTTCCACATCTAAGTTACAGGAGGGTACTGTATGTCGTGTTTTCTGGAAGTTCTGTTTTGGGCATGAACACCGCGTCCGCATTTGGAAGACCCGGTTGGAAAAAGTGTCAGGAATTCGAAGGCTGTCTGAACATGTCAACATACTATGTAAAGTAACCAAGAGAACTATGGCTGATGGAGGATGAATCAAACCAGTTTTCATGGAATTTTAAAATAGTTTAAACCAAACTATAAACCAATGTATCAATGGATTGGTTTAATTTATAACGAACGGTATTCAAAAGTAGAAACCATGGTGAAATTATCCCCAAATTTTGGAATGTCATGTCCAGTCCATCAGTGGTTTAAGTAGGGGTTTTAAATACCCTCTGGTAATTTAACGTAGCTATGAAAATAGCCATCTTATAGTTGATTTCCCTATTTAAAATGGAGATGTTCCATACTTATGTTAGTTTACCAGAGGGTATATCATCCTATAAATGATTATGGACCATTTTCTAGGGAAACCATAGGTTTTCCACATCTATTTTAGTTTACCCCAGGGTAGATATCACTGGGTTCCTTATACTTCCTGTATTCTCCTCTTGAAGCATCACCTGAATCCACAAAGTTAACATCTATGTAACGCACAAAACTCATGTTTAACCTCTCCCAACTCAGCAAATATCGGTCCCTGAATCAAATAACCTATCGAGAAAAAGGAATGATTCAGTTTCCCCCTAGTTTCACAATGAGCCATCCCAATTTCACCCCAATCCCAAAATTAAGGAAATATCAACCCGGAATAAAATCTAGCGCGTAAAGAAAAATCAGATGAATTTCAAAAAACTGGCTGTCCGTTGGTTCATGAATAGTGACTTTTCAGTAAATAGTAGTGAATATTGTTTCTCATCTTTATCATAATTATGATTATCATTAATCAACTATTATCATCAACTACTGATTTTTGGTTAATCATTGTCGTTATCATTATCATTATTATCCTATTATCATCATAGTTTGTTGGTTGTCAATACGTATGATAATGATGGTAAAGTACTAGTTGATACGTCGTTACCATCATTCATCAATTCATATTCAACTACCAATTGACAACTCATATTCATAGCTATCATTGTCATCAGTATCAGTATCCATGTCATCTTATAATCACGACCGTCTTACCCCCCAGGGGGTGAAAAATGTAACATACATTTTTGGAGTGCCATTATGCAGGGTTTCGAGACCCTGGCTATATACCACATATATCCACATATATGTAGGTTGTTTTACCCAAATTCATAAAGTAAACGTAAAAATGTTACATTACATTTTTAGGCTGGGTAAACAAATTTATAAATCAAATGTGTAAAGATAAACCTCAAAAATGTATGTTACATTTTTGGGTGGTTTGAATAGAAAATCACAAGATCCGACTTCCCAACCTGAAAAATGTATGTTACATTTTTGGGGTGTTTGATGTATTCCCAAATATGTCTAAATATGTCCAAACATTGGCATTGGAATCAAACACAATATCAGTATAATATATCAGAATGATTCAGAATGTAGAATGGGGATGAATGGGGAGGATATGGTAGGTTAATGTAGGTTATGGTAGGGCTATGTAGAGGTGGGGGGAAGGACCCAAAAAAGTAACATATATTTTTTGGGTACCCCACGGAGATATGTTACAATTTCTACCCCCTAGGGTCCCCCCCAAACAGTATTTCCGTGGCTGTTCATGAGGGGGGGCTTGGAAAATGTAACATAGCAGGTGTACCCCCGTGCAATGCCCATGTTACATTTTTTACCTCCCCCCCCAAACTCCTATATTTCTAAGGGGGTATAAAAATGTAATAATGTATGTTACATTTTTTACCCCCTGGGGGGGGGGTCAGGGGCGCCAAGAGGGTAGTGATATCTTATGATATAATCAACTATCATTAAAAGTATTCTCCATATCAACTAGTATCCTATTATCATCCTATTACCCTCATTATTATCCATATCAACTACTACTAGTCTCAATATTACGTTCATTATAATCAATAGTACTATCATCAACTATCCCTACAGTACTTCCATGATGATCAACTATAATCAACTATCATTATAATCAATAACTAGTATCATCAATTATAATGTGTGTTGATAATCAACTAACTATAATTGTCATGATCATTCTACATATCATCCTATAATCAACTATCACTGGGTGGTGCTTTACCTACCCCTCTGAGAAATATGAAAGTCAGTTGGGATGATGAAATTCCCAATAGATGAAAAAATAAAAGCCATGTTCCAAAGCACCAGTCAGATCATTATATATCAACTACAGGATAATCGTTATAATTATCATTATCATTATAAGATAATTAATGACTATACTGTTATTATCATTATCATTATCATTATCATTATCCATGTCATCCTATAATCAACTATCATTATATATCAACTATCATTATCTGATACCCTCTGGTAAACTAACATAGCTATGGAAAATCACCATTTTTTATTGGTAAATCCACTATAAATGGCCATTTTCAATAGCTATGTTAGTTTACCAGAGGGTAGTCCTTCCATCCCTAAGCTCAACACATCTCCGTCACCGCCTTCGCCCTCCCCGAACGGCCGTCGTCTTGGCTCTTGGAGCGGTGCTCCGCCAGCGCCAGGCGGACCTTCAGCAGCAGCTCGGACATCTCCTACGGTCAGGGGCTCGCCCCGTTCAACGTTGAAGGAGCCGGGCCAAACATACTGAGGATACATAACCAGAGGATGTGATAGTTATCTGATTGTATATATAGATATATGAGGGTTGGCTTGACAAAGGTGCACGGTTAAAGTGTGCAGAATCGAGGATCGAGAATCGAGAATCGAGAATCGAGGATCGAAGATCGAGGATCGAGAATCGAGGATCGAGAATCGAGAATCGAGAATCGAGAATCGAGAATCGACCATCGACCATCGAGGATCGAGAATCGAGAATCGAGAATCCAGGATCGAGGATCGAGGATCGAGAATCGAGAATCGAGGATCGAGGATCGAGAATCGAGAATCGAGAATCGAGGATCGAGGATCGAGGATCGAGAATCGAGAATCGAGAATCGAGGATCGAGGATGGAGAAAAACAAGATTGATTGGGGATCGAGGATCGAGGATGAAGAACACTAGCGGCGTGCGCAGTCAAGGTTTGGGAACAATATGCATATGTAGTGTTTAGGCATGTGTGTGTGAACGGGGCATAGTTCAGTACCATCATTGATTCATGTCGGCATGTAAATAATGAAACAGTGTACCCTTGGCAAGCCAACTTGCAATGGTGAGGGAAGCAGAGAATTAGGAGGGTTGTCGGGTTGTCCAATGGTCATCGCCTCAGCCGATGCCCATGATGCCCATGATGCCGCTCTCAGAAACAAACCAGAAGCAAACAAGAGACTTTGACACGTTGAAGACCCAGTTCAAAAATGTTCAAAAGATTCCGATTGGACGCAGTTCGTATCTCTCGGTGGAAGTGGAAGTGCAGTGAATTTTCTGTTGTGGTCATATTATTCCTTGGAATATTGCACTTTTCAGTCGCACATAGGACGACGCATCGCTTCCAGTCACATGTTCCTCTCCAATCACAGGACAGGCAAAGAATACGTTTCGCTCAGATGCATGACTAAACTCTACCAACACTTCCAGTCATCATTTCATTCTTCTCTGACTTTTGTGAGTTTGCGTGCGTGACAGTGCCTGCCCTCAAAATCAGCAAACCTGTTGGGATTTGGGCCCACCCCTTGTCTTGAAGAGAAGCCGTGACAAATTGCGAAAGCAAATCGGTCGGATAGGAGAAACAGGGATAGCTAGCCTCTTGCGTGTGACCTTTCCGGGTTTCCAGAAAATTAGGCTTACAGTGTTGACAGCCAAACCAGTCTTGAACAACTTGTTGCTGTAGGCAGGGTTGGCTAGCCACCCTCACATTGACATGTTGGTGCGGCTGTTTGGGGCTGGCTAGCCGCCGCAGTGTTTCATTTCAACATGATCTAGAGAGGCAAGGAGATGAAGGTTTGTCATAAAGTTCTCTTTCTATTTCGCCTGCTTGCTGTGGTCGTCTGATGTAGCGGGTCTGAAAGTTTGATGTGGGGCATCTGGGAGATTTTGTTAGTTCCAAGATTCCAAGATTAGTGATTCTGGCTTCTGTGCTGAGCAGCACACATCCAAATGTTACCCATGTCTTTGCAAACACCTCCCGGCACGTTTCACATACTGTCTTTGCTCTCTGGCGTTGCGGCTCAGTTGCCCGCATGGGCGTGGAGGGCCATGGCGCATTTCTCATTGGAGCGTGTGTTATCTCCTGTGCCGACGTCTGCATTTCCAGCTGTTTCAGAAGTTCTTTCCTCGATACCCTCGCACCTTTGCCCTCCATTTTTGCAGAAAGTGCTGGAAACAAAGCATGAAGTGAATCTAAGCCTGAAGCAAGTGGAGAACGTTTTGTGGAAAATCGAAACCTTCTTGCCCTGCATGGTGAGTGTGTCTCATCCGTTGTGACAAAACCCGTTCCAGTTAAAGAAGTACCAGGAGCTTGTCCCAGATGTTCCCACCGTCTGCGTGCCGTCTCTGGCAACGTCATGCGCTTGCTGTGGTGGTGCCTTAGAGGACAAGGCAGGTAGATCTTCTTCCCGCTTAGTGAACAATTTGCGTGGAAGTGATGAGATGGACAATCGTTTCCTGATTTTCACTCAAGCAGCTGGTGTTCTCTTTGCGGAGTTCAAGGAAGGGTTTTGCTCTGCTTGTCGATTGTATTTTCTTGGTTGCTGGCAATATGAGAAAAAGGCTGGGGCCTTTCATCACATGGACAAGCTGCACTGCTGCGGGTTACAGGCGGATGTGGATGTGTTTGCGCCTAGGCATCGCTAAGGTTGCATGTTTTGTGCTTTCATTGATGAAAATTTCTGCGGGTTATGTTCATGAACGGACAGAAGTTTGAGTTTTGCTGACACGCAGTTGCTTTACATCCCCAGTCAGTGTCAGTAGGCTTGCGTTGTTACGCTCAGGTCGTCCCTCGTTATCGAAGCTTCTTCGCCGTTGAAATCGGGTTGCTGCATTCAATCACAGATGAAATTTCCCATAGCGGCGCGACCTTTTCCTCTGCTGTGCTGCGATGGGTGAAGCAACACCCAGAAGAGGGCCAAGTTCGACTGCTGCAAGGAAAGGACCTGACCATGCTAGAGCGTTGCCGCAAACGGTTAGAAGAGGCCTGGTACTTATATCACTGCAGCAAACTTAGCTGCGAAGCTTTGCGTGGCATCCAGTGGCGCTTGACACAGGAGAATCATGACATGTGTAGCTGCTTGGTTTTCAAATTGCATTGTCAGAAGGAAATGTACAGTTTTGGGGTACGAGCAAATGGATGATAATCAAGTAGCTGCGGCGCGACAATCCTAGTGTGACACAAATGAGTTACATTGAGCACTTCCAGTTTTGTAGGGTCGTGGAACCAGGTTTTTGCTGTTGTGCTGAAATTGACGGAGCTTTGCCAGTAGGGCTGAAGATATTTCCGAAACTGCGGCAGGACTTAGATGGCTTTGAGGCTTCCTTGTCCCAAGTTCTACCTCATTTGCGGAAGCAAAGGCTGAACAAAGTTGCGGAGCACATCCACAGCTGCCCCATATGTCAGCAATGTGTGTGGATTTTGTTGGATGGAAAGCAGGGTGCTCGGCGATTCATCTGCGCCGGTCTAGAGGGTCATCGAACATTTGCAGATCTAGGGGTGTCAATTTACACTGGATGCATGAATCACGCGGGGCCCAACGATGTCTTTTGCAAGCGTTGTCGCCCAAGCCGTTTGCTGCAGAGCGCTTTGATTCCACAAGAAAAAGTGCTACAAGTCGAAACTTGTCCATCTGAAGACGGTTTGTCAGTGGAGACTTGGTACTTGGTCCGTTGCAAGAGTCCACAGAATGGCATCTTCGAAGCACCTTTGCCCCGCAAGGAAGTGCGCGCAGATCTACTGGCAGGGTTCGAGAAAGGGGCCTTGCCAAAAAAGCGAGATCATGGTAACCTGCGTACTCAATTTCGCTGGCTGAAGAGTGCTCGCATGGTTCGTCAAGCTGCCTTGAAGCGCGCTGGGCCATGCAAGCCAGCGCGCCGTGGAAGAGCCAGCAAGAAGGAGGAGGTCAAAAAGCTTCCGGGCGGATGGCTGTCGCAGGCGTATGTCGCATTCCTCCGCGACACTGACAAGTCTACAGATGGCAGTGAGCTTGCTGAGTGCGGTATTGATAAGGAGAAGAAAACTTTGAAGCGCAGGCGATGCACAGGTGGCATTTTAACTGCTACCCTTTCCTGTGGTCAGCTGGTGGATTGGCTAGAATTACCTCGTGGAGAAGCCCTCGATGTAGTGTACACCTTTGTTCTGGATGTGATTAAGAAGCTCTCTCGACCCGGCAAGTGCAGGTGAAGTGCGTAGGGTATGACAACGCCTGTCGGCTCCTTGCAATGGCTGAGCGTTGTGAGAATTTGTGCAGCCCATGGACCAACAAAGTGACGGAGTGTCGAATTGTCTTGGATAGGTTCCACAAGGGGAACCACTCTTGGTGTCTTCGTCATCGCCCGCAGGCGCCAGGGAAGTTAAATAAGAGGAATACAAACAAAGGCAATGTAAGAGAGAAAGTGTTTCAATACCGATGCAGGTTGGAAATTTGCGCGTTCGCGCTTAGCATTTGCCTGCAAGGCCATGTAGTTTGTTCAACAGTGAACACCCGTAGCAGTACCACCGTCTCTTTTGCATCCTTGATTTGGGTCACAAGCTCATGTGTCTTTGAAAAGGATTGTGAAAGCATGTGCAATGCATTGGCCGCGTCCATTCTCCTCAACCAAATGCTGCCAGGTGGATCCAGATCATCCAGACAACATTCCTTTGCTGCAGTTTCGCAACTCGGAGAGCTGTGAGCAGTTGAACGTATGGATCTCTGGTCGCACTGCTGCTGCCTTGAACTTGACAGGCGCTAGATTTGGTGTCTATTGGCATGCTCTTTTTGCTGAGCACAATGAATGGCTGGAGCAATGTAGTGCGGCGCGTCGTCGTCGCTTCCAGGCTGGCTTCTTGAAGAGAAACCCAGACAAATGCGAAAGCAAATCGGTCGGATAGGAGAAACAGGGATAGCTAGCCTCTTGCGTGTGACCTTTCCGGGTTTCCAGAAAATTAGGCTTGCAGTGTTGACAGCCAAACCAGTCTTGAACAACTTGTTGCTGTAGGCAGGGTTGGCTAGCCACCCTCACATTGACATGTTGGTGCGGCTGTTTGGGGCTGGCTAGCCGCCCCAGTGTTTCATTTCAACATGATCTAGAGAGGCAAGGAGATGAAGGTTTGTCACAAAGTTCTCTTTCTATTTCGCCTGCTTGCTGTGGTCGTCTGATGTAGCGGGGCTGAAAGTTTGATGTGGGGCGTCTGGGAGATTTTGTTAGATAGTTCCAAGATTAGTGACTATGGCTTCTGGACTGAGTGGCACACATCCAAATGTTACTCAGTGCCTTTGCAAACCTCTAACCTCCCGACACGTCTCACAAACTGTCTTTGCTCTCTACTTTCTGGCGTTGCAGCTCAGTTGCCCGCATGGGCTTGGAAAAGCCTGCTCATTAGCCGGCGGAAGGCTAGTTGCAATAAAGGCAGCTTGTTTGGGTCCAACCTTTTTGGCACATCTCACCACTCGGGGGAAGGCTAAGACATATAGCATCCTAGAAGAGGTAAAAGCAGTTATAAGTCAGCACGGCTAGGTTTGACAGACGCGCAGCCATGGGTCGGAAAGGCCGTAGTAAAAAGGATGCGGCGGAAGACCGCGATCCTGGAATGTGCAAAGCAGACCTCTTGCTGGCATACCAACTCATGGATACAACCAATCCATTCCCTTCGGCCTCTGTAGCTGCGAGGCAACCTCTGGCTTGGAAGGTTTGCTGCGTGTTGGCCCAAGCAGCTTCCTTGCATCCTGGGTGCATGTTTGTGCACATGTTGTGCTTGGTGGCTCTGACTCTCAATGCGGTGCAGGTGAAATACTCTGGCTTGCTGGGAAAATTCTGCAATTTGATGGTCTTGCAACATGGTCCGCCGGGGGACGGCAAGAGCATAGCGCTGTGGCTAGATCTTCACATCCTGAGTTACTTTGACAAACTGAGACTCTGGGTGGAAAATGGACCTGATAGTCAAGTCACCCATGGTCACGTCACACATGTCCTTTATGAAACAGTCTTGGTAATCATGGGGCAGATAACCATGAAAGCATGGGCATGAGTGAAGGTAATAGGGCAGGTCACATTCAATGTCATGCTGGTGGCTGTTTCTGTCGCCGCAGCTCAGGAGACAAGCGTGCACAGGCGAAGTACAAGGCAGAATATGAAGTGTGGCGGAGTTCTGGCTCAGGGCCAGTAGAAGAACCGACAAAGCCTCCACCTCAAGATAGCATTGTGAATCGCATGACTTGGGTGGGTTTGGGCCAACACATGCACCAACAAGATGGCTGCGCCATCTTAGCTCTGCACGAAGGACGTACGTTCCTCCAGCACACATTCGAAGGATCTGTGGGTGGCGGCATCGAAGAATTGAACCAGCTAAGCCATCATGACTGCTATAAGAATACCATTTCTTCACAAAGTGGCAGATACTGGGTTAAAAATCCGCATCTCCTTGCATTGGTGATGATGCACTGTGAAGAAATAGTGCAGCAAGCTTCCCAAGAAGATTCTGTGGCTGGCCTGTCCCGTTTTCTGCTGGCCAAATTCCCGTGTCGTGTGTTGAAGATCTGCGACCCGCAGTCCGCAGAGCAAGCGCAGAATGAGCTGGATGAGTGTTTCAATTCTTTGGGCTATGATCAGGTGGTGTCAGCTATGGCACACGTGCTGACAATCAGCAAGTTGCTCTTCCCGCACAATGAAGCACGCGATGATGATGCAGAGCACCGCTGCTTCTCACATGTGAGTGGCTTACACACCATGCCATTCGCTGCGTCAGTGAAACAGCAGTTCATCAACACTTTTAACAAGTACGTTGACAAGGTGCGCGCTGACCAGAAAGTGTTGGGTGGTCAGAGCAGCCGGCTGAACAAGGAGAAGACCAGAGCCTTGCAGTTCATCGCTCCATTAGATGTCTTTGAAAAGGTGATCGCTTGGCTTTTGCAGAAGGATGGGCACAGGCTGACAGAGGGGCAGGACACTGAGCTCAGCGGCGAAGAGATCATCCGGTCTCTGGCGCATGTGAGAAGCTCAGTGCATATTGAATGTGACGTGACTGGAAAGTTCACAGCAGGATGTTCTCAGAATGTGAGGGCACCCTGACTGTTTGCAAACTATTTCTGATAGCTGCGCATTTTCTGAACGGTATCCGCGCCAGTGCGCCCATAGACATGTGAACATCACCCATAAAAGATGCCGCGGCCGAAGGCCACGTCATGGACATGTGAAAAGCTACTGTGTGTGACTAAGGTGAACATAGAGCAAGTTGCCACTGTTTTCAAGCCCTCACAGATCCATCCTTCCGCGACGACGGAAGCTGTGGAGACGGCAGTGGAGCTTGGCAAGTGGTTCCACGCGAGTTTCCAGAACACTGTTGGGGCTCGTGCGTTGGTGAGCGAGTTCAAGACTGAGCGCAGCAACATGATTCTCTTACCTCGTCCTTGCGTGAAAGAAGCTGCCGGCCTCATTTCGCATGAGACGCGTGCGCATGTGTGCCTCGTTGTATTCACAGGGCGGGTAGTTAGAGTCAAAGGGTCGGCATTGGGCAGGTGCGCGGTTGGGCTGCCCAAGAAGGAGGGGTGCAATTAGGGATAGGCTGCTGTCATGACCGGGGTTTGGAACTTGCTAAGGAATATTGCAGCTGCATTGGAGTGTCTTTCTTTGAAGACATGGACCTTGAAGGCTTTCGCCTTGAATGCAGAGCACACCGCGGCACAAGTGCGGGCCAGACTTCTAGACCTTTTGATTTTAGCGATGATGGGTTTCGTCGTCATGGGCTGCGGCGGCTACGCTCTAGTTGGGTATGCCGAGGATGACGAGGATTTTGTCATTTGCTGCAACAGGCCTGAGCAGCGCAAGTGCACTTAGATAAATCAAAATGTCTTGCGTGTCTGTTTTGCCGTCATGTTGTAGAGAGTCTGCAAGGCAGCTGGCAAAGTTGCAAGAGATAATCTAGAATAAGTTGGTCCACGTAGCCTTGAGGGAGCCCTCTAAATGTAAACACAAGTCGCGGCATGAACTTCAACCATATAGCATGCTAGCGCGGGGCTCACCAGTTGGGATGCTGAAGCTGATCTTGCTGCTGTCCGGTCTTGGGTACCAACCAGTGGAGCAGAGAAGCCGAAGCTGGACCAGGATGCATGTGATGATGCCATATCGTGCATCCACCGTCTTCTGCGGGGGGAAGCTGCAAATGTAGATGGATGTCGAGATGTGTTCATGGTGGATCCTCTCGTGCCTACGCAAGCGTGTCCGGTGCCAGAGACGGCAGTTCCCTTGACGCAGGAGGCTGTGGACGATCAGGCCCCGCCAGCAAAGAGGTTGCGGCGAGAGAAAGACTTGTGTCGCGATGACTTCTCCAGCAATGTTCCTTTGGCAAAGAACATAATCATACTTCTGTACCTACTGAAGTCAGCAGCCTCAAGGGTGACTGTGCGGGTACCTGGGTCACGCTGCACTGATAGGAACCGGGATCTGGTTTAACCAACCAAAATGTGGATAACGTAGCTCTAGAAAATAACCCGTTTGTAGATTATCTGATTATCTACCTATGATTTTCATGGTGATGCTCCAGTTCGCAAACTGTGAAATGTCTACCTGAAACTAAACCAGAAATCTGTAGGAAGTAGTCGTTGGTTTGCCAAGATAGATCTAAGTATCATTTGGTTCAATGATTTTCTCAGCTATACAGACCTCAATTCAGAATGATTCTCACATCTTTTCCCACATCTTTCTATGACCGGACCGATCATGAGTCGCAACTGAGTGATAAATCACCCATGGAAGCTAAAAAACAAATATGGGAAGACTACAGTATCAAAAACGGTTGTGACATGAAGATAGTAGTGATCAATGAATGATCATTTATGATGATGATCGTTTATGATGATGATCATTTATGATGATGATCATTTATGATGATGATCATTTATGATGATGGTCATTTATGATGATGGTCATTTATGATGATGATCATTTATGATGATGATCATTTATGATGATGATCATGTATGATGATGATCATTTATGATGATGATCATTTATGATGATGACCATTTATGATGATGATCATTTATGATGATGATCATTTATGATGATGATCATTTATGATGATGATCATTTATGATGATGATCATTTATGATAATGATCATTTATAATCAATAATCATCAATTAAGCTGAGATATGATCGACCCAACCGCCCATATGAACAATAAAAACATTGGGACACGTCACTAAAAAAAACAGTGCATGTTTGCCAGCAACAAGACCGGTAATGCGTTGCAAGGTCGAAATATGGAACTTGGCATCTTGGACATGATTCACTCCTGAATCCCGGGCCAAGTATAGGTTTCAAGCATGAGATTCAACCTCAAAACTGCCACGTTTCACCAAAAAAAAACAAAAAAATGCGTGACATTCTTGCGGGTTTCCACAAGGTCGAATCTGTATATACTAATTAACACATGTGTATGTGTATGTATATATATATATATAATACGCTGTGTAAATATATACTTTTTTTATTTACCCTCTGGTCATTTGACCTAGCGAAAAATCACCATTTCAAATAGGTAAATCATCATAGATCATCAATTCACTGGCCATGAACCTAAATTGGAGGTACCTACCATATATAAGGCCTAAATTTCAGGGCTATGTAAGGGAATATCACCACAAAATATGGCCTTATATGGTACAGTACCTCCATTTTAGGATTCTGGAGATCTTCCATTGATCAATGCCTGAAACATGTCCAAAAATAACCAGAGGACGTATTGATATTAATATATATATATATACAATCAGATAACTATCACATCCTCTGGTTATGTATCCTCTGGTTATAAGTATTATATATATATATACATAATTATATATATATATATATTATGTGTTTTGTTACATCTATAAATATTCTATCTGCTAGTTACACACTAGTATATATTATGGCTATATTATATATTCTATACACTATCCTCTGGTTATATTATGAACATTATATAGTTATATCAAATAACAAATATAGTATAAAGATAATCACTATTATCCTCTGTTTATAATGATCTACATTATACTCCAAATATTAATCATTACATAATGATATATAAGTAATATAATCATAAACATATATAAGTATACTATTACTTGATCTTCGAATCTTCTAATAATAAATCTACTAAATTAACATAATATAACTATAAATATGTTGATAGTTGTCCCCTATACTTATATTACTTGATTTAAAATACATTACTATATACTATATTACTATAAATATACTCATATTAGTGATACTTGATCCAAACCACCAATCAGTAGTACTTATTATTAACCATTAAGAAGCACTATTAACTATATATAAATCTGTTGAAAGCCCCTTGCCGCCCCGCTGAAAACCCCACCTTCGCATGACCCTGGTGAAAGCGCTTCACCTAAAACGAGGTGGGGGTTTTAAACCCATGGGAAACCCGGGGGAAAACCCACAGAAACCATGGGAAAACCATGGGAAAGCCATGGTTTAAAAGGTGAGGAAAATGAAAAATGATGAATTTAAGAAAGAAAAGTTGGGTCTTTTTCAATCCCAAATAAACGAACTTCATGCTGTTGGGTCTATTCGTAGCTCCAAGTGGCTTACCATGACTAATGGGCAATACGGATACTCATGGCTCCAATTTTTGATGCTTTACCCTCTGGTAAACTAACAGTTTGCGACATAGAAAATGGCCCAGTCGAAATAGTTGATTTACCCTAATTAAAAACGCTAAGCGGTGATTTGCCAGTTTGTTATGCGACACTTTACCAGAGATTTAATCTAACTCGCATCTAGTAGTATTGAGTTACCCGGCCTGGTAAACGTTTACATGACGAACTGGATAATCACCATGTTTAATGGGTGAATACAGTAAATACACTATTTCTATGGCCATTTTCAATAGCTATGTTTGTTTACCAGAGGGTATGGTTTATGGCAGGTTTACCACATCAATCGATTGATGATCTTTGGACCACGCACTACCGTCCATATTCCATTAAAATCATAAAATATCTGTCTATTCCAATTATAACCCAATAAATCCTTATTGCTCTTACGCCCTGCCTGATATCCATTTATTCATCCATGTCCATATTCCATGAAATAGTCCCCTAGTATTCCTATCATCATCCCATGTATATTATATATTCCAACATTGAAGTCCACTGATTTGTGCAAATACTAAAGCCATTATTGCAAAGTACAAAGTACATAAGGTACTTAAAAATAATAATACTAATAATAACAACAATGATAATAATAATAAACCTAAGTAAGTTCATAAGTCGACAATTGTCCCCATATATTAACGTGTAATAAGTAACAACTTGTTAATATCAATATATTAATCAGATTCTCCAGCTTTATTTATATACATCATCCATCTCAATATGAATAGTATCCATCTTGGATAATTGGATAACAAGAATAATGAACCATATTATCCCTACAGGATGGGCCCCCCCCCAGTTACAAGTTGGCTTATAAACCCCATTAACATCCATTAACTATAGTTATATCTACCATAAACCATGGTTAAGCCACTTATAAGGCAACTTAGCTATTTTTTCTTGCCCCATCCTGTACAATTGGTTAATATGATCATATTCCCGTTTGGCGAATGAGTGTCCACCATTTTCCACCTTCCTTTACTTAGAAAATCCCAAGCGCAGTCATGCCCACCTCGCGCGCCAGCAACACCAAGTCGGAGGACCTTATTTTTGGCGAAGGCCGGACGCCATGGCGGACGGGCTTTCGGCAACATATCTATCTACATATGCATATACTATATGTATAGATATTATATACTATATCTATAGTATATCTACTATGTATATATATATATACATAGTATATCTACATGTTGGTTTTGGAAATTGCCATATTTTGGGAAGACTTAGGTGGTGATTGCACAGTACAACCTGATGAAACAGCCATGGAGGTTTCCCCATGAATGGGAGACTCCAAGACCATGAGTTTCCCATTAAAAAATGACGGCTTATGTAACCATTTTGGAAGTCCCCCATTTTTTGTTCGTTGGTGGTTTCTCAAAGAATTCGTTCGCAAAATATGACCAAGAACCCACAGTTCCCATGGTGGATTCGTTCCCAAATCTGCCGTCAAAACGCTTGGCTGCACCATTCAGGCGAAGAGAGCCTTCCAAGAATTCTTCAAAGTTGATCTGGCAGGAACCGCGGAACCACACAGGGGTTCAACTCATTGAGGAGTTGATGGTTTTGGTGTGACAAATTCTTGATTGGTTCATGCTAACTTTACTTGTGTCTTTTATTGATGCTGTTTTTTAATGATTGAACTCAATCACGTCCGAAAAAATTGAAAAAAAGAAAAAAAACACTTTTTTGGGGCAGCTTTGGTGCGATGACCATCATGTTGCTGACCCCTGATCATCTACGCAGCGGTTTCTGCAGGAAACATGGTATCCAGCAAAATATGAGCAAGTGTGAGGATGCAACGGATGCAACTCATTTCAGAATGGGAGTATATATAGTGATATATCATATCATGTCATAATATATCATATCATATATATATATCATATATATATATATCATACATACAAAAATATAATATATATATATATATCATATGTATAATATATATATATATCATATATGTGGGATATATATATATATCATATATGTGGGATATACGGGGTATATAGATTCATGTATATGGGTTTATAGATTCATGTATATGGGTATGTATATATATATGTGAAAACACCAGGTATTAAAAAAAAGACACTGTTTTTGAGAACGCACGAAACGAGCGTGAAGCCGTGTATATCTAAATATATATATATATCCATATATGTGTTTAATTCAATCTTGTAATCGTCACATCCAAAACCCTAACAGAAATCAACTGCGTTTAACCCGCGATCAGCTCGTCTAATTCCTTGTGTTTGGGATGGTCCTTTGCCAACAGAAGTTTGGACCATGTCATCAAGTTGACTCTATAGTAATCAAACAAACAATAGTTTGCTGGAAAATCCCACATTTAGTTCGATAATGTTCAAATTAAAACCTCAATAAATATCCATTTACTTCGGGTGTTTCCTACAGATCAAGGATGAATAAAAATGGTCTCCTCATTTCCCATAGCAATCATCAGCAGTTTGCACGCCCGGCAGTTCGCCTTGCCATTGCCGTCCAGGTCGATTACTTCCAGAAGGTTTTTGGCCTGGGGAGATCATGTTTATCATCTGTAGATTTGTAGATATCAAACATCTACATGTATACATATTATGTATATAAGTCTTTGCTCTGTATGCATGCATGCATGCATGCATGCATGCATGGATGTATGTATGTATGTATGTATGTATGTATGTATGTATGTATGTATGTATGTATGTATGTATGTATGTATGTATGTATGTATGTATGTATGTATGTATTATGTATGTATGTATGTATGTATGTATGTATGTATGTATGTATGTATGTATGTATGTATGTATGTATGTATGTATGTATGTATGTATGTATGTATGTATGTATGTATGTATGTATGTATGTATGTATGTATGTATGTATGTTGTATGTATGTATGTATGTATGTATGTATGTATGTATGTATGTATGTATGTATGTATGTATGTATGTATGTATGTATGTATGTATGTATGTATGTATGTATGTATGTATGTATGTATGTATGTATGTACATATGCACATATGTGTGTATGTATATATATATATAATGTAGTTTATATATTATATATACAGCAAGTGGAGGTCAACCGCACCCCAAAAAAAAACCGTCATCCTAGCCATCTCGTATCCAGGATGACACCTTTGATTACCGGAGGGGAAGTGGTTCCCTTGGGTCAGGCATATAATAACTATCTTTGGTCTAGTTAACTATCGTTGATTAACTATTAACTATCTTTGGCTCCAAAGAGTCTCCCCCATATAGCCAGCAATGTTGTCATCAGTGCCTATTCGAAACAGAAGAACTGAGGTTCTGACTGGTCGATAAGGCCCCTAGGCTTATCCCATAGTCATACATGTGTATGTTTATACATATATGCAAAAATATAGATTTGGGTTTCTCTGAAAATGTTGTAAACCCCATACATATATATATATATATATGGTACCCCCCCCCCAAAAACCGACATTTTCAAGATTGTAACGCTTTTGGGATAGTTACCTTGTTCAGTTTGAGATCCAGTGGGGCAGTATCATACATATATATGCATATATATATATACACATATGTATATTATTTGTTATCTTACTATTACTAAATCCATGTACTTAGAGTATTTTTTACAAGAAGTATTTGCAAACGTTTGCAAACGCTTGCAAACGTTCCTGATCAGGATTCAAGATTCAAGATTCCCAGAAAAACTTCTTGAATCCAAGGGGATAGGATTCAAGATTCAAGATTCCCAGAAAAACTTCTTGAATCCCAGGATTCAAGATTCAAGATTCCCAGAAAGAATTCTTGAATCCAAGGGGATAGGTCTTGAATCTTGAATCCTGGGATTCAAGAAGTTTTTCTGGGAATCTTGAATCTTGAATCTTGAATCCTGGGATTCAAGAATTCTTTCTGGGAATCTTGAATCTTGAATCTTGAATCCTATCCCCTTGGATTCAAGAAGTTTTTCTGGGAATCCTGAATCTTGAATCCTGCCCCCTTGGATTCAAGAATTCTTTCTGGGAATCTTGAATCTTGAATCCTGGGATTCAAGAATTCTTTCTGGGAATCTTGAATCTTGAATCCTATCCCCTTGGATTCAAGAATTCTTTCTGGGAATCTTGAATCTTTCTAAGTACTTGGGTCCCTGGACTCGTTTGCAAACGTTTGCAAACGCTTTTGGTGACAAAATTACTCTAAGTACCTGGGTTCAACAGTAAGACAACAATTAATATATACGTATATATACATATATATTGTACATGAGTTAAATAATGAGTTTGAAGTGGAATTTCATCAGGTAATGGCATTTGTTGAAACAGTTTATCTGCAATTACAATATTACAACTCAAAGCACATTGACAAATAATCACTTGCAGATGTTGATTCTCTTGTCCATATATCAAAAATATTGTTATATAAAAAATATCTTTACATATATTGTTAAATAGTTGAGTTACTAAACTGTCTGCAAGGTTATATGTTTTATATTTTATTAGGTAAGATATAAACTCAATTTCATCTTGTAATGTTTGTTTTAAGACATTCATATATATATATATATTTGCATCATTAATATCAATTGTTTCTGGTAAAGAGATTTGTGAATTCTTGAGTAATTCATGTGCTATCATTCCATAAAAATGTGCACAGTATTTTGAAGCCCTTTATAATATTTTTGACAGTGCATGATATTTTAGATGTTGCATATGTTGCATGCAAATATACATAAAATAGGAATGTCTACTTATTTGATTTGGTGATGTAGCAATCGCATCTATATAAGAAAAATGCTTTAGTGCAATATTATATACTTTTAATTTTACAAGTGCTATAAATCCTGCCAAGTTATGTATTTTTATATATTGTCAATATATGTTATATTTTTGCTAGCTTGATTAAGTAATTTGTAGGCAAGAGTGTATTTTTTAAATACTAATAGTTCCCTTGCATAGCATATTCTTAAGTCAGTACAATTTTATTGTCTCTTGAAAAGATGGGTTTAATATAGGAGCTAAATTTTGTTCTATTCTATATGGGTTTAGACGTATATAGATCTTTTCTGGAAAATAAATAATCAAAAATTAATCCTTAATTATATTGATGCTTATTATAATGTTATGATACATGTTTGTGCTTTGAGTATGATTTTGTTTTATTAAAATGCGACATTGCACTATCCTTTTATCCATATCTTTTAAACAACTGAAGAAATAAGAACTATTAAAATTTAATTGGTTTTGTAGTAATAGATTGTCGAGTTTAATTAAGTGATTTTTATAAGATATATATCTAGATATATATTTTCTTGCTAGCGTTTAAAGCAGTTTTGCCAATCATTTTTAATCCAACTATTTATAGCAAGAGCTTTATTTATTTTTATTTTTTGGTAGATTGTAAAAATTGTGTGTATGTAATTAAAACAATAAGCAAGTAGAAAAAAAAACCATACAAAAATAGCATGTTTTAGATATTTTGGCACAATTTGAATCACCAGTTTTTTTTCCATCTGTTTCTAGTTCTTCTTCAGAGAATATGGATATATTTATTAGTGGCTCAAAAAATGAAATAACTATGGTGGAAGGATGTGGAATGGAATTTCCAGAAGACAGATTATTAAATATCTTAGATGAGGCTTTAAAGCTTTTTACTCCAGTTCTAAACTTGATATTAGATATGAAATCTAAAATATCAAAAATAGAGTTTATTTCCAATATTCCTCTAGATTCTCATGTTGCTCAACGTAATTGTCAGAAGAAATCGAAAATCACTCCAGTATACTTATTTTAAAAAGCACGCTATTTACTCAGTCTTCAAAACAAGAAAGAGAAAAACGTCGGTTTTGGGGGGGGGGCTAGCATATATATGTATACTACTGGGGAAAATAATGATAAACCACACGATTTGGGGCTACCATATGTTAAGACAAACCCACATATAAGTATAGATATATTATACATATATATCATAGTAATTATAGATAATTATAGTATATACATATATATATATATAAATGGCGTATAACTATGGGTGAAGGTTAGTCAGTGGGATGGTTCTCCTCGATCTCACCCCGTTCGTAACAGTTGGTTCTCCCAATAATTTCCCCCAATGATTTGATGCACTTTCAGATCCATTTTTGATATCACATCAAAACTGTATAATAATTTAATATATATATATATCAGTATATATATATGTATGTAGAGATACGTCAGTATATATATATAATGAAAGTCAATCTTGATACAGTATGATTATCATATATGATGAATATTATGAATATTTAGGTTATAATTTTGGACTCAAAAATGTATTGCTGTATGCTTAAGTCATCGTGTTTGATGCTTTTGGAACATATACAGTAACTATGCCAATGATTGAAAGTACCCTGCGCTAATTAAACTCGTGGTTTGCTGGAAAATCCACCATTTGTAATGTAATATATAGATATTATATATATATATTATATATATATATATTATAATATAATATATATATATAGTTCGAAAATATGTTCCCAGCTGTAAACCTCCGTTGAGTTCCGGGATTCTCCCAAGAGTCTTCCCATGACGACCGTTTCGGGTCATGATTTCTCAACGCCTCCGAAGGATGAACGTCAATGGTCTCGAAGAATTCTTGCCTGTCTCCAAGACAACAGAGTTCAACCTGTCTATGTGGATTTAACCATGATTTACCTATGATTTACCTATGATTTTACCATGATTTACCGACCAAACTATGGATTCACCGGAAGACGGGGACTCAACCAAGATTTGTTGAAGCCCCCACTACTATCCGCTTCACACAGCTTGTCTGAAAATAGGGCACCGAAATCTCATGGTGTGTCATCAGCTTCCCAATTTTTAATGACCATAATCTGTGGTATTGCGCAAGTGTTTCGACAAATCCACATGAACCCGATTGAAGTCATGGCTGTGCCTTGCCTTTCAAACATATTCATGGCGTCTCGACAGTGAGTTGCACGTCAAAAAAATGCCCGGATTGTTCCACTTGCCATGCGGCAAAGATATAAACCAGCCACGAATTTCCGTGTGTGTGTGTGTGTGTCAAAAAGAACATGCAATTTCCTCATCCATCCCTCAAAACCACTATATAGCTTTCTTGTAGTGGAACCCCCAGCAGGGTCGTCATGTTAGTATCCCGCCAGTTCAGATTGGAGTTTAAGCCATAGCATTTTTATCCCCCTTATATACCCACTATTGTAACCCCAAAAAAGATAGAAAAATAGTTTATCAATGTTTATCACTGATTACAGTAGTTGGATATGTTTTCTCGATATTTTTTGGGGGGAGGTGCTAGATGCATGGGTTCTCTACAAGAATCTCCATATGATTTATCATAACCTCAATATTCTTGCTTGTATACAAACCATCATATTTCATCATAAATCTCAAGTCTATCCATCCCATTCTAATCATCATATCCCATTCTAATCATCAAATCATATACTGATATACGTCTATCCATCCCATTCTAATCATCAAATAATATACTGACTATCAAATCATTCTAATCATCATAACCTGGTGATAACCTCCATGTTTATCATAAGCATCATCAACTCCATCCATCTTTTTAGCTTCAGCCCACGGATCTCTCTGGATCTGCCACGGCACACAGCCGGGTTGGAGGTGTGTTCCAAGATCTCATCGGGACTGATAAAGCCGCTGGCGTCGGTATCGATCTCCTGTGATTTCGGAGATCGAATTTCTGGGTGATTTTTCTGTGGGATTTCACCAAGAAATTGGATTTTTGATGGGAATTTAATGGGATTTTTGATGGGATTAATATGAATGTTCATGGGATTTTTCATGGGATGTTTGATGGGATTTGATAGCAACGGAAATGAAATCCCATGAAAATCTCATCGATACCAACAGTTCAATGGTGATTTTTGATGGGATTTTCACCAAGAATATATGAATTCATGGGATTTCACTGGGATTTCAGCAGCATAAATGCGGAGATTGTGGTGTAGAAACCGTAGAAACCAACCATGGAATGGGGAGATCACGCGTCCATGTTCAACCCCCAAGCTATGATTTAGATTTTTAGTTCCTATCATATGTAAGATATTCCCAAACCGTAATACTACGTATGTCCAGTAATAATATTTATTGGCACTTAAGTACTATGTTACTATATATCTATATCATTTATACAATGTCCAGTAATATACCTATAAATTAAGAGAAATGCAACCACACTTTCTCACTCAGTACAAAAGCCACCCTTATCAGGTAGAATATTGACATATAGTATCTATCATCATCATTAAAACCTCATCTTTGGGCTTTTGGGTTTTAAACTATTATATAATAGTAACCATGTTTTCTCACCAGAACCCCTACTTAAGCCTCAGTTGTGTAGTTGTTTTTTAACCGCTTACCTTCTTGTTATTTTTCTGTTTGCGAACTGGAAAATCACCATTTTAGTAGGTAAAAGTAAATCATCCACAAATATGTTCCATACATATGTTAATTTACCAGAGTGTAAACCATTTAATATCCCATTAACTGCTATCCACTCATTGATCCAATATAAACCATGATTAAACCAGTATTCCAATATTACCCTCAAACATAACTTATTCTGGATTCATCGATTTGCAGATCCTTTTCCCATTCTCATGAAAAAACCTCCATTTATAGTCCAATCTTCCCCATTTCCCATGGATGTTCCCCCCATTTTCCCAGCATTTTCTGCCAGAGAAACGCGAAAGAGGCGCCGTGCTTGGATGATGCGGCCGCGCAGGTGGAGGTCTTTGGCCTGAAATGGCAGGTTTATGGCAGTTGGAGTATGATTCGTTCATGGATCCAATAAATGGTGATTTAACCACCATAAATGGTGATTTAACCACTAGGAAAATGGTGATTTTCTATGGTTAACAATGGTTTAAAATCATGGGATTAGTTCATGGAATTACCCGGCCTGGTAAACGTTTGTACATAACGAACTGGAAAATCACCATGCTATTAATTGGTATTTCAACGAACTAAATGATCATGCTCAATAGTTATGTAACAAATTACCAGAGGGTTAATGGGGTAATAGTGAGTTAACTGGTTGGTGGTTGACCTACCCCTCTGAAAAATATGAAAGTCAGTTGGGATGATGAAATTCCCAACTGAATGGGAAAAAAAAATCCTGTTCCAAACCACCAACCAGCAACTATAAATGGTGATGTTCCATAGTTATGTAAACGTTTACCAGAGGGTAATGGAGATCATAACTGCCATTGTTATCCCATTATTATCCCATGATGATTAATTTATTGGATTATAATTAATATTGGAGATTAATGGGATAATGGTATATTAATGGAGATATATTAGTTAATGGGATTATACGTGTTTAATGGGATTGATTGATTGATTGATTGATTCATTGATTCATTGATTGATTGATTGCTTGCTTGATTGATTGATTGATTGGATATACATATATATATATATGTAATATGTGTGTGTTGTGGATGTTTAAAATATATAAAATGATTAGTTAATGGGATTGATTGGTTGGAGATAGATAGATAGATAGATAGATAGATAGATAGATTCATTGATTGATATGATATGATATGATATGATATGATATGATATGGATGTTGAAAGCAAGATAAAACGATTCTAAATGGTACTATCTATAATGTATAGTTGATCACGAATGATGGATAACCTAAGCCATTATCGTTGACTCACGGGATGGTTGATGCTTCATAGGGTTTTTTACTAACTAACCAAACTAAGAAATGCTGATCACACAATTGAACAAAATGGAGACTACCATTAAGTATCTTAGTTCAGTACCTATCGTAAAAAAGAAAATGATGATCGGTTACTTAATGGGGCTATTGTTAGTTAATGGGATATAATGGGACGATTGGTGGGACAATTTCTTTACAATGTGACAAAAAAATAATAATCAGTGGGATAACTACTGGAAAGTGATGGTTGATTAATGGTTTATTAATGGTTTTTAATGGGATAATTTTGCGAGTTGATGGTTGATTTTTTTTGAACGGACCAAACGACTTTTTTTCGTTCATGAACTCATGGGACCATGAAGAAAAATCATCAAGTTAGATCATTCGTTAACGAAAAAGGATGAGTTTCTTAAGTAAACAAAATGAAGTCCCAAACTATAATGACTATAATGATGATATAATGTTAATGGGAGCACAAATCGAGTAGTTAACTTAGTTTGGTTAGTTTGGCTTACCATGAGATACTTAGTTAATGGTATGGTTACCTTAGAAAAAAGAACGAGACAAACAGATGCGTTCGGTCGCGACAAATGCACTATATGGTACCCGAAAATTTGATGGTTGATCATCATTTTCCCTATGACCAGTAGGATTTGATTGGTATATCATGGTATATCTCATTTTCAGTCACACTGATATCTGATATCATTGAAAACAATACATGATACCAGTTACATAAAACCAGGCGAACGTAGTGATGTCAATCATAAGTCTCTGTTTTTTCACGGTGCCAGAAATGGAGCTATACGAACCTTATCATTTTCAGACACGCACAACTGTCATATCAAGTGTTATACGTATACATATATATATATATGTACAGATATATATATATATATATATACAGATATATGTATATATATATGTATATACATATATATATATGTATATACACATATATAGATATATATGTATATATACATATGTATGTGTAGTTATATATATATATCCCATTGCCCCAATGATTATCACATCATTACTGCTGAAAACCCTTATCATTGTCACATGGTTGTTTAAATATCCCATATATGTACATCCGGATGTATAATGATTATAAACATATATTATATATATATATATACGTATATTAGCTTACATATATATATATATATATCCAAAAAAAAAATATCCCCATCATTAACCCCCATAAGACAAACCCCATGTTCTTTTTGCTTCAGTTTGTGGGCCTGACTGCAATGACTTCCCCTCACGCCTGCTGGCTCATGGTCTCGACAAAGGTGCCAGTGATCCTCGGGGAAGAACATGGTGATTTCATGGCTAGAAATCCATGGTTAGAAAAGGTGATAAAAAATGGGATATTCATAGAATTTAATGGTTGATGTACCAACACCGCTGAAGATTTTCAGGTTTCCAATCCAGCCGGTAGCCCCTGTTTCAAACCATGGTAGGTGACCTGCAAATCTTTCAATTCTCTGGTGATTCGAAGTGGGATGAAGCACTGAGCTTTTCTTGGTCATCGTGGGATGATGATTTCATCCATAAATCGGGATATGTTAGACTGTGGGATTCATGCAACAAAGTTGGGGATGTATATAATCACTAAAACAAGTGGATCTACATATATAGATACATATAATATAACCCTTGAAGCATCAGAATGTTGGATATAACCGCCCGGCATGGGAATCCAAACAACATTGGGATATGCTTAAGAATCGATCATGATTTAGAGGGCTTGGGTAGGCTAGCACCAACAAACATTGGTTGCGTAACAAAACAAGTATGTGGTAAATCCAATACCATAAACCATCCCAAACTGGTGCTTATGGAGTATAAGATACCGGTATACCCACTGCTTGGGCTGATGCATTGCGTGATCCCCAGCTTTGGTTACTTCGGATGGTTTTTTCCCATGGAATCAAATGGAATCACTTTCCTGACTTTTTGTAAATCTTGGAAGAAGACATAGGAAGACATAGGAAGACACAATGCTGTGACTGCTATGATGTTGAAGACCTGTAAATAAGACCATTGTTTCGTGTAAATGTCCCTAACCTGACACACTGTTTGATGGCATGAACTGCTATGATTGGACCACGGCATCCAAACACGGGACTATCAGTGGCGCGGTGGTTCTTGAGTCTGTCAAATTCGACCAACCTCGGGAAAATATATCTCACCATGGAAAAAAAGGAATCTGTTTTTTATGGTGCTTCATCTCAGACTTCGAGTCGGTTGTTTTTCACCCTGTAACTCACTGAGCTTGTAGGGTGATCATCTACAAGGCTTGGATGGCCAATTGAGGGATAACCTCAATTGAGGATGTGCATCCAAAAACTGTTGCATCGTAAATAATCCAGTGATATGGGGAATATCGGCAGTTGTATATGTATATACATATTATGTATAATATATATATATATTAATATATGGCCTGGATAGATGCACCATTCAGAATGTGTTCCTGTCACCAAGGTTGACCCAGTGCGCTTCGCAAAGATAGCAAAGCGGCACGTTGAGCAGGGCCAGAATACAGAAGGCCATAAAGAAGACAAAGAGCAAACCAAACCTCGGTTGGGTTCTTGAAATCATCAAAGTTGCGGAGGATGTTTACCATCAAAAATGGGGACGTCAGTAAATCATCTTTAAAAAAGCAACCAAAAAACACATCAAATGATCATTTGATAGCCATTGACAATAGGGACAACTGTTTTAGTATCAAATTGTATTTGCGTGTATAAATATATATATATATATTTATACATATACATAAAACACAATTGCACACATATAAAGACACACATTTCAGTTGGCGAGCTGGAAAATCCTCTCTAAATGGAGGCTTTTTTTCACGGTATAATCATCTAACGTGGATTTAACCGTGAGAAAATGGTACCATAGGAATATCATGGGGTATTTATGGGATACCAAAACTGATCGTTTAACAGTTTGCTTTGGTGTATTAGATGGCCCATCGATGATTTACCTACTAAAGATGGTGGTTTTCCAAAGCTATGTAAACGTTCACCCAAAAGGGCCCAGAAAGTTGAAGGAGCTGTTATCTTGGGTGACATCGGCCAGAATTCGTCCGGTATCATGGATCAAAGTTTAAGCCGCCCATCCACTTTGTTGGGGTATCCGCGTGACCCATACCATATCAGGGTAAATCCACTAAGAAAAACAGGTCCCGTTTACCCAACTAGGTGATTTCAGATACTCAAACTGCTACATGTCCGCCCTTCAAAAGCGACATCCAACCGTTCATCACCATCCATTCGCTCTTACGAATTTCCGCATCCAAACCAACAAAACAAACATAGATGGCCCATCTAGTTCGATGATGTACCATAATATTTACCTACCATCTCGATGGTGGTCTCCAAAGATCTCCCAGTTCCGCATCGCAGTCGTCGAAACGCCAAGTCGCCAGGGGCTAATGCCTTTCATCAAGGGTTCAGCGATCTGATGCCAATCCTCGACGTGAAAAATGGTTGTGGGATATAGCGACAACAGGTAACAAGGGGGGGCCAATTTTATGGGGATTCCCGAGGGATTTATAGGGATTTATAGGGGGATTTATATGGGATAATGATATTCAATGATCATTCGGAAAAAATGGGATGAATTCGGATCATTTCAATGGTATATAACCTCAGGTTATTTGGTACACTTTGCGAACTGGAAGCCAAGTGCCCATTTAGTTCGATGATTTACCATTCCAAATTGATTTTTAAATGGGAGGAAGCATCTAATTAAATGGTGGAATTCCAGCACACCATGTTTGATTACCAGACGGTATACCTACACATTACATTATGCATTATCATGATATGTTATAGTCCCATGATCATTGCATATCATAGTCCCACTATATACTATCATCATCTATCATCACTATGGAATGGTGCCTTGATTATGTCCACCCTATGTCACCCAACATCACTGACTTGGGTGACCCGTGTTTCAATCATCTTACACCCAACTTTTCCCAATGATCTAAGCATTGTAATTTCTCAGCTTGGGGAAGGTCGCTGAAATACTTAGTTTAGATCTCAGATAATCTGGTTACGGTTACTGGTTTCAACACCTCCGAAAAGTATTAGTCAGTTGGGATGATTATTCCCAATATATGGAAAAATAAAAAAATGTTCCAAACCACCAACCAGTAATAATCTATCTTAGATTACCCAGCAATGTAAGCATTGTAACTTCCCTAATAATCTATCTTAGATATCCAGCAATACTTCCCATTTAGTTCGATGATTTTTCCAGCTGGAAACCTCCCTTGAACTACCTGATATATGGGGTTCTGCCGTGGCCCGCCACGTTTGATGCAACGTATGAATCCCACTGAATCTCAATATCAATCGGTATTAAGCCACTGTTAATCCAATATCAACCATGATTTTCCCATTATTCCAATACTAATCCTGAGTTAACCAGTATTAAGCCGCTATGAATTCCATATGAACCATCAATTTCCCACCAGTATTTCTATGTTTTTTTTCCCATTCTTCATTAATTATTCACCATTGATATCATCATGAATGTCCCACGAAATCACCATGGTTATCCTTAAAAATCCGATAAAAGTCAGCCTTAAATCACCATTTGTTGGATACAAACCGTTAAAATCACCATGAAATCACCATGTTTTCCACTCTTAACCACCATTTTCCATGATTTTCCATGGACTTTCCCATGGATTTGTCCCATTCCAATCCCTCCATTTTTGTGCTTGGACCAAGGTGCAATCCCTCCGGTGATGCCTTGGAAGAGCGACAGGATGCTCTGAGGCCTCGGAGTCACCGCTACGAAGCCTGCTAGAACTAATGGTATATAATGGATTATAGTGATTTTAATAATGGTTATTAATGGATTATTAATCACTATTAATCACTATTAATCACTATTAACCAATAATCACTAATAGTGGTTAATAATGAATTATTGGTGATTTTTATAGTGATTAATAGTGATTATAATAGTGGTTAATCCATTTAATAGTGGTTAATCCATCATTAATGATAATGATTATAATGGTGGTTAACAATAGTACTAATTGTGGTACATCAATAGTGGTACTTTTCATAATGATCATAGTACTAATAATGGTGCAACATCAACAATGGTGGTTAATAGTGATTTTTTATAGTATTATAATCCATTATAGATGTATTAACCACTAATAGATAATGATTATAATGGTGATTTTTATAATGGTGGTTAATCATGATTATAATCCATGAATTGTGATTAATAATGGTGATTTTTATAATGGTGATTAATAATGGTGTACTAATAACTAATACTAACTTCCATTATGTAAATCACTAATGATTATATAATGGTGCAACCTCAATAATGGTGGTTATTGATGTGATTTTTATAGTGATCATAATCCATGAATAGATTGTTTAAAATAACCACTAATGGTGGTTTTGAGGATTTATGTGGGTAAAATAATGCCATAAACCACCCACGACAGGGAATGGTAAGTTTATACCACCTATAAAAATGGTGGTGACTGGGGGATGGTTTATTATTGTTTTACCACATTACTTCTATTTGAAATACGATGAATATTTCTTCAAGTTGTTACGTTTAGGGTTTGGGGTGGGGGGGAGGTGGGGGGAGGAATGTAAATGCAGATAGAAGAGGGAAGATGATAGAAGCTCGCCAAGGTTAGAAGATAGCAGATAGAAGATGGAAGATGGAAGATGATAATGGTGATGATGGTGATGATGGTGATGATGATGATGATGATGGTGGTGGTGGTGATGATGATGAAGTGTATGTGCATGTGCAAGCGAGTGAAAAGCGCCATGTAGAAGCGAGCGAAAAGCGCCAAGTACAAGCGAGTGCGAGCCCGACTTTAACTATATCTCAATTGAATCAATGGCCTTTATAGTGATATATAACAGCCCACAACGGTCATATACAGTAAGCATCATGGCCATAGTGATTTATAGTGTCTGATGGCCATCTCAGGAACCGATTTACTGGAGGCACCTGGAATCTCCTCCATTTAGGGTCCTGAAATTCCCACTGAATTGTGGGGGTACCATTTTAATCAGAAAATTGTGGTTTATTAGGGGTACCCCATACATATATATATATATACATATATATATATATACTATCCCTACTTGGTCAATTTAGTAACCGGTTATCACTATTTTAGTAGCCAACCAGGGTTTATTACTCCGGCGTTGACATTCTGGAGGGGAAAAGGAAGGGATAGAGACATTGACGAATTATTTGCAAGAATGGGTTCGAAGAATGCAATTGCGGTTATCTGGTCTAAATCCCCTACACTAGGTCATATGATTGCATACTAGTATCTAGTTATATTTTTTGTCTTCTACAATGATAATATGTATAAAAGGGTGTTACCAGCAATCTTGGGACGTAGACCAAATATCTGCGAGGAATATATGAGAGTTAAGCAGCCAAATGGGGGGGTTAGCCGACAAGAACAGGGATCTACAGAGATAGAATGTGGAACTAGGCATCTACCACAAACCCAATCGCTATATAAAGTATTTTATTTCAACCAACCTAATGAAGTGCGGCACGTAAGATTTCGACCAACACTTCACAGTTTCAAGCAGCATGGCAGAAACTGGTGGATATTTCGGGAAGAGACAATTTTTTCACCAACGAAGGTGGGGGATATCTTATCCTGCAAGGTTTGTAGATTTACCCTCTGGTAATTTAACATAGCTACTGAAAATGGCCATTTATAGTGAGTTTTCCCATTAAAAATTGTGATTTTCCATAGTTATGTTAGTTTACCAGAGGGTATATCAGCAAGAAAAAACTGGAGATCTACGGGATTTCATCCAGCGAGATCTTTAGATTCGGAACCTAAATCATCGGCGTTTCCTTTTAAAGTAATGGTTCGGCTACCCCAAATCATCCAAGTCGGTAGAAATCTCAGTATTAAAACCATGGTGACTTGGGGATCCCCCATCTTCAGACACTGCCATATTTTGGTTCGTAAACCGACTAGCTTGATATATCTACCATAAACATTCATAAACCCAACAGGTATTGGAGTCATAAACCCAACTATTGACTTACCAGATTAGCATCCCATTATATTCCCATTAAATAAGTTTTATATATGTACGTATATATATATATGTATATACTCATAGTAACTATAGATAAATTTCCATTATATATCCCATCATATTCCCATTATATAATATTCCCATGTTATTCCCATTATTTTCCCATTATCTTCCCATCATAGCGTCTATAGATTCCATGATCTCCTCCCAAATCCTCCAGGAAAACTCTCCAGGTCTGGTGCACCATATTTTGGGATCCCCACATCGAGCCCCACCACCGGGTGATCTGCTCGGCATAGGTCCCTGTTGGCTGCTCCATTCGATAGGCGCTGGCGGCCTGGGTGACGTAGACCGCCATGACGTAGATGGCCTGGTGTCACACTTAAAAAACCCTGGTGAACAATAGGGATTCCCTAGGGATTCATAGGGAAAATGGGATTTTATAGGGATTTATAGGGATTTATAAGGATTCCCCAGGGAATTATAGGCATAATAATTGGATTTATAGGGATAATGATGGGATAATAATGGGAGAACAATGAAAAATAATGAAACTAATAACAATGGACAATGGGGTAACTACCAAAGAAAGAAACAATACATGTATCTGCATTTGATTTTAGTAGAACATTAGATAAAAAGGATGTAGTAAAAAAAAAACATAGGGAATCATAATTTGTAGGGACAATAGTGGGATAATGATGGGACATAGGATAATGATATGGTTCGGATACAATGGGACAATGAAAAATCTACGCTCTGGTTATTTAAGTGTTTGCGAATTGGGAAATGGTTCTAGTTCGATGATTGATTTATGATGAAGTACCTATCAAAAATCAAAAATGGTGATTTCCTGGCCACGTTTGTTTAAAAAAAAAAAGCAGGATTTGAGGAACACTCCGTTTCAACAGGATTTGACCGTTCTATCTTTTTTGTTGCTGCATACCTATTTAACTCCTCGTATATAATTATATAGATACTGATACATCAACATCTATCATATACCCTATGGTAAACTAACATAACTATGGAAAATCACCATGTTTAATGGGTAAATCAACTATAAATGGCAATTTTCAATAGCTATGTTAGTTTACCAGAGGGTATGTGTAGCTGTACTTGTAGTTGTAATTCATACTAAGCAACCACATATCAACCATATAAACCACAATTGGATAACCCCACCTTAAATGGGATAACCCCACCTTAAATGGTGGGTCTTCCCAAGCAGCGGAAATCAACCAGTTATAACTATAGTTACCAAGTGGAATGATGCTCCATTCTGCCTCCTAAGAAAATAAAAAACAGTTATGATAGGACAAGTAATCTCAATTGGAATGGATGTGATTGACAAATTCTCTTTAATTTATATATGTCCATTGTAGATCATTGTAGGATGTTTGAAGGCCCGAAAATTGCCAACATCATGAACTGATAAGAATTGGCAAATTGAAACGTGCACTGTTCCTTGATGTTCAGGTAAATCCGATAAAGAACGTGACTTGCGAGGAAACCCCTTTTATGTGCCGATAGATGGCGGGAAGATTGCGAGACTTGAAAGCTGACGATTGGAGTTTTTAGATGTTACAACTGTTGCATGGTTGTAGGGTCACGACATCAACCCACGAGTGAGGACTTCAGAAATAAAGCGTCGAGTCTTTTTCGATCTCAGGTGCTTCGCCTTGTGCCTAGTACTTCCGAAGAATTGGGACAGCTTTGATATCCTCAGATCATCATATGTTGTGTGCTTTCAAAAACGTGTTTCTTTGCATCCCGTACGATTTACCCATACTTCAAATCACCATCCAATCGCTATTTTCGAGAATATGGTCCATGATTTCCCATGGATTTTCCGTGATCTTCACACCGGCCCATTTCGGAGCTTCGCACCAACAAGAGCAGCAGGACGGACCACAAGAACTGCCTCGGTGCGGGTTTTCCCATTTAGTAACAGGTTATGACTAACGGTTTGCCGTGGAAAGATCCACCATGCTGTTAAGAACGGTAAACCATCTATTTCTATGGACCATCTATACCATGGCTATGTTAGTCATAACCAGAGGGTAGTAACTGGCTAGTAACTGCGGTTAGTTGCGCCATCTTCAACCCGCGCCCAACAGCAACCAAGGAGCTTCAACGAGAGGAGCAAACAGTTGATCAGCAGCTGTAAGTCCTGCAATGTCACAACTGGGCTGTGGGTTTTTTGTAAAAACGAAGCCGCCAATGTTGGTGGGTTTATAAAATTTTATAACTAGGTTAACTTTTTCGGTTTGTGACACTAACCATACAACTAAATCTAGGTCTTTTTCGGTCGTTTTTTTTGTTTTAACTAGGTTAAGTTTTTTATCCGCACGACTCCGGCGACAAGAAGGAGCGCGTCAGGGAAGAAGACCTACTACTACTCCTCCTCCTCCTGCTACTACTACTACTACTCCTACCACTACTACTGCTACTACTGCTACTACTGCTAGCTAGCTAGCTAGCTAGCTAGCTAGCTGCCACTAAAATCCAGTGATCCGCTATAGTTTGCCGATAAGTTTTGCCATTGAAATTGTCATAAAGTTGGAGAAGAATCCTATGCTCAGACCCACTATTGCTGGTTCCATCCCGACTCATTTGCTGGGCCCCATGGTAATCATAGCCCATGTAATAGATCTGCTGGGAAAAAAACTAGATGTATGTCTGGCTAGCTGAAAATATATCCTTAAAAAAACAGCTCCAGAAGAGGTACCCATGGGTAATGATGCAAACCTTGTAAAATTAGACCTTTCACAACTCCACCGGCCAAAGGATGAAGTGGCACAGCCGTAGCCATAGCCAGGTGGCTTCGCCATGTGATGATTAACTCCCCATCTAGTTTTGCTGAAACCAAAATTATCATGGCAAATCTCGGATACACTGCACGAAAATGAAAAAAATATCAGCTGGTCAACTTTAAAATTGTCCCATCAAAATGGCTAAAGATCAGGTTCTACAATCAACTATCACCCGTCATGTCAGTAGCCATTATATAATCCCCATACTCAGCCACTTGCACAAGTTATCCCACTATGTCCCATTGTATATAACCATATGTAACTATATATATATCATATACATATATATATACATACTGTGTATACATATATATATATATATATCATATATATATATCATATATATATCATATATATATACTGTGTATATATATATACTGTGTATATATATATATCATATATATATTATATTATGTATATTAATACAACCTTAAATATCACCAACTAACCCCAAAAATCACCATCTCGTCATATCGTCGAATCATCTCGGCGACTCCTCCGCCATCCGCACGGTGCCCACCAGCCGCAGGACTTTGATCACACGCAAGATGCGCACGGCGCGCATCACCTCGCAATGTCAGGCACCAAAAAAAACGGTTTTGTGAACTGTGAATCCGCGAAAAATGAGGATTGAACGATTTTGAACCCACCAAGAATGCGGTTTCTTAGCACCAAGCATGTGCAAAATGTGAAATTCAAGCACCAAAGATGTGGATTTAATCATGACAAATGATCACTAGTCGGGATTGAAGCTCAAAAAAAAAACAGAGATTTTGATACACCCAACACAATCCAATCAAGCCAATATCTCAGCGACGATCTCAATATCACTGGTGGATTTGGCGGTTTCAAACTCTAGAACAGTTTCAAGATAGTGAAAATCACAAAAACCATCAACTAAATCAACTAACCATTATTCCATTCAAATTTTGAATCTCCATCTTGATAGTGAAACCTTAGCACTAAAAACGGTGAGTTCTTCGCCACAGTTTCACAGTGGTTTCACCATCCCAAAACAGTCGGACTTCGCAAAGAAAATCCGTCGATGATGAAGAACTTGGAACTGAAAAAATGAAATGACGAAATGAGGTGATTCGATGTGACGGGTCCATTTTCCCACAATAACAATATTATATATATATATATCTATACATATGTATATATATATATGTATATATATGTATATATATATATGTAAAAGTATATGTGTATATACATATATATATATATGTATATGTATGTATATATATATGTATGTATATATGTATACATATATGTGGATATATAGACACATATGTATTTATATATATGTATGTATATATATACCTTTATATATATATACCTTTATATATATATATACGTATATATATATATACATATGTATATGTATATACATATGTATATGTATATATATATATGTACATACATATATATATATATATGTGTGTGTGTATACGTATACACATATATGTATATACATATATATATATATGGTTCTTTGAAATATCCTAATGTTTCCCCATGTGATTCTTACTTTTACCTGTCAATCCCCAAGAATCAAAGGCAGATTTCGGTTGAATCCATGTCAAGGAAATCGTGGAATAAGTGAACCTTTTCTATGTCTTTCTGGGCGTTACTATAGATTCTATACATCAGATCATTCATCTTTCCCCTCAAACTTAAGAATCAGTTAAACCTGCATTAAAATACAATTTCTGACAGGTTGGTTGAAGCTATCCTCAAGATTTTTGCCTAGTAAAATCCTTGTTTATATAATCATTTTCGGCTTAGGAACTCCCTCCCAGATTCCGCCAGGCATCTCCCCCACAGGAAGGGGCCCCCTAGACAGCTAAGTTAGTTCATAATCCCATCGAACTAGTTCGATATGTGCTAGTATACCCATCAGAAATCCATGCGTCATTACAGTTATTCGCTCCGACTTAGCTTGCATATATCATCTATAGAAATTTCATGAAATCCCCCATTTTTCAAATCACCTAAAATGGAGGTTTCCTAAAATGGGGCTATTCCAGCCATGATTTTCCGGACTTTCCCATGGAAATAAGCCATCCAGCTCTTGGGGTACCTCCATGACTATGGAAACCTCCATGTTTTCCGACTTGGTGGTTCATCTCACGAATCCTAAGTACAAGTAGATTATAACCCTGGCTTTTTCAGTTGGATAAGTAGGGGCAATGTCCACTGAACTAACGAGCGGGTGAACTAACCTACTCAAAGGATTCGTGGGATGAACCACCAAGTATATATCAAGGTGTATATATATATATATACCAACTATGTTATATATATATATATATTCCCATCCATGGTTATATTACCAACTATGGTTATCACCATGTCTTTGGCTTTCCACCGCGGCACATCCGCATTGTCCTGCCCATCGCTATCCGCCACTGCCAGCAGCACTTCCTCTGTAACCTGCGCCAGAACCAAAATGATGTCCAGGACGTTCCAAGCGCAGCCTGTCCTTAACAGTTGACGAAAAACCCTGGGAAATTTCCCAGGAAAGCCATGGATGTCTGGTTCAAGTTAGACTTTTTTCATGAACTGACAACTATGGTTTATACATATGATTATGGATTATAGTGGTTTATTATAAATTATTAACCTCTTACGTTCTTAAAGAGTCTAATGACTTTATTATGATGGCTAATAACTGGGAAAAACTAGGGATAGTTATGTTGCCATGATTTTGATATGGATAGAAGGATGATATAAGCCATGTCAAACGTGAAGTCATAAAGCTGGGATATGGTTAAAATTCGGTTTTTCTGCTGGATAACTATGATTGGTAACATTGATAACTATGAATACTGCAGGGTTTTTAGGGTTTCTTCGCTTACTGGAGAAAAAACATGTCAATTTTACAACTTGAAGTTGAACCATTTGAAAAATGCCCTTCGTGGGGAGGTAGCCATGATAAATGGCAGGCAATTTTAGCGGCTGAAGCCATGGGAAATACCACTGAAAATCGCCAAAAAAACATGATCTCAACATCAAAAATTAGGGAATCAATCATCAAAATAGGGATTCAGCCATTAAAATTGGGGAGCCAACCAACAAAATTGTGAACCAAACGTCCATCAGAAATTGAGATGTAACCAGCAAAAAGGTGGATTTAACAAATATGAAGTTGGATTGGTTTTAAGGGAAGCCTCCAGAAAACCATGGTTTTCTCTCATCAAATCTCTGAAGTGTCTGGTTTCACCTGAGCGGTGTTAAAAAGGGTTAGTGTATAATTTCATTGTACTCACTTGGTGCTTTCGCAAATCCTTTCGCGGTGCTTTCCCGACCACACTCCCGGCTTTCGCACGATGAACATTTGACAGAACTGCTCTTGCGGAGCTTTCGCCGTATTTGGGAAGTTTGTAAGATCAAAACAACCTGTGATACATGTATATATAATTACATATCGCTACTTAAAATCGGTCAATCATCCACTTTCGCGAAGCTTTCGCGACGATCTCTGTCCATTTGGTCTTCGCCAAGCTTTCGCCCAGCTTTCGTGAGCTGGGTTTTAGCTTTTGCGGGCCCTTCCCAGTTTAAGCCCAAGTAAAGCCCTCTACATAGGGGTTTTGAACGCTGCTCAACTGTCCCTCTAAGTGATCCCTGGTAATAGATAAAGACTGGGCTTTCCCTGTCATCCATCAAAGTTAAGCGGAGGGAGTGTTCGAACAATTGAAATATGTGAAATGAACTGAGGCGTCTATGCCAGAAACCCCTGCAAACGATTACAAGAACCCTACTTTCCTTTGACTTTCACCATCAACCGGCCGCCAATGAACTTCATGTTGGTTGAATCCCCATGTTTCTCGGTTGTTTTCTCCCTATTTTCTCTTGTTCATACCCACACGTTCATTGGTGAAATATCCCCATGTTCATTGCTCAAAAATCCCCGGGCCCCTTCGCCGAATCGCCACCCCTTATGTTGCGGCCACCGGCACATCACGAAGAATTTCTTGCCAAAGGCCGCCAAGCGTAGAGTCAACTCCAGACCTTCGACATCCCGACGTCGAGTTGGAGGTAATGGGGAGTTCATGGTGGTTTCATGGGATTTTTGCTGATTTACCCTCTGGTAAACTAACATAACTATGGAAAATCACCATTTTTTATAGGCAAATCAACAAAATTCATGGTGCAATGGGATTTAAGTTACATGGGATGAATGTGACATGGGAAAAAGATGTCTGAAAAACCAACTGAAGAAACCAAGCGAAGAAAGCAACAAGAATGGCAACCCAGTTTCTTAGCAAGTCCACCGAATTTGATCGTTGACTCATCTGATTTTCTATGCATCCCTTCTATGGATTGGTGGAGAGGATAATCATTGCGAGTGATCCCTCTGAATGCACGTGATGAGAGAAATCTTTGTCTGTTTCGGGGTCCTGTTCTCCCCACACAGTCAAACAAATGTGGATTCTGTGCCCACGCCGATGGCCACGGTGAGAAAAAAAGCGTCAAAATGGTGAAAAATGGATAAACATAGATTCATATAGTGGAATTCACTGAGATTTAATCATCAATTGATTGTTTACTACCTTGGTTTTAACCACCGGCCGGCCGTCTGGGAACGATGAATCTACCAAGTACTTGCTCCATACTTGGTGGCGAACTGGCCACGAATCCGAAGTAGGTTGGTTCACCCTTACCCTCTGGTAAACTAACAGTTTGCTATTGAAAATGGCCCATTTATAGTGGATTTACCCATTGAAAATGGTGGATCTTTCCAGTTCGTTATGTCAACGTTTACCAGAGGGTAACCATCCCGGAAAAGCCTAGTTCCTAGTTATTTCAGTGGGTGAATACCCTATCCCATTCTTCAATCACCAGGATATAAGTTACGATGAGCCTAGTCAGTAGGGATTCCAACATCCAAGCTGGGCATCCTCAGCACTTGTTGGATCACTCTGGATATGTTGGGTTCATAGGTCATAGCTATTCTATCAGAAGGTTTCTAACTCATGAGAATCCCTATGGAGAAAAACGATGGTTTTTAAATCATAACCCACCAATTCATCACCAACATCAACACGTCTCGAAGTTTTTTTATCGCTTTCCTTCACCCGAATCATCTCGAATCCCTCCACGGGTTGGCCACTGAAGAAAATGCAGAAGAACATATCCATCCCACGCCAGACCTGCCCGTTGGACAATCCGTCAGTTCAATGATTTTCCAAGGGAAAACCTCCATGTTGTTTAAGGATTTTCCAGCAAACCATGTTTGATTTCCGCAGGTTACATGCAAAATAGTTGATGAAGCCTACAAGTCTAAAACATATATAGAAAGGGAATGGTGTGTGGCCCTCCATTGAAAGATAAGGGCAGTCGTAGAAAAGTAAAGATTTGTTCAAAAAAACAGGGGTATAAAATGGAAACGTGGAGGTGGAACCAAGACAAAGAGGCTTCATGAACAACACCGCTGGCTTTGCTGAGCAATATACTCAACCGGCAACAAAAAAAAACGAAAATTTGCTGACAACTCGGGGGTAGAACCATCCCCATGCTTAATGTTTAAAGAACCTACCTCACGCGAGGTTTTCCATGGCCATACCTTTCCAGCCCGTGGAAGACTATGGGATAACCCCACTTAAATGGATTTGCAATAAAGGGACCTCCCAAAAAAAACAGAAACATTTGAAACATCCTTTTAAAAAATGTTGGTAAAGTGGTATCCTTATCATTATTATTATTATCATTATTATCATTATTATTATTACTATTATATACATATCTAATGTATATATCATAATTACAGTACTACTACTATTATTATTATTAATATTATATACATATCCAATGTATATATATATATATGGCTTTCAATAACCCCCCCAATAAACTAACCATATCTCCCTACAACCTGCGGCTCCCAGGCACCTTCGGAGCCGACGGGGCTTGCTTCACAGCCATGTAATCTGTCTGCACTCCCACGGCCACAGCATTGGCCAGTAACATCACCATCCTAGGGCATGGTGCCAGCCCTGTGGAATACAATGGATACCTAGGATAAATATGGATGGGTTGAGAGGAAAATCCAGAGTGAAACCATGGTTTTTACTGCCAATTACAGGGGGTTCTTATAGGTTTTCTAAAACCAATCCAATGATTCATAGGCCAATGGCTGGATTTGATCAAAATTCACCAGCCTGAAAGAAGGCTTTTTGGTTTTTTGCTGAAAAGTACTTACCCTGACAATCCCATCATAAGTATTTTTAAAAAAAAGTGGCAGCCAGCAGTGAGGTCGCTGCTTTTCCATCGGGGATACCCCCTGATGTCATCAGACATGGCAAGCTGGTGAATCCAACCAATTGCTGGTGGATTTTCCAGCACGCCACGGTTGATGACGCCGGAGGTCGCAATTTCCATTATATCCCAATGATTCCCATTCAAATATTATCCCATTATATCCCAACTGTTTCCCGAAAAAAAATCCTTAGCATCTCGTTTTTGCCAAATCATGGTCTCTAGATGTCAACCAAGGTGTACCTCACTCGTTCACTGCTTCCCTTTCTTCCTTCTTCATCCTTGAATAAAGAATCAGCTGGTGATTGAGGCACCAATCCCACAAATATGACCCTCTGGTAATTGAACATGGCTATGGAAAACGACCACTTTTAATAGCTAAAGCATCGAAGTAGTAACAAAAATGGGCCATGGCTTCCAGGTTCAGTCGGAGAAATGCCACCCCGGAGCCACCTGAAAAACCAGAATGTTTCCTCCGTAAGCATCACCTTTTCACATGCGGCTGACCACTCAAGTTCTCACCAAAAAAAATGCTTCAATGGGGAAATATAAAGGACACCCGCAAAACCACCGGAAAATATAAAATACCTATGGAAAATCGCCCATTTACAAATTTATATACCAAAAAAAAAACGGTGATGTTCCATAGCTATGGTAAACTACCAGAGGGTATCACCAAAACAAAATGATTCCTCATTGACAACCATGGTGAATTAAGCCGCTCACCCATGCCAAAAAAAAACGAATCAGGGTTTTGTAACTCTACACTTCTCGGGATAAACGAGCCTAAACTAAACACGAAAACTCAGGAGTCGCCTCATTGAATATATTGAATATATTGAGCTATGTCCAGCTATGTGAGGTGCCAAAGTTTTAGCTTTGCAGATACATGTTTGTTCTGGGAACATGGTGGATCATTCCACTTAGTAGGCAGATATCCCTTGGAAAACATACCCGAGTCCTGGGCTTCTCCACTTAGAAATGGGCTGTATACCTGGTATACCTATATACTTCCCATGGCAAAACTGGTCATACAAAACATAGCTAAATCGATAGATATATTTAGGAATAGCTAAATACTAATAATAAATCCCCATGTTTGATGCTTAAATCACCATTTTCCCATGGTTTCCCCAATGCTTTGATGGTTTTTTCTGCCGGCGATGCCAGGTGTCGACAGGTACTCAAAGAAGCTGTTGCTCACGAGTCGCAGGGCTCTCATGCGCAGCCAGGTGGTCTCCTCCCATGGATTTCATCGATTTCATCGGGAAGAAATTGATATAGAACCGATGTACTAATATATATATATATATATGTGATATATCCTGTTATAATAAATTATATTGATATCATAACATCTGATATATCCTGATATATTAATATATTTTGAAAAACAATATATGTGATGATTTGTCGATGTATTAATATATATATATATAGTGTTATAATATATTAGTGATGTTTTGGCCGGATTTGGTGCTGATGTCATGTCGAAAATCAACCGGAAACCATGGCGTCGTATGTTGCAATGCCCGTTTTTCTGAAGAGAAAAGATGGATATGTTTAATCCACATGGATCAGAAGCTCACCAAAATGATGAAAGATGGGTGGGAAACTGATGCATTGCCATAGTATATCGACATGGTGTGAGTATACAGTATAAGCATATATATATATGTGTGTGTGTATATATCTATATACACAAATACACATACATTCATTTGTGTGCATATAGACGATATTACTCATGTAGTTTCATGTATATTCACTTATCTAGTGAATTACTTTGCTTTTTTACTTATTTAAAGTAGATTTTGACTTAGCATACATAATGAATATATATATATGTATGATACAGTCACTGTTTAACATCTCTGCGGTGCTGAGTTGGGGCTCCTGACAAGCCACCATAGTAACCCTCCAAAAGGGATGCCTTTTGAAGTCGTCACTATCTTAGATTCGGATTTTACAAACTTCGACATCGAAGTTAAGGATTTGCCATACACATGGTTTCAAAAAACAAGAATCTCAATGATATTCAGAAAATTATTTCTAGTTCCCATCATATCCCATCATCTCAAAGCAATTTCTATGGCCGTTCCACATCTGGTACCAACGGCGCCCTCCAGTGGAGTACTTGAAATGGCCATTGATACATTGAAAAAACTCACAGTTTTCCCAACTTCTATTCCCTGTATATTCCCAGTGTTCATAGATTTTCCCACTATATAAATATAAATATAAATATGAATATAAATATATATATATATATCACCAAATGGTAATATATGGTCCTATATATATATATACAAATTGTCATAAAATTCCTCTTGTTGATGATTCCAAATATACGATATATTGATGATATATTGGATATATTGAAACCATATACAAAAAAGAGGAATTCCCAATATTGATAATTCATAGATATTCCCAACATACCCTCCGGTAATTTGTTACATAACTATTGAACATGATCATTTAGTTCGTTGATTTACCTATTATAAATGGTGATTTTCTAGCACTATGTAAACGTTTACCAGAACTATATATATATATATGTATATTGTCATATACAATTCCTCTTGATGATTCCCAACAGATATTCCCAGTAAATCCCCAAATAGATGGAGAAAAAAAAATCCCTGCTAATTTGATGATTCCCAATTTCTCTTCGAAATGAGTGCCATCCAGTCCATCCAGCGACCTGGAATCGAGTGCTGCCCTGTCGTTTCAAGCCTCGTTTCGTTTCCCGTGGAGTCTTCGTCGGATCCGTCGGCGAAGGAAATGAAACATCCCATGATTGGTAAAATCCCATGATTGTATAGTAAAATCTGTTAATTATTAGTTGGCAAACCAAGTTGACATCCCATGATTTTAGAGTAAAATCTCTGAGTTTCATGTGGTTTTCTCTGAAAAAATGGGTTTATCTTAAAAAAAGAAAAAACAACATGGTCTAAAACCTCGTTTTCCGCATCAAATGGCCACTGTGGGGTTGATGACATACGTGAAATCTATAATCAGCTGCCATGTATATACGGATGGAACTGAGCCCTATTGTGTTGCTAACAGGCGGCGACTTTGGTCGCTATCCATATACAGTATATATATATATATGCGACTGTCCGCTTCTGTGTGCACCCAGCAAAAATGTATATATATATATATGTGTGTATATATACCATAATATATATAATATAATATAATATAATATAATATAATATAATATAATATAATATAATATAATATATATGACATAGTATATATAATATAATATATATAATATAATATATATCATAATATATATATATACAATATATATAATATAGTATATACAATATAACATATATAATATAGTATATATAATATAATATATATAATATAATGTATATATATAATACAATATATATCATAATATATATAATATATAATATAATATATATAGTATATAATATATCGTGTATATATACATATACATATACATATATGTATTTAATATACTGTACATATATTTATATATACTATTTTACATATGTATATATATATATTGTTTTTTACGTTACAGAGTAAGCATCAGAAAAAGAAAAAACGATGCGACTGAAGTTGTTGAAGCAATTTAACATAGCTATGGAAATCACTGATTTATGATGATTTAGCTACTAAACATTGTGATTGTCCATAGCTATATCGAACAAAGGTATATTCTTTGGACCTGTGTTCTGGATCACACCGTTTGGTGTGCAACGTCTTTCATGATATACTGTATCACTCATTGGTGGTGCTAACCCGCCTGAGAAAGTGTGCTCAATAGGCAAGCATCCCTCCAAATATTAATTGAAAACAAAAAACACAACATTTGGAACCAAAAATCGTCATGTGAGCATTTTTGGTAGGTAACCATTTGTTAGCTGCTAAGACAGATCCCAATGCCCGTGGCCAAATCCAAATCGTTCTGACGAAGTTGGGCCGTTTATTTGCGAAAACGGTGTTCGGGGTCGGCCAGTGCGTCAGATTTTGGCCAGCAACTTGGAACCAAAAACTTGATAGACCTCTAATTTTCCCAATTCTTATTTTTCTGAAAGTGTCCCTTCATGGAAAATTCCCCATTCTTCGCGGTGGAGTCCCAAGTCATTTAACGGTGCTTCTTCGAGGTACCAAAGGCCCACTCCATCACCGACGCCCGCGTGGGTCGCTTAGGCGTAGAGCCACGGGTGGTGGAGTGGTAGGATCGAGCCTTGGGAATATCCATGGGGATTCATCAGCTTTTTGAATGGAGATGATCATGGGAAGATAATTTATAGTGATATGATATGGTGATTATAATTCGAGTTTTAGATATATATATATATATAACATAGATTACCACCCGGTAATCAACATAACCATGGGAATCCCCGAAGTTTTAATGGGAACATCATCAGTAAATGGTCGATTTTCAATTGCCACGTTTGATAATGACAATGGGAAATATGATCTCCATCCAGGATGACAATGGGAATACTACGGTAAAGTTAGTCGTGCAGAAAATATAAATGATGATTTCATGGGATATATGACTGGGGATGACTGGGGATATTTATGGAGATTTAATGGGGGATGGGGGTGGATTCAGAAGAATAGCTGGAAAATAAGCCACAAATACGTGGAGGTTGTGTAATTTTCAAGCCCATCAACAACTCACCTAACCAGCAACAAAACAGCAAACTATGTATGGGGTTTGGAGTATCTTCGGAGCATATGGGGATATCATGAGATTAGAATGGAAAAAAACAACAACAATAAGGTTTTTGTTTTGGCAGAATCAATAACATTGTCTACATTGATCATGGGCATTAGCCTCTGGTAATCAAACGTGGTTTGCTGGAAAATCCCAAGAAATGGATGGTTTTTATGGGAAATTCATCTATGGTCCATTGCCGCGTTTGATGACCTGAGGCTTTTAATGGATCATGAATCTCTGAAGTCTGGATGCAGCTCCTCAACCGTTCGGATGGGCTGTTTGATATTGGGGGGATGGAGCTCCATGAGCCAATGAAATCACGAGTTTTGACCCTGTTGGATTAAGGATACGGAGGTTCCAGCGGTCCAACGGCCAAAAAAAGATCATCTCAAGCTTTACTGGTATCCCTCAAGTAACAGCGTAGGGATTTATTTGGGGTTGAAATGCGTGGGCATTGTACAAGCAATCACGAACGGTCAGCTGGAAAAGAACAAATACAAAACAGGAAACGTTGGTCAGAAAAACACTCGAAACTTGCCTGAAAAATGCACCATCATGATAAATGCACCATCAATACCAAATGCTTCCCCTACGAAACTGGTGATGCGACTCTCGCCTGCGGGCTGCCCCCACTGACATTGGTTCGCAACTCCTGAGCAGGGTGTCCCAATTTCTGTTCTGTTTCATGTCCTAGCAATGGTTGACTATTGGTTTGGATTGACGTTCGGAAATTGTGCGGATACCCCACTTTTCGTTTCAAATCCTGGGGCGTCCTAGGATTGCAAACCACGAAGCCAACAAAGACAAAGTAACCTTTGCCTGGTACCGTGTTTCTGAGAGAACTAGAGTCTATGTCTGAAACCTGAAATAAGACAAATATACTCTCCGAAAGTGTCATCAGATGTGGCTGGGGAATCCCCGGTGGCTTAAATGGAGGTGTCCTTGGGAAAATCATCTGTTGCTTTTACAAAATGGGATGGGAATCTAGATATGTTATTCTCAATTGCCAATTGCCAATCGATTTCCATTGCTATGTCATCCCAATAGTTTCTTTCTGTAGTTAATGGGAGAAGATACAACAATTCATTCCCATTTACCATCTGGTTATCGATCATAGCCATGGAAAATCCTTTATAAATGGAGGTTTCTAGCTGGGAAAATCATCTATTTCTATGGGCCATGGCTTACATGGCTATGTTAAATAACCGGAGGGTAATAGATCTCTAGAATCCCATGAACATTCATAGTCGAAATACCACTAAATACCGAATAGTAAACATTACTGTGATAGTATTGTTCCCATTACTGTCATAACATTACTGTGATACATAACATTACTGAATATAAGAGTATTAAATGAATATCATCATGAACATTTATTCCCATGAATAAATGTTTATAGTAATGAATATCATGGGAATATCATAGCAACCATGGTAATAGTGTAATGTTCATGGTAATAGTGGGCTACAACCATTTTTGGTAATGAACAATGGTAATGATATTCTTATGCCAGCGATTTGTCCCAGTCGTCGGTCCTGTCTATAGTTAATGGAATGGGATAGCTATAATAGTAATGAATATCATAGTAAATAGAGAACTATGATATTCATCAGATATCTTATTACCATCAGTTGGTAATTACCATACAATGATAACCATATATATATATCATAGTAACCCACTATACCAGTTGGTTGATAGATTGTCCTACTATGGGTTCGCCACCCCTCTGAAAAATATGAGTTCTTCGGTTGGGATTATTGTTCCCAGTATGATGGGAAAATCATAAAAGCCATGTTCCAAACCACCAACCAGTCATAGTTCAGCAACCTGATATACCCTCTGGTAAACGTTAATATAACTATGGAAAATCACCATGCTATCAATGGGTAAATCCACTATTTCTATGGTCAATTTCAATAGTTTTTTCTATGTTTACCAGAGGGTATATCCCATTATCATCCCATTATTCACCATTGTTAACCATTAAATCACCATTTTTAGTGGTTAAATCACCATCCATAGAAAATGATGGTAAATGATGGTAAATGATGGAACATGGCAATCAATAGCAGGGTAGTATAATCCCCCTATAGCAATCAATTCACCAAGGCATAGTTAACCACACCGGCCTCCACGGCCGCCAGGCGTAAGGTCTCCGGCAAAGGTCCACTCGGCGGTGCCTCAGTCAGCCAACAAAAATCGGCCACCGCAAAGGGCTGAAAAAAAATGATGCTACGCTCCAATAAATTAACATAGACCCTGCCAGATAGGCTTTGGAGGATTAGTGAAACCAGTGAAACCACTAAAAATGGCTGATTTTTAAAGAGTCCAACTGTTAATTTTCCAGAGGGTAAATGTGAAGAAAAATGTTACCATGACAATTTTGGGAAAACTTGGGGATTTGACCTTGAAAAGATTTTGATAGTTGGGGGTTCTACCAGCAAAGATGGTGGTTTAATGAACAAAAATGAGGAAAAACTCTGATGAAACATCAAAGATTGGTCAGATTTGGGGATAATCAGCAAAAATGAGTTGATTTAAGCGTCAAAACTCGTGTTCTTTGCCGCCTTCAAAGTAATTGAATTTGTATATTGCCCACTTATCCGGATCCACCAAGTGGGAATACGGAATAAGTATCATGAAACATCTAAGGTCTCCCAAAAAATTACTTTACTTCGTGTGATCCCCACCATGACATTTATACATTTTCTTACTGGCAAATCTTCTGGCATTCTATCTGACATATCTTCTGACAATCTATTTGGCATTCTATCTGGCATATCTTCTGGCATATGATCTGGCATATCTTCTGGCATATCTTCTGGCATTCTATCTGGCAAATCTTCTGGCATTCTATCTGGCATATCTTCTGGCACTCTATCTGACATATCTTCTGGCATTCTATCTGGCATATCTTCTTGCATATATTCTGACATATCTTCTGGCATTCTATCTGACATATCTTCTGGCATATATTCTGACATATCTTCTGGCATATCTTCTGGCATATCTTCTGGCATCTCTTCTGACATATCTATCTGGCATATCTTCTGGCATATTTTCTGGCATTCTATCTGGCAAATCTTCTGGCATTCTATCTGGCATTCTATCTGGCATATCTTCTGGCATATTATCTGGCATTCTATCTGGCATATCTTCTGGCATATCTTCTGGCATATCTTCTGACATTCTTTCTGACATTCTTTCTAGCTTTCTTCTGCACATTCTTTGTCCCATATCTTCCTACATGAGGTCCGGCAGGGAACACTTGGCGTGGATACTCGCGGTTGAGGTCCGGCAGGGAACACTGGGCGTGGATGGTCGTGGTTGAGGTCCGGCAGGGAACACTGGCCGAGGATGGTCGTGGTTGAGGTCCGGCAGGGAACATTGGGCGTGGATGGTCGTGGTTGAGGTCCGGCAGGGAACACTGGGCGTGGATGGTCGTGGTTGAGGTCCGGCAGAGAACACTGTGGATCGCGGGTCGCAGTTGAGCAAGGACGACGCGACGAGGACGACGGACGACGAGGAGGACGAGGATGACGAGGAGGACGAGGAGGACGAGGAGGACGAGGAGGAGGAGGAGGAGGAGAGGAGGAGGAGGAGAAGGAGGAGAAGGAGGAGGAGGAGGAGGCAACTGACATAAAATCTAACAACCCTCACCTGGCAGGTGGGGAAAAAAGACAAAAATTGGATAAATCAACTAAGGTGACATTTTTGGGCTTTGGGATTGGGGATGATTAGTTCTAGTCATCCTAAAGCACGTGCTTTGGAATGGCCGCCATGCCGTCGGCATGCTGCGCAGATCTTGAAGGATGCTCCAAAGGGGCTTCACGGCTTCAGCATCTGGGGGGAATTGCGAGACACATCCTTTAGAAATGATATGTATCTATTTAATTTATGTATATTTATTTATCTAGTTCTTTGTTTATATATATATATAGATAGAAAGATAAGCTACTCTCCAGTAAAGCAACGAAATTGCTGTGACTTCCCATTTTACATGGCACGAAAAACCTGCTGACATCAGCTTTGCAACCATCATTTTCCGATGAGCACCAGCTCACAAAGCCTCTTTTGGAAGGAAGGCCACTAACATGGCTATAATGTATGACTGTAACATGAAACATTGCTCATTAATTTGTCATATTGCATCATGACTAATGTGGAAAAAAAGCCATCATTCTATAGAAAACGGTGAGCCTGCTAGTTTACTAGAGTGTAGAGAAAAAACAACAAAATAGAGAGAATCAAGAAAATAGATGATAAGATAGATCGGATAAGATACGCCGCTATGCAAAAAAAAACGAGAGGCAGCCCAAACATGACCAAACCAGTTGGGGGGAGCCAGATCAGAATCGCTAAGCCGGTTGAAATCACTCGTGTTACATCCTTGGTTTGCTTAAGTAAGATATCTCCCTAGTTTTCATGGGGAGAACATAAACCAACAAACATTCCACCTTTGCGGGCACCACAACCGTGTAATATTTCACTACATCCCCATCACAATCATGATATCCCTCTAAAACAATAATAAACCATCCCCCAAATCACCATACATAGGTGGTATGAACCCTTCCCAAACGGGTGGTTTATGGCATTGTTTTACCCACATTATATCCATTAGATGATTGCTTATTCATCGCTATATCCATCAGTCAAATATCAATTAGATGAATTATAGTCACTTAACATCTAAGCAATGAATAATTATTGGTTTTGATATATGTTGATCCCCACGACCAGCTCCCAGCTCGTTTCAGAACCAGTGGCAGGATGCACCCGATGCTCCCGCTCGGCCAAGCTGGGCAGGTTCACCATCATGCCGTGCGTCCGCTCCTCGTCCTACCAGGAAACGTTTGAAACAACGGCTGATTTCATGGAAACATAGTGGGATATATATATATAATTATATATCTATCTACCCAGAGTTTGGTGGACTTGATCTTGGGATAATGAGAATCTAGTGGGAATATCATGGAAATAAAATGGAATATGTGTATGTATATATTTTGATATAACGGGATAATGGGAATTTCATGGAATATTATATATAATGGAACATGGACCCCGTAGAAAAAAAATGAGGAGATATCATGGGAGTATCGTGGGAATAGTGGGAATCATGGATAGAGTAACCCTCCAAAATAGACAGAAAAGATCAGACAAGTAAAACTTACCACTGTTTTAGTAGCATTTTAGTAGGCTTTTACTTTACCCGAAAATAGAAGCCAACAAGTTGGACCTCTCATAATGTGGTAAAATTTCTCAACCATCCTATCATCCTGGAACGGCCCAAGAGGCATCGAATTTTGGTTCGTATTTCGGGGGTGACTATGAGTAAGTGGTTGATACCCATAGCTATCATGATCTGAGTTAAGGCCTGCAAGATCGTCAAAAACGGCGAAGGTGACGATCACTTTGGGATGAAACATGGGTTCAGCTAAGTGCTTAGTATAACCATGTATAACCAATCAAGTGGGATGATGATGAGGATATACCAGTAATAATCGGATAATAATAGGCAGATCATCTTATGGGGCATATAATATATAACTCTATATATAATTATATATATAGCTTGATATATAGTTTGATATTGTGTGTGCCTGAACACTTGAATTGGAGGATCATCCAAAACCAACTCGTGTAGAAATGTGCTTAGTATCTTAGAGGTGCGAAAAAATTGGACCCACTGCCCATGTAGTTGTACCATGCTTTTAAGCAGGTGTCAAGCATATCAACTACAGTCACTTGGTGGACTTATCTAAACCAGGCTTAGAAAATGGTGTGAATCACCTACCCTCCAAACATGGCTTGCTGGAACATCCCTCATTGGTGCTTCAATGTGCCCATCTTGAAACATAGCTATGTTTGTTTGTTTACCATAGGGGATCCATGGCTTATAAATGGATGATTAAACCATAACTGGTTGGTGGGGGCAACCATCACCCCTCTGGAAAATGATGGAGTTCGTCAATGGGTTTCGGATGACATCCCATATATGGAAAATAATCCATTCATGTTTGAAACCACCAACCAGTCATTGTTTAAGGACTGAAAAACGGATTTGCTGAAGATAGGCTACAGTGAAAACCCAAAATCCTGTTGATCATGTTCCCCATTAACTTGCGCCGTGCGGGTATACTAGCAGCTATACTGGCGTTTTCAGACACCCACATTTGTCATATCGTGTGTCAAATGTCTCACTATATGTTCATGGTTGTCTGACTATCCCAATTTGGTTGGTGAAAAATCCTCCATTCAAAAAAACTCAAGTCCATGCCACATGCATACTAACCATTCTCGGCATACTTTAATACTTTAATATCATATCAAGTGATACCCTCTGGTAATTTAACATAGCTATTGAAAATGGCCTATAGAAATAGTTGATTTACCTATTAAAAATGGTGATTTTCCATAGCTATGTAAACGTTGACCAGTGGGACCAGAGGGTAGATTTCTGTATATCTCCCATTAAACATCCCCATGATTCCCCATGATTGTCCTTTTGTCCAAAAAAAAACTGAGTAAAAACTGAAAACTGAGAACACCATCCAATCATCATATGGGATAGATATATCCCAATATGATGTCATTATCAGTTGGTTAAAAACATATATATATATCCATATACATACATACATATATATATACATGTAAATATATATATATAGACCCTATTATCCCTATTATCCCTATTATCTAACGGATTCGCTTAAGATTCGCTTCCAAAAAAAAACAAAAAACGGTACTGGTGGATTCCCCGGACGCCCGGCGAGGCCCTACACGCCTCCAGCATGGCCACAATCTTCGAGGAGAGGAAGGACTTCCGATGGCGTTTCAGCCAGTCATGGCACTCCTCGGTGGCCGAAGCTTGACCAACGGGAAAAACCACCCGGATAGGTTTGGCTATGGTTTCCATGGCATGGAAAATGGCTGAAACAATGGATTTAAATAGTATATTAACGGTTAATATATGTTAACATTGATGATTAATATATGTTAACACTGATGGCTAATACGAACTGCTTACGTAGAATCTATTCGTGGTTTTGTTCATGTTTTGCTGCAAGCCTAACCTAAATCCTGTGTGGATCTGCCCGAAGTCCTGCGTATATCCAATGTCCAAGTGCATCGGAGAGCTGCTGACCATTTTCTGAGCATAATTACTGTATGTTACTATACTCAAAGCAAAAATCCCCTGAATATGATGGATGTGTTTCATGTGAAAATTACTATAAGAGTATCCCATCGCCAAAAACCCTTCGTCAAGATGTGTTTCCCCGGTATTTGTTGGTTAAATCCTCATGATTGGTGGCGTGTTCCCCAGTGAAGTATATTATATATATATTCGAACTGGAAAAAATGATGAATCGTATGCAATCAAAAAAAAGCGCGCGGCCAGGCATGGTGATCCAACTAGTCAAGCATTTTGGTGCTGTAAATTATCTCATTTTTTCGGAGCAACAAGTTCAAAACTTACAAAACTTGATCAGATTAAGAACCCATTCTATGAGAACCCCTTAATAATCCCTTATGATAAGCAACAATCAGCGTGAATACATAGCTCGTTGATGCCTGTTGACTATACAAGCCTTGAACAAAACATCAACCAACCAACGGCCTTGAAACTGCTCAGTTGGGTCTATCTGAAAATTTGGTACCCATGGTTCACAAGTTTACAATCATCTTGCCTATCAAAATTGCGATTTAAGGTGGATTATTAGGGGAGTATACTAACCCTTTTCAATCTTTTCAGACACACAAAAAATTATATATATATATACTGATACTATAACCAATACTGCCTGGCTACAACGACCCCAAAAACCCGAAGTTTGCCCACAAGTCCCCCAGCCTGCGAATCATGATGGTGAGAATGTTCTCCTACCGAGGCACGTCGGAACCCCGATGAAAGACATCAGGGCCTTAACCAACATGGAGATGTAACTATCAAATTGGGGGGATTTCTAGGTGAACTGTGGTAAATTTAGTGTGTCAAGTGGGGTACCAAAGGTCCCACAACAAAAAAGGTCGTTTTTAGGATCAAACTCTACAAGTTGGCCCATTTTTTGCGTATGAAACTATGTGGTAACTTTGGGGTTATGCAATTTTGACCCACATCGGATGTTGGGGCGGATTGGCTGGCTGCAGCTTTGGCAATCAATCCCCGACCACCAACCACAAAACACGAAACACCTGATTTAGGGATCCCATCCATCTGTCGAAACACCCAAAAAAAAGATGCCTGAAAGTAAAACCATGTAAAACCCTCCTAAAAATGATGCCGAAGTAAACCTCTTCTCTCAAATCTCTTTTGGGGCTACTTTTTCATCACAATCCTACAATTGACCGGTCCCAAATCATCGGTGAAAACGGTGAAATGCTCAATGCTGTGTCTGATACCATGGGCTTACCCATGACCCATGCTTTCAACGATCGTCATCGTCCACCAATTCCCACTGCTACATGGGTTTGTCTGAAAATAGGGTATATTCCCAATTATAGCCATTTAATAGGGATAATGATCATTAACCAGTGGGTTTAGGGGTACACTATTTTCAGACACACCCACATCATCCACCCCACCACCAGGTGCTCCTTCGCTGTACACGGATTCCTCGCCGCTCGGACCGGTCTCGCGTCGGCTGAAGGCACTCTCCGCGCTCTGCGCGCTGAGGCGCTCAGGTGGTCGGGCACCCAGCAGCGCGCGCAGCTCCTGACGGATTTGACGGCGGCAGCGGCATCTTTTGAGGGTTGCGAAAACCATCATCAACTTTCATTAATTATATTCAAGCCTGGTATTGATAGCTATCAACTTTTATTGCATTCAACCTTCAACCCTAGTATTGATAGCCCTATCAATGTACATAAATGATTATGATACTAGCGCAAACATGTTTGATAAATGATGTGGATAAATGGTAAAAGGACTCGTGATACTACTATACTGTACTGGTAATGATATGGTAATCATACTAGAATTGTGGTACATAAATGGTCATGATACTAGTTATTTTTTCAGAATTGTTCAGCGAATGTTTCAGGTGCCTAAATTGGAAGTACTGATCCCTTTGCAAGGGAATATCCACACAAAATGTAGCCTTATATGTTGCAGTACCTCAATTTTAGTGATCTGAGATTCCCATTGAACTGTATTACATCAATGTTTATGATATTATTGTATATAGAATGTATTCATAAGCAGTGGTATAAAGAGTTCCAAACATTACCCATAATTCTTACTTATGTTGTCTATAGAACCATAGTTGTGGTGATGATGGGACATGGTCAAAATATGTAAACATGGTATATAGAGCCAGTTTATATTGTGTTATGTAATTACAGAGAGATACATTCATACTGCTAGGTACGTATGCAATTTATCGACTCTATCTGCACATGGCATATGCCAAAACTAATGGTGTGGTCTGGGCTGACAAAACGGTTAAATTATTGTTTTGAACTATGTACCATGACAGAACATGACAAGAAGAACTCAACAACACATGTATTCTTATTCTTCTTGGATCTTTTTTTTGGTATGTAGTGCAACTGTTGGTTGGGTGTTTCATTGATGGATACATGGTGAAACACATCAACAACAGTGGAAACTCCATGGACCCAGCGGGATTCTGATCCCTACAAGGTGCCGATGTTTGGCTGTTCATCCCCTTGACTCATTGGATATATCATAAAGCCAAACATGAAAGATTATGTATATATATATATATTGAAACGTATTGAGTTATTGCATCAACTTTCTCAAAAAAAAATATAATCACCTAGACCTAGAAAAACCATCAATAGTATTTCATGTAGTAAAAAACCAGATCAAAAAAACCATGGTATTTTGAGAAAAACCATCCCCATTAGAAAAACCATGTCGTGAAATCCGATTCCGTTGCTTTCATCCCCATATCGTTGACGTGACAGTCGTCCTGCGACAGGTCTTGCACAAGCTGTTCGCGGAGCTCAATGAACTGACACCTGCGCAGATGGAGGTCTTAGCCTAGAAATGGCGATAAAGGATTATCCTCTGGTAAACTAACGTAACTATGGAAAATGAACCGTTTATAGTGGATTTAGCCACTGAAAATTGAGTGATTTTCCATAGTTGTGTTAGTTTACCTGAGTGTAACATCAGTGAGAATAACCAATAGCTAATATGACTAATATTTGAATATCCACTTCAACAATATTAACATTCGGGAAGGTTTTTTTAACATCCGCAACATGCACATCAGCAATGATAATACTACTATTATGTGAGGATGATAATTAGAGCCATTAATTAAACCTATCTGCGTGGGTAAAATTCATCATAATTCACCTAGCTAAAATGGTAATTTGCCAACATAAACAACAATAAGAACGATACATCGCCTCTGGCAAACCGTTGAACCTATGATACGCGCAATCCATCAAGACCTATAGAAAAGCTTAAACCATAATGGGGTTTCCTCTATGGTGATTCATGAAAACCTGCAAGATAACGGGGCAAAGCCCAAGAGGATTTTGGAGTAGCTGCAAGTGTGTCAAGTCCTTGGAAGACGATTACCCTCCAGTAAATTCAGATGTGAAAAAAAAATACGATGTTCAATGGATTTTCAATCAATCCATTGGTTCAAGGGAAAACTGACACCGGAATGTCCCAAAAATTGGAAGATCCATGGTTTCACCGATCACCGATCACCTCTCAGGACCGACCTTGGTGTCGTCTCGTTGCCCAAAAGTTGATTTATCCATTGCTTTTTGAAGGGTGATTATGGTGATTTTCTATGGTTTTTTGTGATGACCATTCAAAATGACCATTGATGATTTTAATGGTTTTTAATGGAGAATTTTAATGGTGATTAATGGTGATTTACCAGAGCCTATTCTCCAGTTCCATTCATCAGATTCTACGCGTATCATCACATACGCTCCTACTCCATGACAGCAGCGCCTGATCAATGCTGAGAGATTCTGCCAGTCGTTTACCATGGCTGACATGCGACAGTGGGTCGGACCAGCTGCGCAACGATGGAAAAATGTGGGAAAAGCTGCACCTAACTTTGATTTACTTGAAATAAAGATATGTATGTAGTGGGGATCACCTATCTTGGGGGATATTTCTGGATCCCCCATTTCTTGCAAACCTGGGATGGATTGATCAAAAGATCCCGAATTGGCTCATTTGCCAAACAGGACAGACGGGATGGTATATTCCCCTGGTGGGTATTCTTTCGCCATCCTTTGGAACCTTGAAGAGCCGCGGTGCGCACATCGTTTCCCCATCAAAATGGCAATGGTTTTTTTGGGGTCTCCTCCTTGTTTGGGCAAAGCAAGGTCCTATTTTGGTGGAGTCCAAAATCATCATTTTGATGATGCCCCTCATGTTGGTCAAACCCCTAGAGTTATTCAGTGGGTCGTCTATTTTCCCATTGACTCTCGGTTTGTCCACCTATCATATCGAGTGCTGGTTTATAACCCCCAATCCCATCTATCATCGTATCATCTGGCTTGCCCAAGATTGGATATCCTCTGTATATTTTACCTCTTTACCTCTATACTCTAACTGTACCATTATCGTGGCAAATACCCCTAATACATCTATCATTGTTGGTACCCTCTGGTAAACTAACATAACTATGGGAAATCACATTGTTTTCATGGTATATCAGCTATAAATGGCCATTTTCAATAGTCATGTATGTCATGTTAAATTACCAGAAGGTAAATACTCCCACAACCAACTTCTAGCCGCTTAGCCGTAAGCATTTGGCGGCGAAAACTTCCGGGATCATCCCACAACCTCCACAAGAAGGGGGCTTCCAACCAAGCAACCAGGGTTGGCGCAAAACTCGTTGCGATTTGTTTTTTAAGGATCCTTTAAAAAAATATCCCTCCAATGGTTACCATACTTCCCCATACCGTGTATTATATATATATATATCAACTATATGATATGCCCAATTTGTTCTTGATTAAATCCCATAATTTTGGTGGATAAATCGTCAGGGCCTCAGGGAGCAATCCCGACATCCCAGATACGAGAGGGTTTCCCCCCCTTGCGGAATCATGTGTCTACCTACAATAGGTTGGAGCAACCCTGTTAATGTTTAAATTACCTATCGGTTTGTTGGTGAACTCCCCAAATTGTGTTGGTCAAACCCCCATGTTGATGATAAAACCTCCATTCATGCAGGTTTACCCACATTTTTTGATGGTTCATGTTCAACCCGGCAATCTTCACGTGCTATTCATGTCTAGAGTCCCTAGAGATTTCCAGTAGATTTTCCCAGTGGAGATTCCATGGATTCAGTTAATATCCCATTTTGTTTACATGTTTAACTTGCTCATATGAGTCTGTCGTCCCTTTGAGACGGCAGGACGCAGCAAGTCAAGACCTCGACAACTGCGACCAGAACCATGACTGCGCACCAGAAATTGGATAGACAGGTAGGAAATCGCTGGCAATTCTAGTGAAATTTAGCTAGCAGCTAGCATGTTTGGGAAGTTAACTAGCGCTGGAACTTGACCAGCTATTGTTTGATCAGCAAGAAGTGGAATTTACCTAGAACAGTTTGGAATTTGACCAGCAAACATTGGAATTGACCTGGCATTTTCTGAATTTGTTTCGCATTCTATTGAATTTGACCAGCAAAAATTGGCACGTCCATATATCCAACCCTTGCCGAAGCTGGGGCCTTCACCTTGCCGAACTGCCGACAATGGAAAGCCGCCCCCAGTACATGGTCTACGGGAAACAAAGATGCCCCATTTTTGCTGGTACCCTCTGGTTATTTAACGTGGCGAACTGGAGAATCACCATTTTTAATAGGTGGTATCCCCAACAGCCGCAACGGTTTTAATTTTACAAATCTTTCTGAAGCGTGCTGCGAAGCCAAGCGCTGGAAACCCTGCGCTGGAAACCCTGTCCTGACCTGGCCCTGCACCAAAGATTCCCAAAACCTTCTCTGCGACCTGCTCTGCAACCTTCTCCGGACCCCGTTGAACCTGACTTGGCTTTGCACCAAGGCTTCCTGGAGCCTTCTCCGAAACCTTCTCCGGAACCCTTCTCCGGAACCCTGTTTAACTTGACCTGGCTCTGCACCAAAGCCTCCCAGACCTTCTCCGGAACCTTCTCCGGAACCCTGTTGAACCTGACCCGGCGTTGCGCCAAAGCCTCCCAGACCTTCGTTGAACCCAACCAGGCTCTGCAGCAAAGCCTCCCAGACCTTCTCCGGAAACTTCTCCTAAACCCTGCTGAACCTGCACCAAATCTCCCTGCCAGGCCGTCTTCGGAACCGAACCTGACTTGGCTTTGCACCCACACTTCCTGGTTCTCCGGAACCCTGTTGAACTTGACCTGGCTCTGCACCAAAGCCTCCCAGACCTTCTCCGGGAAACTGACCGGCTGCACCGAAGGCTCCCAGACCTTCTCCGGAACCTTGGAACCCTGTTGAACCTGACCTGGCAACGCACCAAAGCCTCCCAGGGCCTTCTCCGGAACCCGGTGACCTGGCTCTGCACCAACGCCTCCCCGGAACCTTCTCCCCAACCTTCTCCGGAACCCTGTTGAACGTGACCTGGCTCTGCACCAAAGCCTCCCACACCTTCTCCGGAACCTTCGGACCCTTCTCCGGAACCTCGTTGAACCTGACCCGGCACCTGCACCAGTCATGGCTTCCATGGCTATGTTAAATAACCAGATGGTAAATCTACCAAAAAAATGGTTTCAACGGCCAAAATGAATGCTCGTCATCGGCTCTGATCTTTGCAGGATCTTGCTTGCTTGATGGATTTTTCGCGGGCAGTCTGACACCATTTGGTGCTCAACTGGAGGTTCCGGAGCTTCTGAGATCGTTTGAATTTGCCGTGATCATTAATTATTAGTTACAATCTAGAAAACATACAGGAAAGATATGGAAAGCCAACAATTTGTAGATCATATTCCAATGGCTTTTCCACATCGCTGCTTTACTTCAGGACTTCTCATCTGGCTGCGGATCAAGGGCACCATCCGAAACACGTTGAGACGTGTGTAACTCAATAATTCAATAAAACTTAAAGAAACATAGCGGCATAACTATCAAAAAACACATGTTGACATATATATATATATTACAGTACCGTAAACTTTAATATATGGAGGTTTCCTGAAATGGACCCCAGTTATCATCCATTTCTAGATGGGATTTTTCCACTGCATCCCAGCTGCATCCCCAAATTGGACCCAGTCAATCTAGCGTTTGATCATGGGCAATTCTGAATGGGGTAATGGCGATATAACCAACGATACATGAAAAATACACCATGTTCACCAGTTGTTTGGAGGTTTTATGGTAGTTTAACTATAAAAATTTGGGGAAACAAGTGATAAATCCTGGTTGATAGGCTTCCATAAATAGGGGTACCCCAATAGCTGGATGGTTTGTAAGGGAAAATCCCCATCTAGAAATGGATGATAACTAGGGGTGCCCCCATTTATGGAAACCCCCAAATGGATGTAATCATCTATAAATGATAAATGTTGTTTTTTTTATGTGAACACAATCATATCATTTGATAGCCTTATATCATTGGATACCCTCAATGTATTGTGAAGATACCATAATGGCTGATCATAGTTGATATAATTGCTAATAAATTCAAGTTTCGTTCGGTAGGAAAAATATTGAACCAATGGTGAATTGTCCATTGCCACGTTTGATCACCAAAGGGAAAATTGGCTATGATGTTTTAATGACATCAAAAAAGTTTGCCCAAAATGGCCACCGAGCCTCATGACCCATATTCCCTACATTCAATAGCCATTTTTTTCCCCAATTTTCAGACAAACCCATGTATGCGGGAAACATAGAAATCTTGGATTTTTCGGTTACTCCCTCCAAATCGATCGACCAGCGTCCAGTGTGGGTTCATAATCTCCATAGTATTTGGATACATTATATATACATATATATATATATGTGGGTAAATTATAATATTTCACTAACCTGAATTAAGGCCACTCCACTTGTTTCGGACACCCAGCCGCGCCCCTGCGAAAGCCAAGAAGCGACTGGGTCAGGGTCACGCGAGGCAACATCCAGCAATCCCGGCTGGAAATGAGCCAAGAGTCAGCAACAAAATAATCAAAACAACAAGAAAAACTTCAGATTCTGAATAGCACCAAAAACATCACTGGGATTGCCGAATGTGCCATCGACGCTCCTTGTAGCGTCTTTGCTTAGCCTCCTGGGTATCTCCAGGTAGCTCGCCAAATCTAGGTTCTATACATGGTGCTAATTTCGGGACTGCTGGCCAAGTTGAAAAGCTGGTCTTGGTCCCGTCTTGCTGGCAGTATTGTTGGATCATCTCCAGTGTTTCTCGCTGTCGCCACATCTCTGGCCTGTACACTATTCCTTGCTTGGATTCTGTGGAGCCAAGCAACCGCAGTGACTTGACTTTCCGTGGTTTCAGTGTAGGAAGTATGTCATGTTGTAAGAGTGTTTGGATCATTGAAATGCAGTCCCGAAAACTGGCCGTAGCTGCTCCAAAACTGTAAGCTTGAGGGTCAATGTCCAGCTTTAGTAGCGATGGCGTATCCATGCGGCGTTAACTGAATAGGAACCTCGGCCCCTTGTGGCATCATCCCCAATGCCTTGGCGTAAGACGAACCGCCTTCCATGCTCAGTGCCGAGACGCCGCTCATTGCTGCCAGCGTTGCGGTTGTCGTGACTAGTGTGTCAGTCGAGTCCTGCTGGCCTGCCTGCAACTGATCGAACCTGCTTTGTTTCGCATCACTGGAATATGTGACAGCAGCGATCAAGTTGTCAAGCTTTGCGTGGATGGACCCTATGTCTTCTGCAGGTTGTGTGAGCTCCGAACTTTGGTCAAATTCTTGGGGGCCTTGGTTGTTGAGACCATAGTATTCCACCCCCATAACCTGCCCTGGTGGCGTTGCAGCAGGTTGGACACACAAGCTCGCTGCTGCCTTCACTGCCTGGACATGCTGATGGTGGAGGTATGCAACTTGGGCTTGTTGCTGCTGTTCAATAAACCCACTTGCATATGGCGCAGGGGCACTCTTTTCCGGGGGTGGAACCAGTGCACTGAAAGGGCTCCCCATTGCTGGAGCTTGCTGCTTTGGCAACGGTGCCGGGGCTTGTTGTTGAATGACACCACCCCCTTGGCTCTGTTGTTGACCATCACTTAGTGCTGCCTCGACACTCTCAGCAGCTCCTGATTTGGGAGGGTGCTGAGTAGCTTCTTGAGCAATCAAGGGTACTTGTGGTGCCCCTTTGAACTGCTGTACGAATTGTTTTGCCACTTGTCCTGACCCTTCCCCCTCCATTGCCTTGGCCAAGACCTCAGTGGTGGGTGCCTTTGGCAGAGTCTCTGTTGGCATTTGAGTGCCCATCTCGAAACCCAAAAGCGTGAGGGAGATGAATAGCTCGCTGGCAAGATGGTGATTGATGGGAATGGGCCTCCCTTGGGAACTTTCAACTGTTTCCTCTATTCTCTGTTCTTCTTCGTCAATCTGACTCATTCTTGAGCCAAAATGGCTACGGACCTGAATTAAGGCCATTTGGGGATGATTCCCCTTATTAACTATGATTCCAGAGAGGTCGCAGTGAGGTCGTTATAATTTACCCAGATAAATATATATATATTATATTATATATGTATATACACATACATGGGTGTGTCTTACAATGTAGGGAAACCCCACTCATTTGCAGTGGATTTCCTGCATTCTCAGAGAGTTACCCCAATCCCAACCATCTTAAAGACCACGTGATGTCGCGACGTGACGTTGTGTTTTTGTTCAAATCAGCCATGTAAAAATACACCCCATTGTCCAAGTTAGCGGCAAGGTGGTGCACCCGTTCGATAGCTAAGTTGCTTTATGACTCCAATTTCACTATGGTTTATAGGTGATATATATATATATCTAGTTAATGGGGTTTATAAACCAACTTTTAACTGGGGGGCAACCATCCTGGGGGTAACTTGGGACCTAAATTCTCGGGACCCAAATCACCCAGCTCACAATGCGCTAATGCTGGGATATCTCTCTAACCCCATAGCTGGGAGAAAAAGTGATCATATGTGATCATAATATTCCAGCAATGATTGTCATTCTTAGACGCCCTGCAAATAAATAAATTAATCAATAAATAAAATAATAATATATATATACTGGTTGGTGGTTTCAGTCGCTCTGAAAAATATTAGTCAGTTTGGATTATTATTCCCAATAATTATATGGAAAAATAAAAGCTGTTCCAAACCACTAACCAGTATAGAATGCGTGTATAATATGTCACGTGGCGTAGATTGATTATAGACGCCACTTCAGCACGGTTTTAGCCACACCATTTGCAAAGTCCATAGAACCCAACACGGAAACACGGCTGTTCTCAGAAGTTCTCCTTCGACCCCATTCTCCGCCGATCACGTCACGTTCGACACGAAGAGAAGAATCATTTGGAGACGCTGCCGGCATGCGCCGTGCATCAGGGGCGTAGCCCTTCACAACGAAAAGGCTGTTGCTGATCAAGTCGGTTTTTTTTCCAACCTCCATCAGTAGGGTAAGTAGAGTATTGGTTATAAACCCATGAAAACTATAGATATATCACCTATAAATCCCATAGTGAAATTGGAGTTCTAAACGCACCAGTCCTGAACGCTGGCACGAACGGGGGCACCGACCAAGGCTGTGCCAAACCCCTGTGCTTTCCATCTCCAGTGCGCCCAGCGAACAGCGGGGATCCACAGATTGCATGTGTTCATAACCAACTGAAATCATATAACTGGGGCCAACTGGGGTACCCTCTGGTAAACTAACATAGCTATTGAACATGGCCATTTATAGTGAGTTTTCCCATTAAAAATGGTGATTTCCATAGTTATGTTAGTTTACCAGAGGGTACATCCAACTCATCTAACTGTCTTTTTTCATCTGGCGCCCAGTCGTCGCGAATCCAGATTTTCGTTGAACCACATTTCATCATCCCACTGTGACGAGCGCGTAGACGAAGCGTTGAGTGGTTGATGTTCACCCCAGCAGTATATCCACTATAAATAGTAGTTAACCTCCTAAAACAGCTATCAGTTATCATAGTTCAACGATCAATTCTCATGTGTGGTTGTTAAATCTCTAGTCTTCTTAGATAAATCACCACTTTCTCAAAAAGCCCCTCCTTTTTCTCAGGGCGTGAGCAGTCCATCCAACGAGTGAGTTGTAGTTGACTCAGGTTACCCTCTGGTAATTTAACATAGCTATTGAACATGGCCATAGAAATAGTGAGTTTTCCCGTTAAAAATCTAAAATGGTGATTTTCCAGTTCGTTATGTAAACGTTTACCAGAGGCTAGTTCACCCATTAAACTTCCTAACCAGGCTTAGTTACTTAGAGATCCACTGAACTTCCTAAGCAAATGAATCCCATGGACCAAAAAAAATTGTCTGTCATCACGAGTCATAGCTAAGTAATGCCCCAAAAAAAATCTATATCCCCTCATTTTGGCTGAAAAAAAATGGAATATATATGGAATATATCTGGAATATATCTGGAATATATCCCTATCATATCCTGACCATGCTGTTCCTGACTCTCCAATCCCTGGATCTGTGGCTAACCCTGGCCGTGAAGGCTAAGCGCTGCTTTGATCGCTGCGAGCTCTTTCAGTTGATTCGCCTGGCGTTTTTTTTTTCCGGTGAAATTCCCAGACTTGCAGAGGCGAAAGGTTATAGCAACTCCTTTCCCAAAAAGACTATGAAAATTCCAAGAAAATAAGAAAATGGTTAGATGAAAATGGTCGAAGTTCCTCCTTTCCCAAAAAACATGCCAATTTGCAAAAAATCCAGGGATTTTTTAAATGACTAAGCCAGGCGGACTCAAAGAGATTGTGTTTCAAGGGATTGATGGGATGATCTCAAGTCTTTCTTCCAGGAAGAAAAGCCATCCAAAATGCACTTGACATCCACAGAAATTCATGCCAGAACCATGGCTTTTTTGTATCTCTATTTATGTTATTTATGTTATCCTATCCCATTTGATACCCATCCTACGGCCAGAGTGTCTCACTGGCGCCGGTGAACGATTTGGGCGTTCAAAAAAAAGGTCGAAACCCAGAGGCTAAGTTGCAGCAACTTCGCACGTATCATCTTTCAATCCCTCGGTTTCTACACGTCATTTGCAGAACTTTGGTCTCTGAAAGACCTCTCAATCTCCATCTTCGAAAACAGAAAAAAAAAAAGAAAAGAGTTGCAGTATCTTACCAGCAACTACCATATGTTCCCTATGGGTTTCTGGTTTCATATGGGGGTTTCCATAAATGGGAAAACCCCTAGTTATCATCCATTTCTAGATGGGGATTTTCCCTTACAAACCATCCAGCTATTGGGTACCCCCATGACTATGGAAACCTATCAACCACTATATACTTATCACTTGTTTCCCCATATGTTTATATGTTTATAGTTAAACTACCATAAAACCACCAAAAAACTGTTGAAAATTGTGTGTTGTTCAATAATCCAACTATATGATATATTAACAATCATCAATGGATATACGATCCATATACAAACCATATATATAAACCATATATATATATATACAAACCATATATTAACCATATATATTACCCCATGTATGGAAACCCCTATATTGTGTATCAACCATGATAACCCCCATCAACTGTACGTAGTTATATCATAAACCATAGAATTCAGCCACTTCTATGTTTCATTGATATTCTATGGTGAAACCATATATAAACCATATATTATCCATATGTAAACCATATATACCCTCTGGTTATTTAACATAGCCATGGAAAATGGCCCATAGAAATAGATGGTTCACCTATTAATAGCATGGTGGATCTTTCCATGGCGAACTGTAAGTCATAATACCATTTGTAAACCATATATTCTCCATATGATGATGGGTCAAAACCCTGTACCCCCAGTGAACCTCAAGGTTGATGGTCATCCTTTATACTACATGATTAGTAGGTTTTGACCCATACCCATATATAAACCATAGTTTGTTCCATTGAGATCCAACTTCCCTTCCAAATCGCTTCCCTCGCCTGGAAGCGTTTCATCTCGCGCGCCAACATGATGAGATCCGAGGACTTGGCGCTGCCATTCAAGCGCAAGGAGCCTGGCCGTCGCTGGGAAAAGGTTGGGTAAAAGTTGAGTTAGTGACTTAGTGTATCTTATTAAGTGATAATCTAAGTGGAAGTGTATGTATATATATATGTGAAAGATAATTTGAAGTTGAATCATCTAGATATTATCATGTTGAAGCGACATGCCATATTTGTTGAAGGTCAGTTTCTATGACAATTCTTGAAGTCGAACTTATATGTATGTAGCTTCATCAACAGAACAGCCTCACGAGATCCCTGGCTCTGGATCTATTCATGAAGGTCGTTCCTTCGTGGCTAAGGGAGTATGGGGATATAATGGATATGTGACATGGTCGATATGTGATATTTGAGTTGTATGTGGTATGGTCATCTTTTTTGATAATGGGAATCCTTACAATGAGTCGATAAATCCCACTTAACGGATGGATGACCATCCCCAAATATGGGCGCATCCACCTATGTTTTGACCATGGCACGTATGTTCAGTACATGGGTTTCACTCACTGGTTGCAAGATGATCCCTGGTTTGAGCATCTTAGTTCTGTCATAGTTTATCATTGTCATCAATACAGTCAATACATTCCAGAAACTGGAGGAAAAAAAAGCACGACCAACAACAACAGGAACACCAACAACAAGAGGAACAACAAGAACAGGAGGAAGAAGAAGAACAACAGCAACAACAACAACAACAGCAGCCACAGCAGCAACAACAACAACAAAGTCTCCCTCGAAATCTGTTCAGATCGGCTTCATCACACTTTCAAGTTGCTAACTGGAACAGCATACCTTTCCCGCCTTTCCAAGTCGCAAGCTCGCCAAAGGAAAGAACTGGATCTATATGATAAACCATCAATTATCTATAAGACGTGACATGTTCGTGGATAACATGATGATAAACTATCATTTTTTCCGGAAAATCCTGAAAATGCGACATGAAAATGTTGCAGGCAAAACAAACCAAATGTGATGGTTTATCAGTGCTTATCATCATGTTCCCCATGAAAATTGCCATAAAAAAAGATGGATTTATGCGTCTTTTTGGTTGCTGATACACAGAAATTGCGGCACCTTCCAAGAACTCTTCGAAGTTGATCTGGCGACAAAAAGTGCCGGTGGAAGAATGATGTGAAAGCGTGGGAAAATGTGATTTAACGATTGAAAATTAAGATCTTGTGGGAATATGGTGGGTAGAATTTGATGACTAACGAACATCAGCCAACCAACATGGGAATACTATGGTGATATCATGAGATACGGTGTATATATATATATTATATATACATAGAGAAAGAGAGAGATGCAAACAATAAACACATCATTGATATTAGGTGACAATGCCCCATGTTGTATTTGTCTGAATATGTACCGGAAAACCCTGAAAAACCCGAGTGGTGTCATCATCATGTTCCCCGTTGAAATGGTGGAAGTAGACCCTATTTTAGACACACCCACTGAACAAACATGATACCATTTTATGCCGAGTAAATCCAAATGTGGTCATTTTGACTATGGAAACGCAGTAGATAATAGTGCTTAAATAGCCAAAGAAAAAACGGGTTTTTTACTGCCAGTAGCTGATGTTGTTTGCCAAAATTGGGGGTCAGCTGATCGTCCCCTTGGGTTGCAGCATCGACGTTTGTCGCTGTTTCCAAAAAAAACTCGAATGAAACATGCCGGAAATGGCCCAGAAAGATGAGCATTGAAATGGGAAAAGTATGATCTATCAATAGGGAAGTGTCCATTGCCAGAAGGGGTGTACTTCAAGTGGTAAACGCAATAAGTCGTCATGCTCAAGTTCAAAATGTAGGCTCTTCTATGGACATTATGGAAAGAATTGGATGTTTTTGTAAGGTTTGCCACGTTGCAGCTGTATAACAACCAAGGCTATCAGTGTAGCTTTTGTCTGTGCCATGTTTGCTGATGTAGTTGGGGTGGTTATCGTTGTCAAAGCGGTCATGAATTACACATTGTCCAGCAGACACATTGCTCAGCCTAACTTGTCAATGGCCATTTCAGGAACCGAAATTGAAGGTACCTACCATATATAAGGCCTATGTAAGGGAACATCCCCACAAAATATGGCCTGAAAAATGGTACAGTACCTCTATTTTAGGATCCTGAAATCACCATTGAACTTGGCAATAGAAAATCCCTATCTTTGGGTACAGTGAATCCTCCTACAATGGTTAGATTACCTTGTCCATTGCCAGGCTTGCCAGAAAGAGTTCAAGCACAACTGGAAAGCGACCAAAAAAAATACTGTCAAAAGAAAAAAGATTATGTTCCCTTTCCAAATCAGCATATATATATATATTGTATGTACATATGTATATATATATATGTGTGTGTACTGTCTATATACATATATATATATATATATCCAGTATCATCCATGATCTTTCATCAAGAATCACTTCAGAAATCACATAAGTCAGCATTTCTTTCCATTCGATTCATCCAATTCCTCCCCCAAACCCCCGCCTTGCCATTGCCGTCAATATCGATGACCTCCAACAGTCCCTTGGCGTCAGAGGGGTCTACATCGATGGTCTCGAAGAATTCTTGCCTCGAGACCAAAAAATACGGGCTGCTGAGGGCGGATAGGAGCTATTACTAGGGACCACCTTTGAAAGACTTGGAGATTTAGTCCTGAAAATTGGGATATAAAAATTCTACACTTGGGTAATCCCATCACCCCAATATTAAACACCCCATTTCTATGGTCCCAATGGAATGTGGAAACTCCCTACATCCACCATGGTTTCGTTTAGGGGGTGTTTAATATGAACGGGAGAAGGCATTAGCTACGTTGGTAAACATAACTCCAGTTTCACTGTTGGGTTTATGGTATATTTTTCGACATACTCAATGGTGGATGTTTCAACATAATGCTGTGATATAATGTGGTACTAAAAATCATAAAATCCCAAGGGCTTACCAGAATTTCGTAAATAATCATACTCAAAATTTGGGGTTTACTATTGGGTTTGCCACTTACTAGGTGTAAAAAAAGGATTTATCGGATCGGCAGAAACCATGGTACACTCCAGCTGGTGTGCACGTCTCAAAACATTAATCTGAGCGCAGCATTTGATTTGGAGTGGTTCTATGGACCTTGCTTCTTGTGATGGTTCTTTGTATTTCTTTGTTGGGTCTGGCACAGAAATGTTCTTCGGGATGGATCCCAATGAAAGAATGCCTTGGCCTCCAAAAAAAATGCCGTTTTTACTGAGTCAATCGTTCCTAGAATAGTTAGTTCATGGTTTTCGTTACATATTGGTTACACTATATCTCACAGTAGATTCAATTTTAGTGAACTCCTTTTTGTGAATCTACAGAATCTATTCAGTTTTCATGGGAATCCATCTGGTTGCGAAAATCTATTCATAGATTCTATAGATTCAGTTTACAAAATCTGATCATGGTGCAACCATATTTTCTTCAGATTGACAAAATCCGCAATAAATCTATCTAGTTGCACCAGATTTTTATAGATAAATCCCCCAATATATCTAGATTTCTATTATTTTCTATTCATCCCCCAATCATCTGGTTGCACCATCCCCCAGTCCCCCAGTCCCCCAGTCATCGCCCAGCGACACCGCCGGGGTGTCCGTCTGCCCCAGGATCTCATCCGGCGAGATGAAGCCCGAGCGATCGATGTCGATCTCCTTAAAGAGCCGCCGCGCCTGGCCCGGTGAAAGGTGTGGAACTTGGAGAGTTCCCGAACAAAAAAAAGGCGCTAGATATTCCATATATGTATAATTATGTATATATATATATATGTGTGTGTATGTTATAATAGATATATTCCATTTATAACTGGGGTATCATATATTTATTACCAAGTTGCTTCGAATGGAATGCTACGAATGGCCAGCTGGCATGGCCATCGGGGTCGGCGCTGGGCGAAGGGAGCACAACTTTGTGGTGCTGGGGAGAAGCAATACTGCATAATTATTAGTAAATTATTATTAGTATTATTAGTAGTAGTAGTAGTAGTAAATTATAGATAACAATAGTAATAGTAGTAGCTTAGTAGCAGTAGTAGTATTAGTAGTAATAATCATAGATAGTAGTAATAATAGTAGCAGTAGTAGGAGACGTTGTAATAATAGTCATAAGTCATAATCCTAATCATTACAGTCATAATATAACAATAGTAATTATTCTTAGTCTTTTTATTTTGCTCATAAATGAATTAATAACAAAGCATGATGATGATGATGATGACGACGACGACAATGATGATGACAATGATGACAATTATGACAATGATGATAACAATGATGATGAAGTGCAGTGAGTCACTGGGTTTGCGAGGAATGTCTGAAGTATGCTAGTTATGAATTGGATATATATATATATATATGTGTGTGTGTATACTCAATGTGCAGGAACTGTGACAACTCAATGGGTGTTGTGGCCAAAGTCGCTCTTCGCTGCAAGAACTCAGTGTGCTCATCCTCCCACAAAGCCAATATATATATATATGTATATTATATATCCGCCGACCCCGGCTGGCAGCAAGGGGGAGCGCGCCAGGGAAAAAGATTTGTGACTCTTCATCAGCGGCAGCAGCATTTTGTGAGCTCGATGTATATATATATATATAATATCCGCCGACCCCGGCAGACGCAAGGGGGAGCGCGTAAGGGAAGAAGATGGAAGAAAAGGACTTCTCTTGGGAAAATGGTACTACACAACAACAACAACAACAACAACAATGACGACAACAACAACAACGACGACAACAACAACAACAACAACAAGAAGAACAATAACAAGAACAACAACCACAACAACAATAACAACAACAACAATAACAACAACAACAACAACAACAACAACAACAACAACAACAACGACGACAACAATAACAACAACGACAACAACAATAACAACAACAACAACAACAACAACAACAACAGCAACAACAAGAAGAACAAACAAGAACAAGAACAACAACAACCACAAAGACAAACATAAACCCAAACAACAACAAACAACAATAACAAACAACACCAAACAACAACAAACAACAAGAAACAACAACGAACAACAATAACCATGACCCTTTGCCGGGGGACTCTCTTGGGTCCCCCTCCCACCGGTCACGTACCTCGATTCCCACACTCCGGGGTTTTTGTTTCACCGGTGGGGGGTCCTTCCCGGAGTCTCCTCGAAGTACGTGGGGCTCCTTGGGTTGCCCTTCCCGCCCGCTTTTTTTTTTGGTTCATGTGTTACGTTTTGGGCACGAAATTAGGTGGTGTTTTGCTGTTTCGGAACCGTTTCGAAACAGCGGGCCCAGCTATAATATTGTTTAGGAGATTCTGGGGGATTCGGCCGAAACAGCTGGCCCAGCTAGGATTCCCGAACTAGGATCTAGATCTAGATCTAGGATTTTCTATAGGATATAGGATTCTCTAGGATTTCAACAAACAACAACAACAACAAGAAGAAGAACAAACAAGAACAAGAACAACAACAACCACAAAGACAAACATAAACCCAAACAACAACAAACAACAATAACAAACAACACCAAACAACAAGAAACAACAACGAACAACAATAACCATGACCCTTTGCCGGGGGACTCTCTTGGGTCCCCCTCCCACCGGTCACGTACCTCGATTCCTTGACTCCGGGGGTTTTGTTTCACCGGTGGGGGGTCCTTCCCGGAGTCTCCTCGAAGTACGTGGGGCTCCTTGGGTTGCCCTTCCCGCCCGCTTTTTTTTTGGGTTCATGTGTTACGTTTTGGGCACGAAGCTAGGATTCCCGAACTAGGATCTAGATCTAGATGTAGGATTTTCTATAGGATATAGGATTCTCTAGGATTTCAGACGGGACGTTAGGCAGCACGAAAAATTGTGTTTTTCTAGGATGGCACCAATGGGTGTCAAGAACGTGGGCAAGAGCACGCAAAAGGTGCACTTAGCCAGTAGCTAGCAGCCAGCGCCAGTAGCAGCCAGCGGCCAGTAGCCAGCAGCGTCCCAAAAAATCTAGATTTTTCTAGGATAGGATTTCAGACGACACGTTAGGGACTTTTTTGGCGTGGTTCTGGCACTCGCTCGTCCTTCAGAGCCCTGGTGTTTTCTCCCCTGGGAGGTGATTTTTTCGAACCTGTTTTACTGCTAGCAGCCGCCAGCAACAGAATCTATCGAAAAATGGATTTTTTCTAGGGTGCCAGACGACACCAGTAGCAGCCAGCGGCTGCAGTAGCCAGCAGCGTACCAAAAAATCTAGATTTTTCTAGGATTTCAGACGACACGTTAGGGACTTTTTTGGCGTGGTTCTGGCACTCGCTCGTCCTTCAGAGCCATGGTGTTTTCCTGCCGGCAGCTACTTTTTTTCGAAGCTGTTCTACTGCCTGCCGACAGCTGCTTTTTTTCGAAGCTGTTCTATTGTCAGCAGTCTTGAAAAAGGTTGTTTTTCTACGATTTCAGACGACACGTTAGGGAGTTTTTTAACGTGATTTTGGCACTCGCTCGTCCTTCGGAGCCATGGTGTTTTCCTGCCGGCAGCTACTTTTTTTCGAAGCTGTTCTACTGCCTGCCGACAGCTGCTTTTTTTCGAAGCTGTTCTATTGTCAGCAGCTTCGAAAAATGTTGTTTTTCTAGGATTTCAGACGACACGTTAGGGAGCTTTTTAACGTGATTTTGGCACTCGCTCGTCCTTCAGAGCCATGGTGTTTTCCTGCCGGCAGCTACTTTTTTTCGAAGCTGTTCTACTGCCTGCCGACAGCTGCTTTTTTTCGAAGCTGTTCTATTGTCAGCAGTCTTGAAAAAGGTTGTTTTTCTAGGATTTCAGACGACGCATTAGGGAGTTTTTTAACGTGATTTTGGCACTCGCTCGTCCTTCGGAGCCATGGTGTTTTCCTGCCGGCAGCTACTTTTTTTCGAAGCTGTTCTACTGCCTGCCGGTAGCTGCTTTTTTTCGAAGCTGTTCTACTGCCAGCAGTCTCGAAAAAGGTTGTTTTTCTAGGAGATTTCAGACGACACGTTAGGGAGTTTTGTAACGTGGTTTTCGTACTCGCTCGTCCTTCAGAGCCATGGCGTTTTCCTGCCGGCAGCTGCAGGCAACAGAATCTCTCGAAAAAGGTTGTTTTTCTAGGATTGCAGACGGGACGTTTGGCAGTTTTTTCGCATGGTTTTGGAACTAGCTCGTCCTGCAGAGCCATGGTGTTTTCCTGCCGGAAGGTGATTTTGTCGAAGCTGTTTGATTGCAAGCAGCCGCAGGCAACCGATTCTCTCGAAGAAGCTGTTCTACTGCCAGCAGTCTTGAAAAACGTTGTTTTTCTAGGATTTCAGACGACACGTTAGGGAATTTTTTCACGTGGTTTTGGCACTCGCAAGTTCTTCAGAGCTATGGTGTTTTCATGCCGGCAGCTACTTTTTTTCGAAGCTGTTCTACTGCCTGCCGGCAGCTGCTTTTTTTTGGAAGCTGTTCTACTGCCAGCAGTCTTGAAAAAGGTTGTTTTTCTAGGATTTCAGACGACACGTTAGGGAGTTTTTTCACGTGGTTTTGGCACTCGCTCGTTCTTCAGAGCCATGGTGTTTTCCTGCCGGCAGCTGCTTTTTTTCGACGTTGTTCTACTGTCAGCAGTACTGCCAGCAGCTGCAGGCAACAGAATCTCGTCAAAAAGGTTTCTTTTCTAGGATTTCAGCTTTTTTCGAAGCTGTTTTCCTGCCAGTAGCTGCTTTTTTTCGAAGCTGTTCTACTGCCAGAAGTCTTGAAAAAGGTTGTTTTTCTAGGATTTCAGACGACACGTTAGGGAGTTTTTTCACGTGGTTTTGGCACTCGCTCGTTCTTCAGAGCCATGGTGTTTTCCTGCCGGCAGCTGCTTTTTTTCGAAGTTGTTCTACTGTCAGCAGTACTGCCAGCAGCTGCAGGCAATAGAATCTCGTCAAAAAGGTTTCTTTTCTAGGATTTCAGCTTTTTTCGAAGCTGTTTTACTGCCAGTTGCGGCTGGCAACAGAATCTCTCGATCTCTCGAAAAACGCTGTTTTTCTAGGATTCTAGGATACTTTTTTTCGACACTGTTCTACTGCCTCTCGAAAAAGGTTATTTTTCTAGGATTTCAGGCGGGACGTTTCTTTTCTAGGATTTCAGACGACACGTTAGGGAGTTTTTAACGTGGTTTTGGCACTCGCTCGTCCTTCAGAGCCATTGTGTTTTCCTGCCAGCAGCTACTTTTTTTCGAAGCTGTTCTACTGCCTGCCGACAGCTGCTTTTTTTCGAAGCTGTTCTATTGTCAGCAGTCTTGAAAAAGGTTGTTTTTCTAGGATTTCGGACGACACGTTAGGGAGTTTTTTAACGTGATTTTGGCACTCGCTCGTCCTTCGGAGCCATGGTGTTTTCCTGCCGGCAGCTACTTTTTTTCGAAGCTGTTCTACTGCCTGCCGGTAGCTGCTTTTTTTCGAAGCTGTTCTACTGCCAGCAGTCTCGAAAAAGGTTGTTTTTCTAGGAGATTTCAGACGACACGTTAGGGAGTTTTTTAACGTGGTTTTCGTACTCGCTCGTCCTTCAGAGCCATGGCGTTTTCCTGCCAGCAGCTGCAGGCAACAGAATCTCTCGAAAAAGGTTGTTTTTCTAGGATTGCAGACGGGACGTTTGGCAGTTTTTTCGCATGGTTTTGGAACTAGCTCGTCCTGCAGAGCCATGGTGTTTTCCTGCCGGAAGGTGATTTTGTCGAAGCTGTTTGATTGCAAGCAGCCGCAGGCAACCGAATCTCTCGAAGAAGCTGTTCTACTGCCAGCAGTTTTTCTAGGATTTGAAAAACGTTTTTGCTCGTTTTCTAGGATTTCGAAGCTGACGACAGCTGTTCTACTGCCAGCAGTCTTGAAAAAGTTTTTCTAGGATTTCAGACGACACGTTAGGGAGTTTTTTCACGTGGTTTTGGCACTCGCTCGTTCTTCAGAGCCATGGTGTTTTCCTGCCGGCAGCTGCTTTTTTTCGACGTTGTTCTACTGTCAGCAGTACTGCCAGCAGCTGCAGGCAACAGAATCTCGTCAAAAAGGTTTCTTTTCTAGGATTTCAGCTTTTTTCGAAGCTGTTTTCCTGCCAGTAGCTGCTTTTTTTCGAAGCTGTTCTACTGCCAGCAGTCTTGAAAAAGGTTGTTTTTCTAGGATTTCAGACGACACGTTAGGGAGTTTTTTCACGTGGTTTTGGCACTCGCTCGTTCTTCAGAGCCATGGTGTTTTCCTGCCGGCAGCTGCTTTTTTTCGAAGTTGTTCTACTGTCAGCAGTACTGCCAGCAGCTGCAGGCAATAGAATCTCGTCAAAAAGGTTTCTTTTCTAGGATTTCAGCTTTTTTCGAAGCTGTTTTACTGCCAGTTGCGGCTGGCAACAGAATCTCTCGATCTCTCGAAAAACGCTGTTTTTCTAGGATTCTAGGATACTTTTTTTCGACACTGTTCTACTGCCTCTCGAAAAAGGTATCCCCTTGCTCATTTCGGGAGAAGGTGCTGACAGGTGATTTTGTAGAGAAAAGGGGTCTACAGAATACAAATCCATCCAGGAGAATGGCTCCAAATGCACTACAAAATACAAGTCTAGGGAACCCAAAATGGCTGCCCACTACAAAATACAAAACAAAGATCACTAAAAACCACCAAATAAGGGCTGTCTACAAAATAGATTGGAAAAAAAGTTGCCCCTTCCAAGGCTCGAAAGTGCCCAAAACAGGCTTTGTGGGGTATGTTCAGACTTGTATTTTGTAGAGAATCCACCTTGAAGTATTGACGAAACTGTTACTGCCAAACCATTGACCCCTCACATTGCGGCGAGGAAAGGCGCAAATCATACACAAAAAATAGACATGAATGGGGCCTCTACAAAATACAAAACCAAGCATGCCAAACATCCACCACCACCTCTACAAAATAGAAGTCCATCCAATCTACTCTCATCAAAACATGACACAACAATGCCAAAAATGGCCTCTACAAAATCATTGCCGAGCAAAATGGGGTCTTTCAAAATGCATTTTTTTTTTTAAATACGATGCTCAATCCTCTATTTTGTAGACAAAGTTGGGGTTTGAACTGGTGACCCTGCACTGGCTCGAGAGGTGTCAGCACCTCATTATTTTGTAGAGAAAATGATCACAGGGATAAAAATGTTATTTTTCTAGGATTTCAGGCGGGACGTTTCCTGCCGGCAGCCGCTTTTTTTGATTTCGATGGTGTTCTACTGTCAGCATCAGCAGTCTCGAAAAAGGCTGTTTTTCTAGGAGATTTCAGACGACACGTTAGGTACTGCCTGCCGGCAACTGCTTTTTTTCGAAGCTGTTCTACTGCCAGCAGTCTCGAAAAATGTTGTTTTTCTAGGATTTCAGACGACACGTTAGGGAGTTTTTTAACGTGGTTTTGGCACTCGCTCGTCCTTCAGAGCCATGGTGTTTTCCTGCCGGCAGCTACTTTTTTTCGAAGCTGTTCTACTGCCTGCCGGCAGCTGCTTTTTTTCGAAGCTGTTCTATTGTCAGCAGTCTTGAAAAAGGTTGTTTTTCTAGGATTTTAGACGACACGTTAGGGAGTTTTTTCACGTGGTTTTCGCACTCGCTCGTTCTTCAGAGCTATGGTGTTTTCCTGCCGGCAGCTGCTTTTTTTCGAAGTTGTTCTACTGTTAGCAGTACTGCCAGCAGCTGCAGGCAACAGAATCTCGTCAAAAAGGTTTCTTTTCTAGGATTTCAGCTTTTTTCGAAGGTGTTTTACTGCCAGTTGCGGCTGGCAACAGAATCTCTCGATCTCTCGAAAAACGCTGTTTTTCTAGGATTCTAGGATACTTTTTTTCGAAGCTGTTCTCCTGCCTGCCGGCAACTGCTTTTTTTCGATTTTTTCGAAGCTGTCCACTGTCAGCAGTCTCGAAAAAGGTTGTTTTTCTAGGAGATTTCAGACGACACGTTAGGGAGTTTTTTAACGTGATTTTGGCACTCGCTCGTCCTTCGGAGCCATGGTGGTTTCCTGCCGGCAGCTACTTTTTTTCGAAGCTGTTCTACTGCCTGCCGGGAGCTGCTTTTTTTCGAAGCTGTTCTACTGCCAGCAGTCTCGAAAAAGGTTGTTTTTCTAGGAGATTTCAGACGACACGTTAGGGAGTTTTTTAACGTGGTTTTCGCACTCGCTCGTCCTTCAGAGCCATGGCGTTTTCCTGCCGGCAGCTGCTTTTTTTCGAAGTTGTTCTACTGCTAGCAGTACTGCCAGCAGCTGCAGGCAACAGAATCTCGCCAAAAAGATGTCTTTTCTAGGATTTCAACTTTTTTCGAAGCTGTTTTACTGCCAGTTGCGGCTGGCAACAGAATCTCTCGATCTCTCGAAAAACGCTGTTTTTCTCGGACTCTAGGCTACTTTTTTTCGACGCTGTTCTACTGCCTGCCGGCAATTGCTTTTTTTCGATTGATTTTCGAAGCTGTTCTACTGCCAGCAGTCTCGAAAAAGGTTGTTTGTCTAGGAGATTTCAGATGACACGTTAGGGAATTTTTTTAACGTGGTTTTGGCACTCGCTCGTCCTTCAGAGCCATGGTGTTTTCCTGCCGGCAGCTACTTTTTTTCGAAGCTGTTCTACTGCTTGCCGGTAGCTGCTTTTTTTCGAAGCTGTTCCACTGCTAGCAGTCTCGAAAAAGGTTGTTTCTCTAGGAGATTTCAGACGACACGTTAGGGAGTTTTTTAACGTGGTTTTGGCACTCGCTCGTCCTTCAGAGCCATGGTGTTTTCCTGCCGGCAGCTGCTTTTTTTCGAAGTTGTTCTACTGCCAGCAGTCCTGCCAGCAGCTGCAGGCAACAGAATCTCGCCAAAAAGGTGTCTTTTCTAGGATTTCAGCTTTTTTCGAAGCTGTTTTACTGCCAGTTGCGGCTGGCAACAGAATCTCTCGATCTCGCGAAAAACGCTGTTTTTCTCGGATACTTTTTTTCGAAGTTGTTCTACTGCCTGCCGGCAACTGCTTTTTTTCGATTTTCGAAGTTGTTCTACTGCCAGCAGTCTCGAAAAAGGTTGTTTTTCTAGGAGATTTCAGACGACGCGTTATGGAGTTTTTGAACGTGGTTTTGGCACTCGCTCGTCCTTCAGAGCTATGGTGTTTTCCTGCCGGCAGCTACTTTTTTTCGAAGCTGTTCTACTGCCTGCCGGCAACTGCTTTTTTTCGAAGCCGTTCTACTGCCAGCAGTCTCGAAACACGTTGTGTTTCTAGGCTTTCAGACGACACGTTAGGGAATTTTTTAACGTGGTTTTGGCACTCGCTCGTTCTTCAGAGCCATGGTGTTTTCCTGCTGGCAGCTACTTTTTTTCGAGGCTGTTCTACTGCCTGCCGCTAGCTGCTTTTTTTCGAAGCTGTTCTACTGCCACCAGTCTTGAAAAAGGTTGTTTTTCTAGGAGATTTCAGACGACACATGAGGGAGTTTTTTAACGTGATTTTGGTACTCGCTCGTTCTTCAGAGCCATGGTGTTTTCCTGCCGGCAGCAGCTTTTTTTCGAAGTTGTTCTACTGCCAGCAGTACTGCCAGCAGCTGCAGGCAACAGAATCGTTCAGAGCAAGCTTCATGTCAACTGTCTCATCACTTTTGCCTGTTTCACCAGCCCTTGATCAAATTGGAACATTGCGGCACCTGCTCAAGGCCTATAAGTCATCTGCATCAGGTATATTTTGCCAGATATTGTTTCACTTTCTCGAACAGTTGCATGGTCCGCAAAACATGCGGAACCTTACGAATGTTTACTTCGGCAAGAGAACCTTTACTTATTCTTTTCCGGGGTCGGCGGCAGGGGCGGCAGCCCTTATATATATATGTACATAATACGTATGTGCGTCGGAGGGAATGCACTTAAAGAGGATTCTGCCACGTAGTAACCTGGGTTCTATGGAGCTAACAACCGGTTCAACCGGTCAACAGAACCCACCATGATTCGACCCTCAGTAGCTGGAGTTAGATGAGATTAAAACCTAGCATCAATGTGGTATAGAATCTAACTAGGTTTTATTGAAACATAGGTTTAATCTCATAGTTAGATCTAACATATGGCAAAACCTAGCTTTAGTTTAATTAATTTTATTTCTAAATCTAGTTATGTGTATATACACATATACATATCATGTGTATATAACCGCACTGAGTGGACTCAGAGACCTAGGTTATGAATTAGCAGCTGAATTCTCATGACTCGCAACTTCTATGGCCATGACTTTTTCACCTCAAACGCGGGTCTTTGCTCCCCGCGATTCCCTCATGTTCACATCACAAGACAGCTGGATTGATGTTCATCCCGAAAAAAATATGAGGGGTTTCTGAAAATCGGGGTTCCCCCAAATCATCCATTATAAATGATGGTGGATTTATCCAAATATTCCCTGCAAATAGTGGTTAATGGTGGTTTCCCCCAGTTCTCATCCATTTTAGATTGGGATTTTCCATGAAACAAACTGTTCTCATCCAGCTATTAGATTGGGATTTTCCAGTCATAAACCATCCATTTTTGGGATACCATGACTATGGAAAGCCAGAAATGTCCCCACAAACATCCATGGAACGCCTGATAGATGCGATTCCGCAGCTGAAGCTCCTGGAAAACCATCGGAAAATGGTGAGCCACTAGGAAAATGGTGATTTTCTATGGTTGACAATGGTGAATTTCATGGGATGATATGGGATTTAGCCTCTGGTAATGATTAACAGTTTGAAAACGGGAAAATGGCCCATAGAAATAGTTCATGTCCCTATCAAAGATGGTGGTTTTCCCTTATTTTCCATAGCTGAGTTTACCAGAGGGTAAGTCTCATAAGTCTCATATTATTGCAGTTCTATGTGTTGATATTCAGTCTTAAAAACCGTCCAAAACTATCGATTGTGCCCCGTGCGCCGATTTTTTTTCCAGTCCTTTGCTTGCTGGCTCATCGTCTCAACGAAGGTGCCTGCCGATTCAAGTAACCCTTGGGATAATGGGTGTACTATATATAACCCCCGGTAAGAATTGGAGCATGATGAGGGCATTCTGTGAGATTTGAATAAATTTGACTACAATTTGAAATGATGGTGAAGTAAGCCTGGCCGAAGCTTCAATGGAGTATGTTGAGGGAAAAGCTACCCAGAAATATGGGTTTTCCCTGCAAATGTCGGGAAATCATCTGCAAATGGTGATTTTCCAATTGCCCAGAAATGGTGAAAGAAATTGGAAATTGTCCCAACGTGTGATGACTGGAGTAGCCCTTGGTGAAGTTTCAGATGTGCTGTCAGATCAGGGTTTCCGCTCAAGGACTGGATCGATTTGGAGGAAACGTACCCTGAAGCATCAAAATTCAAACCCCAATCATCAGCCATCATTTTTCAGCTACAAATATCTATATATATATATACATATCATTATCATTGTCATTATATATATATATATATATATCCCTATTTTAGCTTTGGAAGTGTTGTTTTTTCAAAACCAATTCTTGGAGCAAATCCCATCGCTAGGACGGCAAAACCTTCACCCTCCCAGTGTCAGTGGTTCACCGGGCCCCGATAGGGCCAGGAGATGCTCTGGCATCGAAAAGTTGGAAAATCCCACGTTGATTCTTGGTTCAAAACAGAGCAGCGTGGAGAGTTCTGGCACCAGAGACGCGAGGCATCTAGGCCACAGGGCCACAGGTTATTCCGACAAATCCAATTGGAAAATCATATCAGATTGAGAACTTCCAAAAGTCGAGCAACCAAAAACTAACAAGCAAAATGCCAGCAGTGAAAAGCCAGCAGTAATCCCTTCTATTATAATATGGCCCACCGCCAGCAGTGGCCCCTCGATTCATAACTCCACACCCCTTTGCGATTTCTCGCCTGTGATGACGTTGAGCAAGGCCAAAATACAAAAGGCCATAAAGACGATGAAGAGGAGACCAAACCTGAGCACAGCATCAAGGATCGGTCAGAAAGCACCTTTAGGGAATGTGGAATGATATGGATATGATATGCATATGATATGGATATGATATGGATATGATATGGATATGATATGGATATGTTGTTTAACCGATTTGAATCTGGGTCAGTATGGATTTCATTCAGAAATCTGATCTAGTCTTATCTCAAAGGTTGTTTTCAAAGGTTTGATTGGCAGGGAAATGTTTGAGACGAATGACCCGTTGGAAAACCTTGGCTTGAGGTGAACATCAACGATGGTTTCAATTTACATGTCGATAAATGATAACATCATCACCTAATATAACAGTGGTTGTCTCAACAATGCTTGGAGGTGTTGATATAATTTCAACTAAACACAATTGTGATTTTATGACTTAAACGGACATCATATAATCGAAATGGTTTTCTATGGTTTAATACTCTGCGAAGGTTATGTAGCCCACAATCAACAACAGTCTGTTACTGTTGGTAAAGGAGGAATCATCTTGTATAGCATGATATAGCCAATACTTATGAAGTGGGTAAGGTTTTTATGCAGGTGATATAAAAGGATAGTTCATTTAAAATGGTTTGGTAAATGACAAACCTTGGTTTTGATGTGGTTTTACCATGAACAGGAGACCAACACCTTGTCTAGAAGGTAAGCGGATAAGGACATGGGTAGAACTACAATGATCCAACTTAGCTTCCTAAACATGGTCGACCTGCCCCGATGCCAGATCTTTTGTTGTCACTGCTCGTTGTCAATGTTGGGTTGGTTGAATGCAAAATCTGCCGATTTTCCATGGTGAAATCACGCAAAAAAAATATTTCTGTCTGGTGTCATGTAGAATATTCCTGAAATCCATTCTTGGAATTGGCCAATGGAGTTTATTGAGGCGGTGTCAAAAACTTGCCACCAAACAGCGGAGGGTTGAATACTATACACCGCTCAAAAAAATTATCTGGTTCCCTCAATCTAGATTGATCCAAACCTGCCAAGAAACCCTGAGTCAATCCGTTCTGAAATTTCTTGCCATGGCTAATCTTAGATACCCCGTGTAAAGAAAAAAACATGTGGGTAAAACAATGTCATAAACCACCCATGACTGGGAAGGGTAACCAAATCCCACCTATAAAAATGGTGATGACTGGGGGTAAACATGGCATTGTTTTACCCACATTATTCAACCATGATATTAACCAGCATTAAACCCGTTATTCAACCACTATAAACCAGCATTAAACTACAAAGCTCCGGCTCCATGAATTTTCCCATCGACCGAGAGCCAAGGAGATCCAAGGAGCCAAGGGCTGATGCCATCGATCAAGGGATCTGCGATCTGGTGCCAGTCCACCCCACCCGTCACACCCTGCCAATGACGAGCTTTCGAGGCGGAAAAGATGCGGGATGAAGCGGTGGAATGGGGATTTAACCCTGATTTAATGCTGATTTCATGGTGATTTAATGGTAATTTAAGGCTTTAGCAATGGCTTAGTGCTTAGTAATGGGTCAAACAAACCCAATAGGACGGTGGTTGTGGCAGCTACTTTTAGAAAAACTCCAAAAAGAACACAACTGGAAAAGCTAGAATTTCCCTTGAAATTCTTGAGCTATTTTTGAGCTAAATATCTCATCAAATTATCCTGGAAACCACACTTTTCGGCATCTTTTTGGGGATTACGTTGAAGATATTGAAGATCAACGTCTCATCCCAGGGTCTAGAGATCCGAGATGTAGCCCTTGAGACGCCTCAGGGTTTAAGAAAATAGTTGGGCCAGGGTAAACTGCTCCCCCGTCCGGAAAATTATCTACATTCATGGTGGGTACCTGGTGGCTCATCCCACTTAGTGGCTTATAACCTCAGTTATAAGTGGGATAAGTAGGGTCAATCTACATCTAATCCACATCTAATCCACGCAGGTCGTGAACCACGGGTCCTAAGAGGGACGAAACACCCAGTAAACACCACATCGACCTGTAAAAGTTTACAGGAGACCTCCTTTCACCTTTGGTTGCCCACTAAAATTCAGACCTGAAGCGGTGATTCTAGCAATGTAGGCCCCCGAAAAAAAAAAAAAACAGTTGGCTGATGTTCACCCCATGAACATGGTGATATGGGACCACAAAATGGTGATTTCATGGATGTTTTCATAGGATTTTTCAGCAGATGTAACCAGATGATTCATATGTCATACACCCCTGGAAACACTTGAGGTCCACCATCGGAATCCAGCCATGTTTTTTTTTGAGCAAATCCCCCAATGGCATTCTGTTCCCTAACATTGTTGGTAAAAATCGCCCCCGAATGGCTGGCATATGTATACATATATATATATACATATATATATTATAGAATAATATATATATATATATAGCCATCATATGTATACCTATATATATATATATATACGCGCAACGCCTGGGTTCTGCCCAGGCGTTGCAGCGTATATATGTCCCATTCACGAACAAATGATGTTGCAAATTACCGTAATTCCTATGGGAATAAAAACACAGGTACTAGAGACTATCAAACAAACAAGGTCAAAACACCCGAAATTCCTATGGGAAAAACAAAAACGGCATAACACCTGCAATTCCTATGGAAAAAACAACAAAGGTACTAGCAAATTTTAAACTCTCAAATCGTGAAAATTAAAATTCAATTAGGAAGATCAACAAAGATATTAGGGAATATTAAACTCCCACCCCCGTTAAAATTCCTATGGGAAAAACAACAAAGGTACTAGGGGAAACTTAAAACTCCATACCCCCGTTAACCATTTACATGCAACTGGGGAAAGGATCAACAAAGATGGGGTTATTAGGGAATATTAAACCCGACCCCGTTAAACTTTACATTTCAATTGGGAAGGAAAATTTCAACAAGGATATAGGGAATATTAAACTCCCACCCCCGTTAAACTTTACATGCAATTGGGAAGATCAACAAAGATATTAGGGAATATTAAACTCCCACCCCCGTTAAACTTTACATTCAATTGGGAAGATCAACAAGGATATTAGGGAATATTAAACTCCCACCCCCGTTAAACTTTACATGCAATTGGGAAGATCAACAAAGATATTAGGGAATATTAAACTCCCACCCCCGTTAAACTTTACATGCAATTAGGAAGATCAACAAAGATATTAGGGAATATTAAACTCCCACCCCCGTTAAACTTTACATGCAATTGGGAAGATCAACAAAGATATTAGGGAATATTAAACTCCCACCCCCGTGATGATGATGATGATGATGATGATGATGCTGTTGATGATCATGATGATGATGATGATGTTGATGATGTTGATGATGATGATGATGATGATGATGATGATGATGCGTCGCCCGTCGTCATTGCGGGTCCGGGCAAAACCCAGGCATTTGCCGTATATATATATATATTTATTTATTCATTTATTATTGTTGCCTTTACAATCCATTGATATCCTCCGGCGGCCAAACGTGGCTGGAAAATCTCCAATTTTAGTTCGATGATTTTCGCGAACGAAGCCTTCATTTCGTGCGGGCATTTCCCAGCTAGTCCCATGATATATAGGCTATTGAATGGGATAATCATGCTTAATGCGAAATCTTCATGGGATAATCGGGAAAATGGTGGAAATCATGGTCCCATAAAAACCATTATGAACCCACGGTGAAAATCCCATGATCGTCCCCTGAAAACACACGAAAATCCCACGCCTGGAACAGGGACAGGACGCTTTGAGGCATGGAGCCCCACCATTTCAACATCACCGGGACCTGAAAGCGGTCGCAAAAAACCGCAACGCTTGCGTAGCAACCACAGAAAACCCTGCCTTTCAACGATTACCAACGCAGCAAGATGGAAAAAGGTCAGCAAGATGTCAAGAATGACGTTCTTAGAATAGCAATATCATTGATAATAGTGATGTAATAATAGTGATATATATAATATTTATATTTATAATAATGATAGGAAAAACAATAATAGCTCTTGCAACTACAATGTCAATATCAATAGTAAGATAATAAGAATATGGGATAATGTAGACTTAGTGGTAATAGTGGAAATAAAAGTATTCTTCATCGGTTTCATCATTATCATCAAACGCTGATCCTTCAAATAGGACGGATATTCATTACCCTGATGTTCACCATGTTTGGCAGGAAAAGCATCGAAGTAAATGGGCAATTTTCCAGTTTGCAAACTGGCAAACTGTTACCAAAGGGATCCAGAGGGTATCCCAAAATCTGGGACCCTCCAAATTTCCCAGAATACAAAGTTTGAGCGCAATTTTTTGGGTTCGGTTTGCCCAATATCTCCAAGTGTTTCTCGCACTCGGATATGCATCAACTGAGGCAAGCAAGTTCTTGCTTGAATCCCATGTTCATCTTGCTTAAACCAGCCGCTTTCCACGCCTTAAACCTCCCTTCAAAACAAGATGTTTGACCGCTTAGTACGTGTTCAAGTTGGTTTTCCGAGATGTCGAGATCTAGTGGCTCCCAAGTATCATCATAATCATACTAGTATAATATGCAGTACTATCCCCTCAAGTAAACTACATCCACAAGTCTAGTAATACATAGTAATACCATAAATCAATATAAATCACATCATAACCAGTATAGAAATGATAGTTATCCTCTATACCTGTTAATCTATTATACATGTCTCTCTTGTATCCATCAAGTTTTCTATATAATCAATGTTTAGTATAGAGAACCCGCCAATATTGGCAGATCATTTCCATCATTTCTGATACAAAAAGCCATGGATTCTCACGGGCCGGGCCCTTTCCCACCTGCTCCCCATTGATATTCTCCAAGCGATACGCCGTTGCAGCCTCGTGTGTCTTGGTTATGGCTACAGTGATGAACCAGTTGCTTGTTTTGAGCATATCTCAAGTTATATATATATATATACCTATACGTATATTATAATATCTATATTATAATATATATATATACACAATAACATTATGTGTATATATATATACAATACCATATGAATATATAATCTACTATACTATATCTCTACATAGATATATGGCTACAAATATCTATACGATAGGTGCTTTCAGTCAACTGAAAGCACCTAAAAGGCCATGGTTTTCCGGGTTGAACCCTCTGTCCTTTTAGGCTATAACATGTGTGCTGTTTCTTATTTTTGTTCGCTTTGTCTGAGTTTTCCTTGGGTTGTTTATGAAAATTAAACAGCCGTTTTCCTTGGTCTCCCGTGTCAAAAATGGGCATGGGTCGGCATGGGTCCTACGATCTGAATCTGTGGTGTAGTTGATCCATGGTTCGTCCCATGCTGGGAATATTCCATTCCCATGGTGAAGCTTCACTACACCAAACCCATCGCAGTCCCACCTGGGTGATGTAGATGGCCACCACATAAATGGCCAGGAGGAGTAACAGCGCGGACCACAGAAACCTCGGTTTAATGGGCTGGAAAACCTCACCATGATGACATAAATGGGATGAATTTTAAGGTGAAATAACCATAAACATGATGTTATATATAATCCGGTTATATTAATATGAGTTATATGTATAGAAGGGTCCGGTGATGTAGTCAGACGTTTTTTTGTGACGATTTGTTACGCTGAAGAAGTGGGAATTCAATCGAGGAAAATTGGGATATGATGGGATTATAATAGGATAATATATATATATACATACATACATACATACAGAATCATATCTTTAACCAACAATATCATATGTTGCAAAGCAAATCATAGCGAATAACCATTTTTATTATGGGATAGTGGGCTCAATAGATATTCTAAATCAAATTTAATTGCATAGCTAGCCTGGTAACAATCAATCACGGATAACGGGATGCAACCCCCCTGTTATGCCGGTGAAACCAGGATTGTACTTCGATGGTTCCCCATTTCCAGGTTTCAAACTGTGGAATCGGCCGAAGAACCCAAGGCTAAGTTGGCGCAAATGACTAGGATTGACTAGGTCTTCATTCTATCATAAAAAATCGCCCACTACACAAAGCCAGGAGGATCTGAAACCATCCAGATCTTTGGGTGAAATCGGGGGTTTACCATGTTTTACCATCCAGTATTCGATGGCGAATCCTATGAAAATGGATGATTTGGGGGGTCCCCCCCATTTCAGGAAACCTCATTATTTTCCATTTAAGCTGAACATACCTCTGGGAAATCGAATCCCCATTCTGTTTTCATAGAAAAACCATCTGTCCTACTGACGGAAAGGGATCATTGCATGACGAACCATGAGAGCAAGCGGTATAGGTGGGACTACACGGGATTTACCAGGGCATCAAGAAATCAAACATGCGGAAATCTGTGGGGAAATCGACCAACAACTACCCTCTGGCAATTTTGATTTCGGCTTTGTCTGAGAATGGGGTAGCCCTAAAATCATCCCCTATGAAAAATAGCAGTCTCTTGGGGTATAGACGTGGATCCAATTTGGAAGTTGCAAACTGCCGCACCCTCCTAGCTGGAAAATCCCATAGAAGAGGGTTTACTGGGAGAATCGTTGAACTGTAAATGAGGAATGTCCCATTGTCATGTTTCTTACCGGAGGGTAACCCTGGTTTGTGCCACACCTGGTGTGGTTTTCTCTGCGGGGGCTGAATCGCCAGTTTCTGGCAACCTGCATGAGGTGCCTGTTTGTTGGTTCGAATCTGGTGTGGTTTTAGCCCAAAACTCTCAGCTCGTGCCCCTCTGTTTGGAGGATCATCCCCAATTTCACGAAGAATAAGGAATGTCCTAACTGGGTACCAGAGAAAGACCCGTATGAAAAAACTGGGCTATTTTTGAAACCGTTACCCTCTGGTAAATTCACAGTTGGACCCTGAAAATCACCCATTTTGAGTGGTTTCACTAGTCTTCCAACCCCTGTCTGCCACAGCAGTTGGACTCCGACCACCTGCGGCCGTGGCACTGCTTCAAGGAGCGGAAGAGGCAATTGATCAACAGCCTCACTGCGTCTCGAAAGATCTGGGGATGGATCAACACGCCTGCTGCCTTGGGGATTTCGAAGAACCAGTGGTCCAGTTTTTTTTCCTCACTGCGTCAAGGATATGTCCTTTTTTCACTCTGGGTACCAACTTAGTGATGGTCAGGAATAGCATCTCTCACTTTGGGGCATGTACTTCTGGTCAAAGGTTCAGGTCCCTCATGTCATCCCCCCAGAAATGGCAGAGCAGCGGCACTATCACCATATGTTTCAACATCTGACGACAGGCGCCATCTTGACCAGTTCCATCTCCATCTCCATCCAGCATCAATTCGTCAGTGAGAGTTTCCCATCGGACGAACCCAATTTGGTGTACCAGTTCACATGGTTTGCCTTTTGAAAAAAGGTGGAAAAGGTACCTCTGGATTTTCATCTAACGACTGTCGGGTTCGGGACGTCTATGTTCACCGTCTCAGTCGGTGAATGGCATCCCCCAGATTTGATTCTCCCACTGTTGGTCACGCATGGTATCCATGTTTGGTGCTATATCATATATCATACGCCAGAAATACTCCATATGGGTTTGTCTGAAAATAGGATACCCCAAATTTAAAGGTGTCAAATGTTCAACATGTTCTAAGCCTAATTTTCCAAAGAGAATTATCATAGGCTAAAGTGTAAATAAATCCTCCATTTTCGGACACACCCAGGCAAAACATATCAAGCTATTATTTGATATGCCATTAAATATCCCCAATACTATCCCATTGTTACTGCTGAAATCCCCCCATGATTGCTAGTTATATCCCCATTACTATACTCACCCAAAAAAAACTCCATGAATCATCAGAAAATGGAGATTTGTCCAATCACAATGATTTCCTGTTGTAGCCCCAGTTACAGAAAAATACCCCACTTCCAGACAGACCATTCTGGGGTTGGATTTCACTCGGTCCCGTCAGGTCCATGAAATATCCCATCTTCACCATTATTGAACCACTATAAACCAATGATCTTCCCATTGAATCACCAATAAATCACCATCAAATCCCATTATGCTGGTGATTAAACTGCTGAATTCACATCATCGTAAACAAATCAAATATTGGTTCAAAATTTATTGCTGAATTCAAAGAATCGTCCCATCAGATTTAAAACCATTCTTAGGCCACTGCGGTGATTTATGGCCATGGTTGATTTACCTCGTAAAAATGGGTAATGTTCCATCGTCTTTTTGTATGTGTAGTCACTAATTCTTAAGCCACTCATTTCACCACCATTTTTTTACTATTGACACAATGGGTAACATTAACATTTAATCTACCCTCTGATTATTTAATGTAGCTATGGAAAATCACAATGTGTCATGGGGAAATCATCAAAAAACATCTATAATTTTCATGGACCAAAAAAATGTTACCCTCTGGTAAACATACAAAAAGCTATCGAAAATCACCATTTTTGATGGGTAAATCCACTATAAATGGCCATGTTCAATAGCTTTTTGTTTTGCTAACCATTGTTCCAACCATGGCCATCCTCGAATCCTCCATGGCCCATACGCCAAACGCCAAAGTGCTGCAGGTCCTGCGTGAAGCGCACGGCCCCCACCAGGCGAACCACTTTGATGGCGCGGAGGATGCGGATCACGCGCATGATCTCCTGGGAAAACCATGGGGAAAAACCTGGGGTTTTTTATATCATTGATCTGGGTATTCCATGGATATTATCATAAAAACATATAAAAACACCCATGATTTCCGTATAATCTCCTGAAAATAGATGAAAATACTGGGGAATCCTGGGATATCAATGATTTGTTAATGGGAATAATGAGATATAAACGGGTGAAAATATGGGAATAATGGGATATACATGGGTGAGAATATGGGACTAGTAGGGATATAAATGGATATTTTGTTGGTTTCCTCATTATTTTTTGTAGCAACAGAAATGGGTAATAATAGAAGTGGATCATTAACAATAAGATATGGGATAATAATCTCATAAGAATAGTAATAGAAATGGATAATAATTGATGTGGGTACTCCATTATGGATATAATGTCCATCATCTCCTGAAAACAGAGGGGAATCATTGGGATATAAATGAATATATCCATAGGTTTCCTCGTTTTCAAGAGATTTTTCAGGGAAATGTCATGAGAATATAGCTAACTCAATGGGATATATCATGGGATAGTCGGAATCATGTGGAAAAAATTTAACAGCGACCATTTTGGCAAACAAAGACCACTGGCCACTGGCCACTTAATCCCATCATGGCTAAGTGATTTACACATGGGGACTATGAGGATAGGATTTGCCCCCACCTGGCCCCCAACTGTGTCAGCCAGGCTTCTGGATTGGTGCCTGCCACCCGACTGCCTTCTGCCTAGGCGCTGGAAACGCAACGTGAGAAACAGAAAATATGTCCGCCTAGGCGGGGCCTTCGGGGAAGCGTAACAATTCTTGGGGAATGAAGCTCGTAACTGGGAAAGAAAACAAGGTCTTGTAAAGGCCACATTTGGGCTCCAATGTTGTTGTGATAGTCTTGTGATAGTACAGTAATTCTCATCACACTTCAGTTTCTCAGGACCTTATACTGTTAGCTTTGATAACCATGACATATTGTTTGTAGCTACACATCTTTTTTCGACACATCTGTGCGACCCTGGGCTGGTCGAATTAGATCCCCAGATCTGGTTCATCGGTCGTTTTGTAGCGGACATGTTGCTGAAATCCAAGCGTTTCTACGGTGACTGTGGAAAAAATAAGCTTGCGGTGAAATCTGATTTCGATGTTAAAATATGTTAAAATCCTCGTAAGATCCATATTTTTGTTGGTAACATATATATATATATGTTATCTTGTTTTGAAACACCAACAGTTGTTGGTAAATCGCCCATTCTCAGCAAGAAGGCGCACAAAAAGGTGGACCAGGACCCCAGGGACCCCAGGCCCCTGCGTGCGTTTCGGCGTCGGCCACGATGAGCAGAACGGTTTCAGCGACCTAATTGGGATGTGTACCCTCTGGTAAACCAACATAGCAATGAAAAATCACCATTTTGGGAAAATCCACTATAAAGGGCCATTTTCAATAGCTATGTTAAATTACCAGAGGGTATCCTGTCTTTCTGGGGCTGCACATACAGATCGATTGTACTGCTCAGTACAACTAATGTACTGTACATGTTAAAAATTATGTTGGCATTGTTGGCATGTGTATGCAGCATGGTACATGTATATGAGTGTAGACCATGTTCAAATTTGCTACATCGATGTTCAGCGCAACAAACGGACAACAAGACGCTCAAGGAAATATGGGTTTGAACTCATGACCGTGAATGCCTGTGATAAGGTCTTTCAGGCACATGAGTGTGTCTGAAAATGGTTGGTATACCCCAAATGGCTATTTGAATAAGGAAAATCATGATATTCATTGGAATTGGGGATACCGAAGCCCTAATTTTAGACAAACCAAAATCTTCCTGACCCTTTGTGGAAATTTCACTGGCTACTTTTTCCACAAGATGCCATATTGGTCCACTTTAATTCTTGACCAGGTGGCATAGGCACTGACCAGAACCAGATCCATCATATTCCAGGCGCCTGCAGTGAACCAATTGGTGCACCCTCTGGTAATCATGGCTATGGAAAACCACCATCTAAATATGACACAAAGTTGGAATCTACAAACGGCAATTTATTTTGTCGCTAGTGACTAGTCACTAAGAAATAACCACGGGGTAAGCCCATTCAACGGGTTGGTTTATAGGAATTCCACTTTGTGGATTCTTATCCACACGGAACTGTAGTTCGAATATATCCGAATTTGCCTGGCCATGATTCGCCAAAAAGTTGCCAGAACCCTGTAGCTATGCATCTCGAAATCACCAGTTTCTTTCCGGCTAAATCGCCAAGTTGCTTGAAATAACACGAAACCTCACATTGGGGTTTGTGTTACATATTTAGATATGTATATATATATATATGTACGTATATACCCTTACTTAATGGATCTCAATGGGTTGAACATAAACCAAACAGCAGTTCACTGCAAGTCACCATATTGTGGGGCGACGTCCCACTCGAATTCATCACCTCTACGAGGTGGGATGCACTTTTTAAGTGTAGCAACCCCCCCTAAGCATAGAATAGAAACATAGATTTCAGTTTAGGAAAAAACAAGACTTCAAGTCGTCATATAAGAAATTGAGCCTAGGCCTGGCCTGTGGCCTTAAAAAAACACTTGGGCCCAAGACCTGTCACCACCCCCACCACCCCCCAGTCATAGAAAAGTTGAAAACCTGGAAAAAAGGAAGGGTCCCATCTTGAGATGCCAAGCCATGGGAAATCCCTACGAATGGTGAAACCATCCAACCATGCTGGTTGGTTTAAACAACAGAAATCTATATAGTTTGGTTGGTTAAAAAAAAACGTCAACATCCATGAAATCATCTAATTGTGTTGGTCTATGGCCACAAACAGCCTATGTTGGTTGCAAGCCAAGCGTCAGCCATTCATGCTGAAGAAGCGGCGGCCATGCGCCAAAATTCGCAGCGCCAGTTCCACGGCGAAAAAGCTGCAGAACCTGAACCCGGAAAAGCAAGTATGGATATGGAAAGACCCTCAGACATCTCCTGTCGTATGAGATCTGGAATCATCTAACGTGAAAAAATGACCAGGCAAGGTGTCATGCCGGGCGTCCAAAGCAACAGGTGAATTAGTAGTTATACACACAAGCTATTGAGGATATGGATATTAGTGGTGTTTTGGTATAATTAATGGTTTAGTTCAAATTTACCCTCAATATGGAAATTAGTGGTGGCTCATGGAAATTTGCTGGTGACTGACGGTGGCTAGTGGTAATCAATTAGAAAACACTTTGTAATGGACATGTTTCACATCACTATGAAAAGATAAAGAAAAAAAGTGTTCTGAATCATTTTGTCATCAATCACAAGTAAAAAAAACTGGCAATTGACAAATTACAGTACATACAACACTGGTTGGTGGTTTCAATCCCCCTGAAAAATATGAAAGTCAGTTGGGATGATGACATTCCCAATATATATATATATATATAGAAAGTCATAAAATTCATGTTCCAAACAACCAACATACATATTTACCAAGCATTTTCTGAAGGTATACCCAAAAATATTCTGAAGGGATTGAACCAGCATCATGGGATGGCCTTTTTCGCCGGTCAACTGTCAGAGTTTTTTGGAAAATCCCTCGTGGAAGTCATTTCCAAATTGGAAACTCCTGGATTTCCACATACAAAAAGTATGTTTACTGGAGGGTATCCCCAAAAAAAGATGGGGAAAGTGTGGTTTTTCCTATTTAACAAAAAGAAGTTCTGTTCAAAAAGGAGCAAAACAACACCTAGACCTTTTGGGGTGCCAAACAAGGTCTAAACATTGACGCTGGTTTGGCGGGATTGTAACGCAGAAATGGCGCCGAGACAACTTGTTGTTTTGTGTAGACACCTAACCCGCAGCAGTACAGCATCGGTGCGCAAACATCTAGAATTCTTGAAATACCCTCTGGTAATTTAACGTAGCTATTGAAAATGGCCATTTATAGTGGAATTTCCCATTAAAAATGGTGATTTTCCATACTTATGTTAGCTTACCAGAGGGTAAGTTCTTTCCCCTGGAAGGTGGAAGGACCATGTTGGAACCCGGAAAATTGGCTGCGATGGGATCCCATGGATCAGCCCGGAAAATTGGCGAGCTATAGCCGCTGTTTGTTCAAAAAGCCGTATGATTTCTGTATGATTTCTGATAAACCTCATGTAACATGATGTATATCCTAGATTCACCAGGAATCAGCACCTTTGAATTCATTGTGGTTGATGAAAGATTCCCTTAGTCTTTTGGATGGTCATACATTATACTATAAAAATCATATCTGGGAAAACCTACATTAATTCACAAACTGGAAATAGTAAAAGTGGTAAATAGCATTATTTCCATATGTGTCCCATACATTGCCATTAGCAAACTGGAATTTGCCAAACTTCCTTGTTGTTTTTGGGTCGCTCATCCCATCATCAATGGCATTCATGGATGAGGATAAAAATCAAGCCCCAATATGGGTAATTCTATATACATTCCAAGTAGCTGCTGTAGGTGAAGAAATATGTTCCATTCAAAATTCATATCCCACTATATAAATCGCCCTATTAAAAAAAAAAAAAAGCAAAAACACAAAAACATTTCTTATGGGACCCCGCCCCTGAGAAGGCTCGCTGAGACACCAGATATCGAGGGCGCGCAAGGCCCAAGGGGGTGAGGATAACTTGTTTATGGCCATATAGTCCTGACGGAAACTGGGAAAAATGGAGGGAAGACGTGGATGTAAATATCAAAATAGAGGAAGATTTGGATTGAAGCATAAAAAAACATAGAATATTGGGATATATCATATATCTATCAAAATTGGTGGAAATCAGAATGTCACCGACATGTGCATCTAAACAAAGGAAGCTATAATCATCAAAAATTGTAGAAAAATTGCATTATAATGTGAAGATTGGTGCAAAACTGGAATGTAAACATCAAATTAAGAGAAACTATGAATTTGACCATCAAAACTGGCTGAACTATCAAAAGGAATTTCCCACAAGAAATGCTGGACAATTCAGATTTAATCAACAAAAATCGTGGAACATTGTGATTTCACAACATTTAATTCAACCTTGAAAATGGACCACGTGACCACGTGGGCCACGTGGGCAAAGTTGTAGTACAAAATGGATGCATGATTCCATGCATGATGAATACTTTAAGCAAAACCAGCGGAAAACCTTGGAATTTCCTCAAAAAAATGGGGTCCTTAGATCACCAGCTATAGTAAGCTTCGGGCAAACGGACAGTTTCCAGGGCACCAGAAAGCTACCCTCCCAAAAAATGGAAGCCGTTGTGGAAGCTTAGCTTCTTCCCATCCAGAAGGCCTGCTTTGGGAAGTTTACCGCTTTGGACCCGAAAAAAAAAATGGTGCTAAGCAAATCGTCAGTCGACCGTCTGCACGCCAATGACCACAGCGTTGGCACAGAGCATTAACATTGAAACTGTTTCAAACCAGACATTCTGTACCTGTGCGGGCTGTGCGAGGCATGGCACCTCTGCAATTTTTTGGGCTTTGTCCAAAAATTGGAAACACCCAATTTATGGTCGTTTTGGTGGAGAAAATCATGATCAACTATTACAGTTAATTTGATAGCCTATCTTCAGACAAACTATGGGTATAGCTGGGTATCACTACTATTTGTAGGTCCATACCTAAAATCTGTGCTATATGGGGTGTCATCTAGAACCTTTATTGCAATGTAACAATGTATTTCTACACCAATGCAGACTATGCATTTCTTGAAGAAACCTTCCTTTTTATCTCTTCCCCTGATCTATGTATCAGTCTATGTACAGTACAAAGGAAGTTGTACATGTTTGACACCGTCTCAAGATAGGCGGCGAGAATTTGTCAGAACCCACTCGGCCAGCATCTACATAACTTGAGAAAACAGCAAGCTTAGAGTTTTCATACACTGCCACCATTTCAGGTGAGGTGTAAAAAAAACGAACAAAAGGGAAAATGTAGGGAAATGGCTATGTTTGCAGATTTTTGTTACTTGTATTAGCCTTCATTCAGTTGGCTATTTATCTCCATATTCGAACCTGAAGTGTTGTCATTGTCAAAATTCCAGTCTCCTGTAAACATCGCAAAAAGGGTTGACTTTCTTCGGAGGTGAACCTGATGACCTATGCATTTTCAAGACTTAGAGCTATGGTAGCTACCTGGTGAATCCCACAACACATGGCCTTGTCTGAGTTTTTTGTAAAACACAGTAAAGCAAAAAAAAACATCCTGAATCAGCATCTTCCCTACTCAAATGGCGCTAGTGTCCTGGTACCCCCCGGGTCAAACTCTGATACCCTGGAGACAACACATGGGAGTGGTGGGTGCTGACTCATATGCTGACAGGATGGAAACAAATCCAACAGAAAATATCCAAGAATCATGTCATTTTGATGAGCGAAACCCATCCAACGGCTTTCGAGATAATCTCTAGGTTTCCCTAGGTTTTCCCCATCCCCAGCCCAGGTTTCCTCAGGTTTTCCCCAGGTTTTCCCTAGGTTTCCCCATGTTTCCTCAGGTTTTCCTCAGGTTTTCCCAAGTTTCCTCAGGTTTTCCTTAGGTTTCCCAAGGTTTTCCCTCGGTTTCCCTAGGTTTTCCCTCGGTTTCCCTAGGTTTTCCCCAGCCCGCTCAGGTTTCCCCAGGTTTTCCCTAGGTTTCCGTAAGTTTCCCTTCGGTTTTCGCTAGGTTTTCCCCAGGTTTCCTCCAGTTTTCCCCAGGTTTTCCCAGGTTTTCCCCACGTTTTCCCCTTCGAACCAGCGGTGGCGCACGAAGTGCAGCAACTTCACGCGGATCCAGTAGGTCCGATCCAGGTCCAGCGAGGTGATGGAACCGCCACGTTGCAGGCCGAAGGCCTCGGGGGGAAAACGCTGGGAAAACATGGTGGTTACTATTGGTCAATGATGGGATAGTGATGGGAAAATAGGATGATAATAGGATAATCATGGGATAATGATGGTTCATGATGGTTAATGATGGTTAATGTTAATGATGGTGAAGATATGGTTTAATGTTGGGAAAATCTTGGGAAAATATGGTGAAGATATGGTGAACAAATGGTTAATGATGGTTAATATTGTGGTTACTTGGGGAATACAGGATGGGGTCCCAGTTCGTTAGCTAAGTGTTAATATTGTGATTACTTGGGGAATACAGGATAGGGGATAGCTAAGTTGGTGCACATAACTATGTCATAACAACAGTGTATGATACTTATAATGAAATATTTAGATCAGGTTATAAACCAACTTAGAACTGGAGGGCACCATACTTGGTGGTTCATCCCACGAATCCTAAGTGGGTTATAACCCTGGTGATTTCAGTGGGATAAGTAGGCTTAATCCACTTATAGCTAGGGTGAACTAACCTACTTAGTAAATGGGATGAAACACCAAGTATCATGGGTATATATGGTATAACCATAATTGAAATATCTCAAGATAAAGGAAAACCTTAAACAACTTCTTTGATCCTTCCCACCGCTTCGTCTGACCGATCGCCACATAACCCTCAAATAGGTTACATCCACATGTTTGGTATTACCCTACCGTAAACTAACATAGATATAGAGAATCCACCATCCATATGTTTTTTTCGGAACGGAAAGCTAGGATTGCTTTCGATGCTTCGAGGATGATCGCGCGAATCGAAAGTGAATGATAAGCCTGCTTGGAAAGTTCCAATGCGTGGGCATATATACGAGTGAACTATGGTTACTCACCAGTTCCTAATCTTTCTTGGCTAAACCCGCATCTTTTTCTTGGTTCAATCCCAAGCTAGATACCATCATATTCCCATGATGTTCAATCCCAACTTGTCGGTGATACTCTAAGTGGTTGAGTGGTTAATAACTGATATATTAATGGTGTATACTATCCAATTTATGACTGGCTTGCAAGAGGGTTGTTACCCATGCAACCTGGATGCCCGTCCAAGTAGGTCAGTAGCTTAGGGTGTCCAAAAGACATCATGGTTCATACTTCATGTTCCATAGCAAAATTGTTGTTTGGGGTGGCGAATCCCCCATTTTCATACTATCACATCAAGTTAGTCACGGATATCAACAACATCACCATTATGATCCCATTCTTACTGTTATAATTCATCGATCGAAAATTCACATCAAAAAATCACTCAAACTCCACTTCTCCAACATCAAATCTGTTCACATCTACAAAAACTCCGATTTCCCCGAAAACCTCATGAAATCCATCCCCATTGGAAAACGCCGTCGTCCCCGACGTCGCGGCGCCTTCTCCGTCATGGACGTGCCGCCCCGGCGGCCGCTGACGGAGGGCGAGGCCGAGACCACCACATGGGGCGACGAGGGCGAGGAGTTCAGCGCCGGGGCCGGCTCCGTGGGCGGCGCCTTGGAACGCTCCGAAAAAAATATGTCACTATGGTTTTTGTTGGTGATCACGGTGATCTATAGTTTTCATGGGCTAACCAATAACTGGGGCACCTTGTGGGGAACAATGGTCATGGTTTTTGTGGTTGATGAGTACAGTGGTTGATCATCCATAGTTCATCCCTATTTTCGTCCCATTTTTCACCCAGTGGGGAGATTCTAGATATTACTGGGGTTTTTTTCACCCATTTGCTATGTGGGGCCCGCACCCCATCTGGTACCCGGTGTCATAGTGCCAGACATTCATCATCAAACGTGGCAATGGATGGAAGAGCCGCCTATGGAGCTTTGAATGGAAACATCAACTATAAGTAGTTGTTTTTCCATGTTGGATTGTATATTTAAGATGGGGATATAAAGAGGTTTTTTAGATGCAAGAGAAATCCAAGATTTCTTGGATGTTGAGAAGATAAAGGGCTTGATGATGGGGATATGATTTTATGGGAATAGATCTGAAGGGATAATACGATAGGTACATTTTACGGGATATGTAAATATATATATATACATATCATCAAGAATATAGAATAGAGAAGGTCTTGTGGGTATATAATGGGTGAAGAGTGGGGATATTTCACCAACAATCATGGGAGTATTTTACCATCCATGGCATTCGGAATGGGATTCCAAGTTTTTAAACAATAATTAAACAACCCACTTTGTTGAGTACCCAGTTGCTTGGATGCGCTTTTAGACTCAACAAAAATTATACCCCAACATGTTTGGCTAATGCTAGATACCCTGCAAAAAAAAAGGTGTCACTGGCTTGTTTATTTCCCATTTGTGGCAAAGAAAAATCCATACTTACCAAACCAAGATGAATCCAGTGAGTGCCCCATATTTCTGGATTTCTCTGAAAATGGCTATCCCAAAATTGGTGTCATCATCATTTTCCCACATTTTATGGTTGTTTGGGTTTGTCTGAAAATGTTGTGTGCCTAAACCCAATGGTTCATGATCAGTTTCCCTATTAAATGGCTATAATTGGGGGTACCCAATTTTCAGACACAGCCAGTTGGGTCTCCATCTTCCATCTTCAGACACAGCCAAGCAGAACGGTCCCAGCCACGATGGCGGGTTCGTCATCGTCCGAGTCCGAAACCCCCGAAGCGACCTTGGCCACCTGCAGATCCAGCAGGTTGGAGAAGTGCAACCAGGGCAGGGGGGAGTTGCTCTGAAAAAAATCGGGGAAAAGCCTGATTTTTTGTGGTTGATCATGAGGCTCCTCTATGAAAACTGCCATCTTCTGGGTGCAATTTTCAGAAACACCGAAATAAGTGGAGGGAGAAAAAAGATGTAGCCTTGGGCCGCAAAAATGTCGGATTTGCCTATGAGCAAAAGAATTACGCCAGCATAGGCCCCAGGTAGCAAAAGATATTTTTGGGTAGCAACCAGCAGGACTCCGCAGCGGCACCAGCACCCAGGTTCCAAAGCGCACACAGGCAACGCTTCCTATACTTGAGGTAAGAACCCCAACAGCTCTCGCTATCTAGGGAACAAGTGGGGGTTCTGCTTTGGGATCTAATCTGGTAATGGACAAGTGACCCTATTCTATTGTGAGAATAATCTGATGAGGAAATTCCATTGCCAGGTAAGTACCTTTGGACCAAGCTACTTGGATTGAACAATTCTTGGAGTTTATCATCCAGACTCCCAGCGAATAGTTTACCATAGTTTACCTTCACACCAAGCCCCATGGCACCTCCATTGACAATATCTGCGGCTCGTCATGAACCTCTGGCGCCGGGGGACCCGAAGCCGTTATGCCGCTAGTCGAGGGCCGCAGCAAGTTGCGCAGCGGTTGCCCCGCCACATGCACCGCGTGCTGCGCCGTGTTCACCGCGTGGTGCGCATGGAGGGAGAGGGTCTGATCACCCCACCTGGGGTGCAAAGAGATGGGTTAAATGGGGGGGAAACCTAAGTTTGATGGGGAGATAGGGATGGAAATGGGAGAGAAGTTTTTTGGAATAGAGTCCATCAAAATAACGGGGGATTCACTATCAAATTATGGGTGAAAGCTGGGATTCAATCATGAAAACAGGCGAAAGTGGGATCGGGGTCAATATTTGGAAGATGCCCCGACTCGTGACTGGCTGGGAACTATACGGTGACAACGCTCGAAGAAAGCTGGGATAATGCCAAGGAATTTATTGAGCAGGTTTATTAATCAATTACTAACTGGGATGTTCCAGAATCTATCGCTGAATAATATGAGAATCTATGTTTAAAAATATGAGAATCTATGTTTAAAACTTATGATACAGCAATCTATGGTTGAATCATATGCGACTCTATGGTTGATTTGTTCCAGAACGAGAAACCAGCAGTCATGGATGATCATCAAGACACTCAGCAATATAAAATCACACCGAAAGCTCCTCAACAAACAATCCAGTAACCAACCACTGGCGAACAGTGGTAACCGCATTCCAGAATTGGTTATACCCAATGATAAACCCAATCGGGGATTGTGGCATTGGCTGAACACAAAAAACTCCCATTAAAAAATCAACCCCGAAAAATGGAAAATCATAATACTGAAATAGAGGTAATGTCAACCCCGGATTGTGGTAAAAACCCTGATGAATTCTGGGGCTTCCCCCAGACAAATGGCTATTGAAACGCTACCCCCACGGATCAACAGCTTCAAACAGGATGTGTTGCTTCGGTTGAACAGTGGATGTTCAAGGTTGAACAGCACTTGCTGGTTCCAAAGACAAAGAACACACACACACACACATGCAGCAAAAAAGAATCCTCCGTAATTGAAAATAATCGAACTAAATGGCGGATTTTCCAGCACACCATACTTGATAAACAAGGCATATCCATTAATAAATGCAAATATTGCAAACATATGGAAACATTGGAAACATTGGTAGTGTGGTAAACCCAATCATAAACCATCCCAAAAATCACTATAACTGGGTCGCATAAGTTACAGAATTCTGCAAACCATCCCAAAATGGTAGGTTTATGGCATTGGCATTGGCTTTCCGTCAAAAATTCCCTTGATGTTTCCCATGATATGTATATATCCCATTCTTCCCATGAATATTCCAGATAGATAGATAGATAGATAGATGGATAGATGGATAGATGGATAGATGGATAGATGGATAGATGGATGGATGATAGGATAGGATAGGATAGGATAGGATAGGATAGGATAGGATAGGATAGGATAGGATAGGATAGGATAGGATAGATAGATGGATAGGATAGGATAGGATAGGATAGGATAGGATAAGATTAGATTAGATTAGATTAGATTAGATTAGATAGATAGATAGATAGATTTTTTTTATCCCATGATATATCCCAGGACCCAAGGTACAGAGGTCCAGGTTTTCCGACGTGCTCTTCTTCTCCCAGTTCCTTATAGACAAGAACAGATCCAAATTTCTGATTCAATGATGATTTTACCAAGAAAATTGTGATTTAATGGGATTTAAATCAAAGATAAGGAAGATTTTTTACTGAGGAATACTGGGATTTTTTTTGTTCGCTAAGTTGCGAAGTGACTCTAAAGACCAGTAGATTCACCGTTATATCATTGGGTTCATCAGGGCTTCGTTTTTATGTCCTAATTGAATTCACATCACCCAATTCTTCAGTTGCGAAAATATTTCATCTCCAACAGATACGGCTGTTTTGGTCATGTGATGTTCAACATCCCCATATTTTGGGACATTTACCAAAGCCTGTTGAAATCCATCGATTTCATCGATGGCACTGGTGTGGCCCAATGGTGTGGCTCAGTACAGGATGGGACCCCAGTTCGGAATCGCTAAGTTGGTGTGTTTATAACTCCAATTTCACTATGGTTTTTGTTGGTGATATATCTATAGTTAATGGGTTTATAACCCATTTACAACTGGGGTGGGGCACCACCTTGTACAGATTTATCCTATCTGTAAATAATTCATCACAGATGTATATATATATACCCTCCGAACAGCCATGACAATTCATCGAATCGGAAAAAATGATGATAACCAATAGGATGCAATTATCAGAAATATATATATAATCCATCATCAAATTAGATATATGATAGATATATATATATATACACCAAAGGATGCAATGGGGTACGCAATCTTCAAACCCAAAAAAGAACTGTCGGCGGATTCCAACATCGGCAAAACACCAGTTCTGATCATTCTGTAACCCTCCGGAAACCCCAACAAAACCGTGGAAAATGCTCCGTTTTCAATAAGTAAATCTATGAATGGGCCATTTTCCGTAGGGACGTTAAATGATCCGGAGATCTATTGAAGTAAATGATTTGTTTAATACATCTCCGGTATTTTAACGCTATGGAACATGGATGAAAATGGACCATGTTGAGTAGGTAAAACATCCATAAAACGATTCGCCTGCTTTTGAAATCCCACTTTGGTTGGCGCAAGAATCCCGTTATCAGATGGAGAATCTCCCGTTGTTCAAAAAGGAGTGTTCCTATATTTGTTGGTCTTGGTCGCTCTGACCTCTTTTGTTGCTTCATATCCCGTTCGTACAAGATGGTGCCCCATAGATAGCTAAGTTATTTTTCGAGACTTTCCCAGCCATGCTTAATGGCTATCCGAAGCATGAAAACAAGATGAACTTGGCGAACTGTTGCTCTGGGATCGGGGATGGGTGATCATAGGGGATGATGGGCTTCACATGGCTTCTGTGGTGTTTGTTGCTGAAACCATGCTGAAACACCAGAAAAAATACATTTAAGATAGCTATGGATAGCTATGGATAGCTATGGATAGCTATGGACAATGACGCACTAAGTGAGATGATTTACCGTAATACAAAAATGGTGAGGTTCCATGGTTATGTCAAATGACCAGAGCATAGATGGTTGATTGCCGTAGGGTATCTTCTTCCTATTGTTCGTAGTATACTCAGTATACTCCCATCCTTGCTAGTTTTTGGTGATCACTGCTTCTTCAAAAATCACAGATATATATATATATATATATATATTCCCATTACACATATTATATATATAAGGTTTCAAGCACCTCGCTCTTTTCCTTGCAACTGGCACTGCGTGAGTGTCTTTGCGCAACCTTGAGCTCCATGGTCATAACGAACGGTGAGCTCCAAGGGACCCATTTTGTGAAAGGACTGCAGTCGGGTCGGGTCATCGAAGAGGGTGGGTTGACTTGAGCAGCAAGGACAGGAACGGTACAGTCAACCTTAGTCTTCAAGGTTTCAAGCACCTCGCTCTTTTCCTTGCAACTGGCACTGCGTGAGTGTCTTTGCACAACCTTGAGCTCCATGGTCATAAAGAACGGTGAGCTCCAAGGGACCCATACTTCCCGCCAGTTCCTGTTAACTTGTCCTTTTCCACAAAATGTACCACACCGTAGGTGGTATATCTGCAGCACTAAACTTCTCAGCACCTGAAACAGTTTGTAGAAAGAAATTGCACAAGCTGAAGACCTTTTGCCGATCGGAAAGAGGTATTGCAGATAAAAATTGAAAGCACGATATTTCTTGCAAATATATTTCCATCACTCTGCTGTTTATCCATCTTCCACGTCTACGCACAAATTCGGAATCTTCAGTGACTTGAATCATCCATGTAGCGCCACCTGCTCTCAGTCCACCCAGATCCAAAGATTTTCCATTGAGTCTCACTTGCGAGTGAATTCCAATTTCTTCCAAAACCTGTTTAAAACGCAAACGAAGTGTCTGTCCTGAACGAGGCCAAAGCTTCTGTTGAGGTTGCAGACGCGCAAAGGCAAGATGAACCACACGTAATAAGTCCGGTATGTCCAACTTTGCGCTTTGATGTCGAGCAGCAGTAAACCTGGTTTTGGGCTCCTTAAGAGCCAAAAGAGCAAAAGAATTTGTAAAGTTTGTATCGCAAGGTAGAAGCAAATCTTTCCTGGTCGCACTCAAGAATTCTCCAACTCGCAAGACAGCTCCCCAAGTCAGCGCCAGCATCCCTGCTAGGTCAACCCAGCCCCAAATCAAAGAAACTGAAATACAAGCCAGAAGTACCTGCCATGGTATCGCTATGTGGTGAGTTGTGGGCTCATCTCTCACCCAAGCAAAAGCTAAGTTCCACGCCTCTTGTAGCTGTCGGCGCAATGCCGGCTTCTTTGCTGAGACAGCATTAATAGTCTCGGCAAAATGATTATATGGTCGCCCCACTCCATACAGACAGCGGCCATAGCTAACTAACCACCGATTGACATCGTCGACCCTGGTTGCTGAATTTTCAAGAAGCACCTCCAGGCGAACACCATGGCCAAAAAGCCACTCCTCAAACTGAGAAATATAGGATGACCTTAGCTGACTAGTCACTCCTAACACCGGGCGCCCTTCTTGCAATGGGGGCCTGGCATTGCGTTGTGACTGTCTCAATAAGTCTCCAGGATTTCGAGGTTGCAAAACAGCCATGGCACAGGAGGAAATCATGGCAACCCAAAGAACAAGTCTGAGGGGTCTACTGTTACAAACGAGGTCAGTCGATGGCCCTTCACCTGGAAATCCAAGCGTCGAATCAAAGTCCAACGGAGGCACACAGGGATCAGACGCAAAATCCACAAACCCACAGGACATGCCATAGGGGAACCGAGGCGTGGCATAGCAGGAGCGGTCAGCGCACCGAAGTAGAACAGGGCCACAAAGCAACAGACAAAGCCGAACCCAGTTGGAACACCAACGACGACACCGAGGAAAGCAGGAGAGACGAAACAAGTCAGGACGATCCCAAGCGGCTAAATCCATGCCCGGGATGGAGGACCGAAGGATTGTGTCACGAGTAGGATCGTCTGCAGGGTTCCACCTGGTAGGGATGAAACCAAAAACCACAAAAAGTCCACCTACAACGCTCAAGGCAGCCAGACGGGAAAGCAATCTCGACTGGGCTCTGGACGAAGACCTGCCCTTGGAGGCGGCACATCTTACCACATTGGAATCGACAAGGATGACAACTCGCAGGCTCTTACCCTTTTTTACCAGTCTAGTCACCAGACGAAGGACAGCACTCAACTCAAGTAAGTTGATATGGGATGAGACACGGAAGGCCCAAACGGAAAGCAGCGACCAGCTAGAGGAAAGGCATACCTCATTCACCAGTTGACTCTCAAGTCCACTCACTTTCTCAGGGGCATTCTCAAAATCAAAATCCCGAAGCCGGATGATCCCCTCGGACATGACCACAGCAAGGGCAGAGGCAAGGCCTTCAACATAAGTAGCTGACTTCTTGGTAAGTGCGCCCGCCACTTGTACATGCTCATGGTCACCCTTGCATCGTCCCTCAATCGGGTTTGTATGCGCCCATGCACAAAGGAAAACAAAAGCCTTCAAGTGGGGGCTCCCATAAAAACACGAGTCACACCGTACCATAGTGCATTGGTCATGGTCCATGATTGCTCTCCAAGGTGGGAGATTTTTGATCTTTGAAGACCAAGGGTTTTCCACGACTCCCGTCACCCCAGCACGCAGACAAACAAACAGCAATTGCAGTGCCCGGAGGGCAAGCTTGGTACCGGTAAGTGTCTGCTCATCTTGCGTATCAAACCCATACGGAGCTTGCTTCGATCTCAAAGGAGGCCTCCTCATTACACTGAAGGTCGTGCATGGAGGCTCCAACATGACCGCTTTTACAAAATGGTTGCTAACCAAGTGAATTAACCACTCAATGATAAAGACACTGGCAACATCAAGCTCGCGGTCAAAAGAGATATCAATGGGGCAACACACCGAAAATCCAAGTTGGGCAACCTTTGATGTTACTGTGGCAGCACCAGCAAAGACCTCGACAAAGTCGAACCTGAATGCAAGGGGACGTTTCACAGAGACGCTTCGATCTGGCTCTTCTTCCTCAAAATCCAAGCACCTGGACAAAATCGACTGGGACTTATCAAGGAGCTTTGAATATCCACCCTTTGACCTACAGCTCCTCCAAAGCGATTGGATGACTGTCTGTGGCACCTGAGCTTGCACAATCGCCCCCTTATGTAGTGAGGCATCGGTTGCAAAAAGCTGGTCACAAAACGGTGCTGCAATGTCAGAGGCACACAGCGGAACTAGAATGCTAAGCAGAGTGAGCTCGTTCACAATTGAACGCGGCAACGGGACCATCTTCGGACAGGCTGCATCAAAGTTATCCATGGAGACCAGACGAAAGGACTTGGAAAGGATGGACATCAGGGGACGCCTAAACATCAGCACAGAGGTCCAGCCCCCCAAAAGGCATAAGTGCAAGGAGTCAGTAGTATGTGACAACTGGCAGAGCTGGAGGGTAACCCAAGACAGGGAGTATCTTTTTTCAGCCAGAGCTGCAACCAACACGACTCCTCGATCCTGGCATTTGGGCGACGCATCCAGCACTGCACCAATCAACTTTGCCTTCCTAGCCCCTGTAATGTCCTTGTCATCTGACCCCAAAATATCATGCTTGGCATAGAGATCCTTGCTAAACCGAAAACAGGCTTCAGCAGGGCTGGGAACCAAAAGAGAACGAGGCACAACCGCAACAGCAAAATAATCATCAATGACCAAGCCTTCGCACAGACTGTTGCCTGTAAAAGGCTTGCTGGAGAGAAGCCTCGTTTCATCAGAGAGGAGGCCAACCGTCTGCAAAAGGCCTTCATGAGCTGCCGTGGCTATTTCTACTCCAGCATGGTCACCCTGAAATATACTTTTGAAACTTGCCATACAGGTGCCTTCTTGACATCTCCTAAAGGATTGCCGTTCAGAAGTACCAAGCCTATCACCTTGCTGCAGTCTGGACCCATACCTCGACCGTTTCGACTCAAGGAATCTTCCAAAGGCCAGAGAATCTCGCACTGCTTCAACAGGCAAAGTAGGGCCTACCGTGTTTGAAAGGGTCCTATTTAGAGTCGTAGAAAACTGGTGGTAAAAGTCGCGCCTATCTGTGCAAATGATGGACAATGTTTCAGACTTGCAATCCAAGCTCAAATCTAATAGGTCAGGCCCCGTAGGGAGGCTCAATGAAGGTCCGACCACGCGTCCCTCCACAGCATTCCTACCACGTCTGTCTCCTATCTGGCGGTCGCAAGCTGAGTTTTTATAGCAATTGAAAACCCTGACTAGCTCAAAGCGCCTTTCGCGCATGATGTCAACATCATGGATATGGAGAAGGCCACGAACGTCCCAAAGCTTTGCCAACTTGACCACCTCATCAACTGGATCAGCCTTTTGCGGAAACTCATGACTGCTGGGCAAGCGATCAAGCAACAGAGCATCCGGGTACCGATAGGCAACACACAGCTCAGGGGACAAATAAGGAGACGCATCAAAATGGCCACTTCCCACCACCTTCAAGCGCTCAGCATCAAGAGCTCGGTAGGGTTCAAGCTCCTCAAAAAGTGCATTGTTGAGTGGAACATCATGCCCAGGGAAGACTTTCTCATAAGGGCCAGCTCCCACACCAAGCTTTGTCAAGGCTTCTGATAATTCTGCAAGACGTGCTACCAAAAAATGAAAACGCCGACCACTACGTAACACTTCAAAAGGCTCCACAGGGCCGTCAGCCAGCATAAGACTCGCCAGCCTGCGAAAAATTGCAAGCTGGCACTTGGATGGAGTCCTCTCCAGATGCTCCAATGGAATGGAACAGCTTCCCGACCACCAGTAGTTAAGAGCCATTACCACAATATGCATAGCACGTCTAAAATGGCAACGGTTTCTCTTGGCAGACGAAAGACCTGGAGGCATCCTACCAAAAGCCCCTGGGAAGGGCACTGGAAGGGGAAAGGCCGGCGATGTCGAAAGCAAACTGCTTCGAGGCAAATGCAAAGTTGCTCTAAGGAATACAGAAAAGGCAGAACGGGTTCTGAGAACAGACACGGCCAAAAATGAACACCATCGGCGAAAGCTAAGGAAGTCCACAGCCGAGTCAGGAACATTTGGCCTAGGTGAGCCCACCGATTTAAGTCCACAAGCTTTACAAGGAAAAGCATCAAGGGCCGATTTACACCTAGGACATTTACGGGGATTATGCCCAGTTAAAAGTCCACCTTTAATTAAATCCACATTACCGGAAGAGGCACCTTTGTACATGCTACCAACATGTGGAGCGGAACTCCTGGTGGAGTCCCTCTTCATGCATCCGCTGGGGCTTTCGCTTTTGGTTTCTTCGGGAACCTCGGCTTGCGCCGCGGAGATTCCTCCTTTTCCGGCTCCCCCGTACTCCCTGCCGATGGGTTGGCAGGCGGAGGCTTTGCAGCTCGCTTGGCAGTTTCTACCTTCTTGTTTGCCAACACCTCCAGGTCCTTCAAGTAAGAGAGGCAGACTGCGGTCCACTGTGGTGGTACTAGAGGTCCAAAAGGCTTGGCGTTTTGGGCAAGGGTCATGGCTCTTTCCTGAAACATCTGCAAAGGTGGCTCCTCCATCAACGTCAGCATGAAGGCGAGGGACCAATCCCCTCGATCCAGGACGGACTGCTCCACTGCCACCATCAACAAGGCCAGGACTTCTTTCGTGTGTCGAAAGTCCCCTGCTGCTGCCGCATGCAAGGCATGTCCTAAAACCCATGCCACCAAACCCATTTCCCTCTGATTCCGATACCCTCCTTGACGTTCCAAGTAGTGAAGGACTGACAGACCTTGCAACTCCTCCTCTCGCTGTGGAACAGGTTTCGATGGGTGCAAGCGCCTGTGAAGCTGCTGCATGAGTTGGAAGAAATAACAACTGCTGCCTGTCGCAAGGTCGTTCTGCATTTTCTCTCTTCTTTGAACGCCTCTTGTGGTACTGGATGACTGCCCTGTTGACAGAAAGTCTCCCATCACATCGCCGGACTGCGACGTGAGGTGTGCTACCAGAGCTGTTATCGCTGTGCTCTGCTGAGCAATGGCACTGGCTATGCTTTCGGGATCGCCTGCAGTTGGTTGCAATGGGTCGTAAGGTTCGTCTTGCACGGCATCGTTCGCACCTGGTGCTGCTGGGGCTGCACGCGTCCGAGGGGGAGGTCCTATCAGGTTCAATGCTTTGGCTTGACCTGTCTGCAACATGCCGCTTTGATTCTGAATCTGTGCCGACACTGCAGGCAACTTTGGCGTGGGACCAACAAAAGGCTCGGGAGCATGACCTACAAACCCAGGACCAGACGACTCTAGACGATCCTGCCTCTGGGACAACAGCTGTAGTTGGGCAGACAAAGCTGTCAGTTGCTCGGCGATGGCTGCATTGGAAACCCTCTTTGCGGTCGCAGGCTTCTTGCCGGGTGGCACCCCGGTGCCCGGGGGATTGCTGGCTTTCGGACCCTGTTCCTGGCCTTCTTGAGCAGTATAAAAACCTGTCCGATCGTCAGTGCGCGACAGAAGCCAACTATTCACCTGGACAAGCAACCTAGTATGTTCAGGAAGGCTGGCCGGATGCTCGTGGGAGTATCCTAGGATCGTGGCTGTGGTGTCAGTGACTGGATCATATTCTCTGCAGAGTGCTAAAACATCATCTGAGACATCTACGACTAAGACCTCCACTTCGACACCAACGGGAACAGTGAAGTTGAGATCCTCACCTTCATCTAGAAGGTCAGAAGCAAAAATTGAATTAGGCCCAAATAAGGTCTCTTCGGACCCCGACTGGCCATCTGCAAGTGCTTGGGCGGACAAAGTGTCCTTTGGGATAGCAAGGAGCATTCCCCCTTGTCTAAATTCTAACGGCATGGCGAAGACATCAACCTCATCGCCAAACGCCGATGCATGCTCTGGCAAGGTCAGGACCAGCAGAGTCGGATCGCCTCTGCTGGCTGGTCGGATCCTATTCTTTCTCAACATGGCACAAAGAGAGGAGGCACGGTGATCCTTGCTCCCTGGCAAAAGACGTCCAACTCAGCAAATGACTCAAACCCGAAAGCGACGAGGCCACCTGCAAAAATCTGATCCCTCAAACGATTGAAATGCTCACGGGATGCAAAGCGCACGTAACCACCAATTCCACAGGCACGGAGCACAATGAAGTGGGCGGCTGTGTCAGGGAAGGACAAAGGAGTAACCTGATCAGTGAACGTTTCCAGACTAACCCTAGCCCAAAACCCGGCAGAATAGGCCAAATGCACCCTCTGCAGTGCTTCTCGATGATTCAAGGAGACGAAGATACACTGCTCTTCACACAGATCGGGCAGGGGGCCCGGGCCCTCCTCCACTGAACCAAAGGCCGGACCAGAGAACTCCAGGCCTGCTTCCTCCTCCAACTTCCACAGAGCTGCCAACTGAGGGATTCCAGGAAAACCCTGTTGAGCCCCTACTGGGCCAGCAGCTCGAGCTCGTGCTTTTGGATCACCTCTAGTGTGCCCTCCCTTTGCCGGCTGGTTGCCTCGCTGACTTTCAACCTCACGCTGCCACTGCTCCAGCCTATGCAACTTCGAAATCAAATCCTGAAGTTCGGCTGATGAAAAGGGGCTGCTCATTCAAGGTAACCTGACAGCCTAGTCCTTCTAGCAGGGAACGAAGGTGCAGGATGGCAAAACCTGAGCAAGTCACCACGGAAAGTCCAAGCCAAGATGACACAGAGAGTCAGAAAGATGGCTGAAAGAAATCCAATGACAAACCCAAGCAACAACCAAGGCAAAATGCTCGGGGAGCAATGGAAGGGACAAGATGCTAATCTACTGACCTCGTTTGCAACAGTGATCCACCCCCAAAATTGCTCAAACCAACCCAAACCAGCTACCATTGACTTGAGCAGCAAGGACAGGAACGGTACAGTCAACCTTAGTCTTCATATATATATATGTTATATATGTAATATCACATGTATGTATAGCATCATTTGCATACTCAATTTCAAATATCCCCAATTCCAGAGTTTCAACAAGAGCAGAAAAACAAACCAAATCATCATTACTTCATATCATATCCCCATTCTTCAACCAAAAAAAAACCAAATGAGCAACAACCAAAATGGGTGGTAAATCATTGTAAATCACCCAAATCACCCAAATCCGTTGGTGGATTGCAATCCATTCAGATATCATTCCAAGTAGTATCAGCAGGGAAGCTCAATTCGTAGCTCCGGGTCTCATCCCTCCTAACTAAGTCATGGTAAGTCATGGTCTAAGGACTTGGATGTTTCTTTAGGCCTCCATATGGAGGTTTCCTGAAATAGAGGTACCAGGAAACCTCATCCAGCTATTAGATTGGGATTTTCCCATGGAAATAAACCAACCAGCTATTGGAAGTACCCCCATGACTATGGAAATCCCCATATGAATGTCCCATTCACCCAACCTTCACACCCTACCGTGACCGTCCAAGGTACCGCCAGGAGCTTCTGCGAGAGAAAACCTCGATGCGGTCGCAGGATACTGCGGCTTTCCCCCTCTGAAACTTGGTAACCTGGCAGATGGAGCGGCGGAAAGGGAAAGATTCAACGGTTGAAAGAGTTTACAACCATATACCATTGGGTTTTTGATTTCAATTTTTTTTCCTGCGGGGTCAAGGTATAACATATATAAAAACAATGTTTATCATACAATATTTTTATCCTGTGTCACTAGGGTTTATATTTATATCATATCATATATCTACTTTACTCGAGGGTTTGAATTTAAATTTGAGACGTTTAAATTTCATCAACGAGCTGCCAGTTGGTAAGGGACAAAAGCTAGCTGAGAAGGTGAAGGGAGGAAGATGTGGTGAAGGAGTGGCTGATGATGCTGATTGTTCCAGGGGGCGTGAGCCACGTCAACAATGCTTGCAAAAAACCAGGTGGGGGCAGGGAGGGGAGGAGGGGCTGCCAAGAACCTATCGGCTGAGACCCGAAAAAGAATCTAACGGTCGCGGGAAAACACTTAAAAATCAACTTGTTTTGGTAAACAACATCACCAAAATAATATTAAAACAAAAAAAAAAAACCAAAATCCCAAAAAAGAAAAAAAACACCCAAAGTTTTTTAAAATGGAAAATTCCAATCATGCCAGGCTCCACTGACACCTGACGCCTGGCTCCTGGTCACCAGCTCCGCCTCCCGCGACTCCCGGCGCGATGGCAGCGACTGGGCCGTGGCGGCAACGCGCACAGCATCGCAGAGCTCTGCGGTGAGGTGGCTTCGAAGCTCGGCAAATTGGGATTTCAGGAGCTCCAAAATCGAGGGCCTCAGAGATTTTGGAGCGGATTTTTTTTGTACATGGACATCTGGGACATCTGGGAAACTGGAGTAAGGTCAGTTTTGGTCGAAAAACAGAACATCAATAATCATAAATATGGGACATTTTTACAACAGGCAATTTATGGGACATTTGACGGTTAAAAACAAAACATTGTTGGAAGAAAAGACAGTACATGTCCCGGAAATTCGATGGTCAAACAGTCTATTTACGAAGAAAACACTGGATATTTTATGGAAACTTTGTGGGAAAATTAGTGGCCCCTCCCCCCCAACAAGAATTGAACAACTATATGCCAGATTACCAGGGAAATGTGTTGAAGAAATATAGAGGAAATTGTTGAGAAATTCTACCAAGAGGTACAGGCATAGCCATGGCCCAACTACTAGCTTCGTAAACCAAGCCTAAATAAACCCTAAACATCCCTAACCAACACTAAGTCAACCCTAAATAAACCCTAAAACAAACCATGAGGAAACCCTACAGAAACCCCAAATAGACCCTACTACACCCTGAAACAACCATGAACCAACCCTATATGGATAACAATGAAAACCTAGCCGTCGGTTTACCGATTTGCCCGTTGAAATGGAAATGGAACACCCCCCAATTTTTCCAGAAAAATATCCACTTCGACCTCAATCTTGGTTTAGTCAATTCCCCAACTTTGTGATTTTTTCCAGTTGAACCCGTGCCTCCTAAGTTACCAATCATTGGTCAACCCAGATCACAGCCAAGCATCAAGACTTCGGACTCCCAAGTTTCAGGCACGCCGGGACATGCACGCTCCATTGTGCTTCAAAAGGTGCTCGAAAATTCGGATTTTAGGAAAATCCAGCAGCTAAGCAGAGAGATTCAATAGCCTAAATTGAGACACTCCAACAGCAACAAGTGAACCGTACCAGGTTGCCACCTGTCCTGCGTTGTGGGTGTCTGCTACCCCTGTTGAAACGCAGGAAATGCCGCAAATTGTCATGAGTCATGTTTATTCTATATGTTTGTAAATACATATCGATATCTTGTACTTCAGCCAAAATCACACGGTTTCGGCTGCTGGCTCGCTGGCGATAGCAACAAACGACCCCCCAAAACATGGCGACCCAACAACAAGGTGGCCAAAGGACGTATTCAGCAGAGTTTCAAAACAAATGCGTCAACTTTACTCAGCTGTAGTGCGTCCGGCCCAGTTTTATATGGTTTATGTAGGGTGATATTATTTCAGTCATCAAGTGCCGGGATGCAAATTCGTCGCAATTTTCACAGTTTGAAGTTTGTTATCCAAGATCTATAAACTCGGGTTGTTAAAAGAAATGCGCGGTCTCAATTCAGTTGCTGTCGAACAAATGGTGTTCCATACCGTTGCTGTTTCGGTTTTCGTGACTTGTTGCTAATCAATGGTGCTAACCATCTCAGAATTGGATCAACCCATGGTTGTTTCCTCTAAAATGTCCCACCCGAACTGCGAACTGATTCTTAGACCTTAAAAATCCTTAAAACCTTCGCAATTGAACAAAGTTTGCATGCTTTCAAACATGTCTTAGACATGGAATTCCGGGTCAAAGCGACGCACCGGTGGCGAATCCACAGCTTGCTGTCAAAGTTGAAGCAAAGGAAACTGAACTGTGAACCCAGTAACTAATGGAAAAACAAAATAAAAAATCACTGGTTTTTTGATCGTTTATGCCACCCATTTATGGTATCCTATCGTTTTACTAACAGTAAATCTTGGGTAAGGTTGGAAAACAACATTTTTAGCAAACTTAAATATGGCACATAAAGGCCAAATTTACTCATGATACTACGTATGGACAATGGCAGATTTGAGGTTGACATCTCCAGCTAAGAGTTTTGCCACAAGGTTATACTAAAGGCATATGACACATACAAGTTGCGGCTGCAAGAGTTCACTATTTTTGGTGCAAATCAGATCTGTTAGACTGTACAAATATGTGTGGTACCCGCGGGTTCAAGTAGTGTACAGTCCGAACCGATATGGATCAGAAAGGCAACCCCCCACAACCAACCCAGGTGTACAGACCCTAAATACGGGGTTGCAAACAGGTTGATAAAAGGTGGGAAGTTATGAATACACCAAAACATACTCGAAAATCAACCAGCCGGAGTACATAACTCCCCGAAACAAAATCGATTGACGAACACAGTCGGCGGACTGCAGCGGTAGGTCTTTTTCTGTGCCACTGCCAAAGTGTGCAGGCCACTTTCGACCCATGCTGCGCAATACAGACTGGAGAAGACTCAAGCAGCGCCCGCCAATTCACCTCACAGAAATCATTCTGGGTAAGTGTCTCTGGAAGGGGCTGTTTAAATTTTAAATCAACTCAACGAGTCTGCAGTGACATTCAGATACCCAGGGATCTGCGTCACTCTGGGAAAAATTTGAAACCGACGCATGAAGGTGAAGAATGGAGACAACACCATAGCCATTCCTGGGGTCATTGAGAGTCCCTTAACGGCTATATAAGCCTTGGCGGATGCCGCATCAGCTGCACTATTGTCTGTACCTTGATGGCATGACACTGGTCCTCGACATCTTGGGAGGCACGAGACAATGCAGTAGGTAAGGGCAAACTGTGCCAAGAGTTCCAAGGCCGCAATGTGTTTCTGCATATCATCACCCACCCAGTTCCATATAGCACCTGCTCGATCCAGTGTGATCTGAAACTGAAACCCGACCGCCTTTCCATTGGGAAAAAAGGCTGCACCACCCAAGCCTGCCAATGTTTGTGAGGCCATTGCATCTGCTGTGGCAGTCACCTCGATATGCACGGCTGGTGACATAGACAGGGAAAATGGAGTAAAGAACAACAGCCTCGACCAAACCTGAAGAGTTTCGTGGGGGCTTCAGCGTCGAACATACGGTGGGGTGATGATGGATAAGTGATTCCTACCCACACCCGTCTGGATTTCAGATACGACTTGTAGACTTCTTCCAACGTACGGACATTGGAATTGGCCACCCTCACGAGTTTGACATGTTGACATGGGGATTGATGCTTGTGCGAAAGGTCATGCATAAGGGCCAGCTGCGGTGATAGGCCAGACAAAAACTGTTGGAATATCACATGATCCATTCCCACCATGGTAGTACGGATCTGGTGAAGGACCCTGCACAGTGGGATCAACAGAGGTCTCAAGTAATGCCATGCTGAAGTGAGCCAAAGTAGGCGGCCGATCAATGACTGGAGGTCTTTGACGGAGATCTTACTGTCTTTCGAAATTGATCGGACCTGGCGCAAGATCTTGTGGAGTTTTTCAGGTGGAACTGAAATCGTCCAAGATGACACTGAGATACGCCAACCAACCCAGTCAACTTCCGTAGCCAGCGCAGCCTTGTGCCACGACATGGGAATGCCCAGAATGAGGAACAGCACCACGTCAAGGCTGAAACGCGGTCGATCCAAGCCAAAAGGTCATCCACATGCTGCCATAGCACATGCCCGTACGCAAGTAGAGCAGGACTGGTGCGGACCATCAGTCCCGCAACACGACCCCAATACCAGCCACTGGCACGGGCCCCAGAGTTCAATGTGACGCAGCGATATAGTTCACCATTGGCGTGAAAGCACAACCCACCATCCTTGGGGTCAATCAAAATGCGTCGGTGGGCTTTGGACACATCTAGAGTCAATTGGGTCATCTGCTGTTGGGCCATCGTTGACGACTCACATTGGAGGACGTCCGAAATCCGAGGTAGCAGCATATGGTTCGGTATGATGGTGTTGGCAGTGACATTGCTGATGGAACTGTCAACCACTAGTCGCGGGCAGCGCCCCTCTGCGATGACCACACCCAATTTGCCAACAGCAGTGCGACTGTATTAGCTTTTGAGCTGGGTGACTCACCCAGGGACATGAGCGATGAACCCTGCTTGATTTTTTTCCTCGGAGTGCGGCCGATTTAGCTCAAAGGCTCGGTCCTGAAAGCTTAAAAAATTAAATAGGCAAAAGGACAAAGAAAAAATCTCTGTCGCAACTGCACAGGGCCTACAGGTGGCAATAAACAACTCAATGCAAAACGCGCCGGGAAGCACACATCCGCCGGTCAGATATGTGTATCTTTCCACGCAGACCAAGAAACCAAACAACACAAACCACACAAAACAAAAAGAGGCCAGAGCCCAAACACAAACCACCACAGCACAGCCACCGTGGCATCCAGGGAAAAACCCTCGATGCCGAATCATCAGATGCAATGAAAACGAATTCAAGACCCCAAATAGGAGGGGGTGACTAGGCCGTCAGAATACTGCGAACCTAAGTGAAAAGATTAGCTGTACAAGGCCAATGAAAAGTCTCTCAGAATCCTCTCAGTAGCTCTTGTCCTGGTCATCCTTACGCAATTCAGACAACTGAGTCATGGGAGACCACATACACTGGCCAATATCGTAGAGTAAGCACAACGAAGGAATGCCCGAGTGGGTCACCACCCCCACGAGGGGGCCAGTCCAGATCAGGGGGCAACGGGATCATAACGAATAGTTGGTCTCGACTGTGGGGCAACCTCGAGTCAATAAAACCGAAGTCCCTCCGTCAGCTTGATCCACCAAGCAGAGTTTTCCACCACCTCAGGGGAAGCTTCACAGTGTGGAGGTGGCCGCACCAACCCCACCAGGGGCGCACATGGTGTAGCATAGTACCAGGCTGCAGCAGGTAGAAGACTTCGCATCACCAGGCAAAAAGGAGGCCAGCCCAGGATGGGCACACTTCATCGGATAGCCCTCATTGGGTCATTGACACCCAGTGGCACGCCTTTCTAGAGGTCGAGCAGGAACCCAGCGTCTGGACCTTGGGAGGGTTCTCAAGGATCACGACTCACGCCTGTTGATCAACTGCTGACAAGATGATGCGAGATCGGTCATGAATCGATTGCATGTGGCATTCAGCCATAAGTGCCCTAAATGACACTGGGTCGTCGAGTGCCATTTGGTTGGAAACCATTGCTGCTCACCCCACCGACACTTGGGTGGCAGGACCAGCTCGAGCGCGCAGACTGAAATTGAAATGTTCACCTAAATTTGCATGAGCAAAATCAAAACAGTGTGAAGCAAGTGAAACAATATGAATGAGCAGCCATGTCCGATCATGAAGCATGATCCAGCGAGGATCTAGAGCCGAACGAAAACCACCAGGAATTTCCAAGATGGGAACCTGCCAAGAGAAGCCAAGCGTGGCCATATAAATACGACACTGATCATCCAATGCACTCATGTGTGAGTGCAATTTTTTTTCTCGGATTTGGCCGTCAATGCACAAGGGCACGGTCATGGTTAACAATTAAAGGGTGAAAAGGCAAAGCCAATGGTTTCCAAAGGCCGCAAAAGAAATAATTAGCATGCGGAGAGATTGGTCATCATGGGTGTCACACACACACAAGAAACCAAACCAACCAAAAACAACACGCCAGGCAGGCGAGTCACACTTCCCACAGCCAGAAGTGTGTCTCCCCCAGGTAGACACACAAGACAAAGCAAAAACAACGGGGCCGGAGCCCAACACAAACAAACAAAAATCACCCAGATGCCATGAGCCAAGACTTTCGTACACTACTCTATCTTAAAGAAACGCCCAGTAAGGCCCCAGCACATTCTATGGTTGGAGTAAAGTAGATTCAAGCCAACAGTGAAAGTTGAACTTCAATCATAAAGAGGAAGAGAATCCGCAACCGCTTTGGGTTGAGTGAATCAGTCCGGCCTCAGAACCCTTCAGAGTCCGCTCAGGTGTGCTTTTCCAAGTCATCTCATCAGATCTCTCATCATCCTGTGCATATTGTCACTAGTTAGAGCTAATGTGAGCACAGGAGCCCCCCCTCCAGACCAGTTCCAAAGGGTCGGCCAATGAAATGCCCAAGCCATGCTTATGCTGATTGACCTTCTGCTTGGCTGACAAGCGTAAGCTATGCCGATGAAGGACATTTCCTGAAAGACTGAAAAAGCTGATCCTGTGAGAATAGAAAGAGCCAATGACTGTGCACAAAGAACTGATTGATGGCTTCGCATCGTCAAACCAGCAGAGGATACCGCGGAACCATCACTGTAGACGTAATTGTAAACCATCAATGCTTTGTGGTCAGTCGCCACATTGCCTAAGGGCCACATGGTTGTAGAAACGCATCAGTCTCCAAAATCACATCAGTTTCAGGTGCCAAAACAACCCGAAAACTGGCCCTTGTACCGACTTGTCTTGATCAAGTCAATCTTTCTCTTTCTTTGACAAAAGAGGTCCCGTATTTCCAAAACCTGCAGTCGAGACGCTTCGAGGCTTCTAATTTCCACAGTCTCGCGACAGGAGTTCAATTCAAGATCTGCCTTAAGACCCAACTTTGTTTCATCCACAACCTTTTTTTATTTTGCAACAACTCTTTAAGACCATGAGAGCAGCAATAGAAATGTGCATCGGAGCCGGACGCACTTTTTTGTAAACGTTGGCCATGAGTGTGACTCACTCAGCTAGCTAGGATCACTTTTGAAGTGTCCCACTCTGGCTGAGTCAAACATGTGCTTCCCTCCCCTTTTGAGTTAGGAGAGGGCGGGTGGGGATTTCAAAATCACACCCTTGAGCCAAAATGGCCCCAGGCCAAGCTGGTTCAAGGGTTTCCCTCCCACAAACACCCCTCTCATGTCATTTAGTTGTTACAACAACAGTTTCACTGTTTCACCCAACAACTCTTTAAGACCATGAGAGCAGCAATAGAAATGTGCATCGGAGCCGGACGCACTTTTTTGTAAACGTTGGCCATGAGTGTGACTCACTCAGCTAGCTAGGATCACTTTTGAAGTGTCCCACTCTGGCTGAGTCAAACATGTGCTTGATTGAGTCCATGATGCCAACCTGGTCCATTCTGCGTTCGAGCGCATTATGACTCCGATGAGGATGATGAAGAGGTAGAGGACTCATCATCCAATTTCTGTTGCTTGGGCTTAAAACATTTGTTGCATTCTGGCTTGTCTGGGTCCGCTTGACTTGCAAGTGCATAGTCTGCGTGACCACGTGCAAAATACCAGTTGCATTGGGTGCGCCATAGGTAGTGAGGACGTGTTGGTCCACTACAGGCTACCTTGTGGATCTTGCCGTAGGCAGATCTGTTAATCACAAACTCCACTGAAGGTGGCTGCTCCAATTGCGGAGCAATATCCACTGCAGCCTCGCAGTCCGCAAGGCAGTCCACGGACTGGTTCCGTAAGGAAACTGCTGCGGCTGGCGGGGAACAATTTTGCGCCTGGCTGAGGATCGCAGAAAGTTCCGCCCGGGCTGCTGCTAAAGAAGTTGTGAGAGAAGCTTCTTTTGCCAAGGAGTGCAGCTGCTGAAGTGGAGCGTCGCGGATGTATATCCTGAAGCACTCCGAACCCCAGCGCCTCTGGGTCTGTGCCAGGTACACTGCGCCAGTTGCCCGAGCGCTGTGTCCGGTGAATTTCCTTGCCCCAGTGTCTGTGTGCGTAGGAAGATTCAGCTGCTGTGCCATGCATTGCATGGTGTCGGCCCATCCGCATTTGGATGACTGCTCACCTGTGGCTGATGGGAAAACCCAGCGATCGCTGATAGCTCCCACTGCCTCTAGGTGCTCCACCATGGAATGGTATGGACACTCTGGCTGCCGGGCATTCTGTTCGCAATTACAAGAATGCGTTCGAGTTGCGCCCAAGGCCTGCCAATCCGCCTTACTGGATGGAAGCTTCCAGTGGATAAGTCTTTGGACCTTGTCGATTTCGATGTGCGACCTCTCTGCCGAGCTTGCCTCGATTTCACGAAGGAGCCACCATGATGCCAACATGACGGACCTCATCGGGAAAATTGGTCCTCCAGGAGCTGCTGGGTCCTTGTGAACTTTCAGCTTCGCTAGCTCGATCATCGGCAAAGGTTGCGCCTGTTTGGCTGGCCCTCGGCCCCTTTGGCACGCCCTTCTGGCTTGCCTAGAGGCCTGGGCGAGCTGTGCTGTCCAATCCAGTCCTCTCTCAATGTGTATCTGCTTGGCTGTGTCCATGTATAGCTCTGCTGATCTATAGCCGGCCATGTCCATCGCTCCCATCACCGTGTTGATGAGGTCCGGTGAAAGACGGAACGGGTCTGAGAAACCCGCCGCCCTGGCCAAGGCAGACCACGTTGATTTCCTTGACTCGTAGGGGCCTCTGGACGTATCTGCCTTTGCTCTCTTTGTGATGTGTTCTGCACACCTTTCCGGACCTGTGGATGCGTGCCTTATGGCGTCGTTTAACGAGCCCCTAGCGTAAGCCTTGACACCTGGCTGTGCCAATGGTGCGGCTGCTTCGGGATGCCCGGGGTCGACGGCCCCATATACGGGCCCCTCCTGCAATGGGCGTAGCCCTGCAGAATGGGTGGCTGGTTTTGCCTGGGGTATTCCCTGGCCCAGCCAAAACTGTGGACCTAGACTACGCTTCATTTCGAGCCCAAAACTCATGCGTTACCTACCCAAGAAAACATGCAGTGCACAGCCTCAGCTCTTATGTGAAAACCTATGCCCCCCAAACCACTTTTCCCCCCTTTGAAAGATCTGGCGTTACCCTTTGGTAAATGCCAAAACGAAGAATCCACTTGGATGGGTATGCGTGATGCAGCCCCCAGGTCTTCGTGCGGAAAACATGGTGGGGTAGGTTCAAACTGCCGGCTCAATGCGTCTGCAACTTTATTGAGTTTGGTGTTCAGATGTTGAAGGATTGTGAACTCGTATATTCCCTTCGCCTGATCTAAAGCTATTTCTCTGGCGATCATAGCCAACCCTGGCGACTTGGCCTTGCCTTTTGCTAACATGTGGAGGGCCGATATATTGTCAGACTTGACACGGATGATGGACCCAAGTGGAAACCTTATCAGCCATGTCCTTGCGGCTAGTAAGAGGCACAGGGATTCCCAAAGCGCCATGTGGCTGGGGTCCCCTGGTTGTGCCCCAGTACGGACGATGAACTCTTGGGGTATGATTGTGCTGAAGAACTCGACTGGTCTGTCCCCAACTATCATAATAGCCCCCAAGCCTCTGGTTGATGCGTCCGTAATAATAATGCATTTTGTCTCTTGTCTGAATGCCCTCACTACCCTGGTGAACGGAGCTGCCTTTTCTCCCAGCAAGGCGTCTATCCACTGTAAGGCTATCCCAATGCGGCGCACATGGACAACATTTCTGGTCTGCTTCGGACCGTCATTCGTTGCCAGTGCAGCCCACAGGGAGTTCAAGAAAGGTCTCATGAGAGGGACCAATCCCGCCACGAAGGACAACGCGCCTGCTAGACTTTGTAGCTGTCTTCGTCCAATGACCGGCCTCCTCAGGTAGGTCTGGACTTTTGACTTCAGCTCAGCAACTTTGTCTTCAGGTATAGTTACAGATATGGTGTGGTTATCGTGATCTGCTTTTATAACGCGGCTCCTATCCACTTCACCTCTGTTCCTGAATCAGACTTCTCCAGTTTGAGTGGGTACCCGGCTATTTGTGACCAGAGCAGGGAGATCCCCACCCTTTCCTTGTGATAGGGGTCCGTGCAGTCAAACGTGAATAGCGGGTCGTCCACATACGTTTGCAGTCTGATGTCAGGGTTGATAGAGGCAAGGGACCTTCCAAACCATGCTGCATATCTGCCCCATAAAGTTGGAGATGAAACTGAACCGAAAACCAGGACATCATAAACCACAATTTTCAGTGTGCCAGTTTTGTCCCTGAATGCAGCTGAAGTGAATGCTCTGTCTTTACCCGATGGAATGTTGTGGAAGGCATCGCGGATGTCCACTGCTAGAAACGCTGGCTTCCCCCCCTTTCGGAAAATTTCCAAAGCGTCCTCAATGGCGTCGGTGACCCTCGGCAGTAACACCCTTTCGCCTTGGGAGCATAGCTTGTTTGTGCCGCTCTCCCTCATGTCCCAAATAATCCGTGCCTTCCTAATCACTCCCTCAGGTGTTTGTTTCTCCTTGACCAACAGACCCAGTTTGTTTAATACGGGTTTTATTCCGATTTCCCTTTCCGCAGCAGCCATGTTGGGGTAGAAAGAACAGAAACCTTTAGATGCAGCCTCATCAATAAGTTTGTGTAGATCTTCTTCCCACTCGACGGCAGACGGATGGTTATCCCAGTTTTCGAATGCCCTTTGTAATTGTTCTGCTGCCTCAGCTTCCCATTCAACCTCCTTAACCACGGGGAATATGCCCGTACGAGGAATGGGTTCGGTGAAGCCTAGGGGAGCGCCCGACCTCAACCACTGCGCCAGCACCGGGGAATCCGGGTCCCCACTTATTCTTCCCCAAGCGTCAAAAATCTGAGGTTGGAGTGGTGTGCATGCTTTTGCAGTACTAGGTTGAATGGTTCCTGGGGACAACGAACATACCAGTTGCCTAAGCTTGTCAATAAGCTGAGCTGAAATCGGAGCTGCCTGTCCGCCCGTTAAAATTTGGTCGACTAGCGATTTGACAGAGGGGTGAGATGTTGCTTGCTTGAGAAGCTTGAAAACGGCCCTGCCTGCCATGTCGGATTTTGGGATCCTCCTGATGGACTTTAGCGGGTTGCGCATCCCCCCAATGGCTTCGGCATTCTCAATCTCCCTCTGTCTCATCGCTTGGTCCTCTAAGACTGGTCCTGTTGGTCCGGCACTCACGCCTCACTTCGCTGCCTTCCTGAGACTCCCCTCGCGATGCTTCATCACGCGGGGAAGGTCCGCCTTCTCCATCGCCTCTGCCAAGGCCTTGTTCAAGGCTGGCGGGTACTCACCCAGAGCTTTGGATGCTCGCTCCTTTTCTCCTCTGACTGTACTCCACCTCTGGACCAAGGACTCATGTGGTGAAACGTAGGTCTCTCCGTTTGGTCTGGTCCATTCCCTCGGAGGATGGTTGCACCTCCTCCCCTTGATCTGTCCAAGGGGAAGGGAGTCCGTCTGAATCCTTGTGGGCTTCGTTGTTTCTGCTCCAAATTGGCATTGGTCAAACAACGCCTTTTCCACCAGCGCGTGACCAGTCATCTCTTTGAACCAGCTCGTTTTCCACATGTCGAGCTTCTCCTTGTGGTCTGGATTTTCTATCCAGTAGGCCGCTCTGATGCGCCTCACTTCTCTCGTCACGTGTGTGGAAAATTCGATGAGATGATTTGCCTCCTTGAGCTGTTTTCTCTCCTCTGAGGAAAGGCTTTTGAGGGGCAGCCCATCCGGATGTTGTAGGGACCTGAGTGGTCTCGGGCCCGGCGGATTCTCCCTCAGTGGGGACACCGTTTCGCAAGGTGTAGCCATGCCCACTACGTCGAAGACTCCAGCCCTGATATCCGCGAAGATCTTGCGACACACTTCCGTGTCCAGAAGGTCTGCCGCAGTTGGCCCCTGCTTGTCGACCACCACCACTATCCATCCCATGTGATGAAGATAGGAGGTAAGGTCTCCATCCCTCGGGCGCCCTGAGAAGAGCAGGGGGGCCCTGGGCCTGTCATCCCACAGCTGCGGGTCCAGGTTGGTGGCCCCATACTTGTAGTCCACGTACAGCGGCATTGATGGGATCTTCTCTCTCCCTGCTTGTACCGTAGTGGATGATGATCCCTGCTTGTACCGTAGTGGATGATGATGTGGACGATGAGCTGGAGTCACTTGAGCTCCCGGGTTCTTCCTCCTCTCTTGGGTTTGGTGCCTTCCGGTCTCTGTCTTGCCTCGGCCTCTTGTGGTGTGAAGCGGCTTCATTCTCTGGGCTCGCCCTTTTCGGGGCAGCTTCTGACCTGGGTCTCATCACCGCCGGCCGATGAGTGCCTCCAGGGGACCTGGAAGGGGAAACTGGGCGATCCCTCCTGTCCCTGACTGGAATGGCCTCATGTGGCCTCTTCCTTCGTGGAAGCGGTGGCCGCGTGTCTTTCGGCTGGGCCTCTCTGTTTGGAGTCAGCTTGATCCCTAACTTTCAGTTGGGCCCCTTGCAGTCTTTGGCCATGTGGGGGCCTAGACACTTGTCACATTGATGTGAACGATTGTTCTCACATCGTGACTGCGGCTTCCCGTTTCCGCAGGCGCCTCTGTTGTACTTCTGGCAGATCTGGATCCCTTTTCGGTTCAAGGTATACCTTGACTGTTCTGCGTCCCAACGTGATCTGTCCTCACCTGTGTACTTGCGCTTGGCCTTCTTCTTCTGCGTGCCTTCTGGCTGCCGAGACTTGCGCTTCTGTGGGCGACCCTCTTGAGAGCTGCTCTCTTCAGGTGCCAGCTGTTTGTTACGGGCCAGAAGGAGCGTGGCTGGCGTCGCCACTTCTTTGGACCAAAAGTCCGACTCCCTGACCGTTGCCGCAAAGACTGAGCTCCATGGAGAGGCCCTAGTGTACCCATACTTTGGGTCCTCATCCAGGGCCCTGCGGATCCGCTCTTGGAACTCACTTCTCATCCTGACGTCTGCACGGTATATGATGCCCCATGCTTCCTGTCCGAACTGCGCATGGAGGTCCTTTATATGTTCTAGGTAGCCCTCCAGTCTCTCCGCATCTGCAGCCTCCAACAAGAGCATAGCCACCTTGTAGGTCTTGAAGCTCTTCTCCCATTGTTGGAGAGTAGCCGGACCTGGGCTCTCTTTCTTCGACCACTCCCCAGTCGCCGCATTCAGGGTGTAGGAGGAGAACACACTCCTGCGCAGCGACCGGATGGCGTGTGGCCCGAAGATTGACATGTCTATGTACGGCAGAGCTCCACTGGTAAGAAGCTGTTTGATTGCTGATATTTGATCAGCGCTGGGTTCCACGTCTGCTGACGGGACATCGCCGAACTTGGACTTGTACTTGGAGAACATCTCTGCAATTTCTTCTTGGCCCAATTGCAGGATCTCTGCATCGAGTGTGGGATCTACGATGCTGCTCAGTTTAAGCTTTCTTGTCGGAGATGATGGACCTTGTCCTCCTCCAGTGCCTGGGAATGGGGCCGCTCCCACAATCGGCTGTGGAGGGCCTGCACCACCAGGTCCATCTGGATTGACCTTGAGCCTCAGGAATACCACCCGGCGAAAGATCTCGACCCGTGAAAATTCCACAGGGGTCAAGTCTCGCTCGGCCTCTGTACCATCAGCTTGAGGCTCTTTGATCGTGAGGCTGGCCACCACCGTATCCCACGCAGGACGGGCAATGAAGACCAGGTCCCGCAGCTTGGACGGTTTGCCCAACTTCCCCATGAGATGGTCGTGGACCGCACCTGTCGTGCCTGCCCAGTCGGCTGCATTCTCCAAGGTGTTGAGGTTATTGAGTTCCTCTTCGGTTGGATCCATGGTAAACCGGACCTTCGCTCCACGACACCTGTCTCGAGACTGGGCCTTGCGGACTTGCCTTGGGCCCGGGAGAGTAGTTGCGGAAGGCCAGTGCCACGGTTCTCCTTCGGTGGATAAACCGTAAGGCTCGACTGACCAGCTGGTGCCAGCCAATCGTGCTCGGGTGACCGGCTGATCCTCGGGTGCGCAAATTCCAATGGCTGACCCACGAGTGAAGTTTCCAACCCAAGACGGCACCGACCAGGACAGCACCGCAAAGTGCTACCCCGATCACAGTCCAAACGCCCCCAAACCAAGGTTCGGATGGGCTTGAACTTGCCGTCAGGTCGGATCCCCCACTTAAGATCAAGGCCATGGGATTTCAAAATCACACCCTTGAGCCAAAATGGCCCCAGGCCAAGCTGGTTCAAGGGTTTCCCTCCCACAAACACCCCTCTCATGTCATTTAGTTGTTACAACAACAGTTTCACTGTTTCACCCAACAAACAATGGGATTGGTTCAGGTTATATATATATAATATAGTGTATATGTTTTGCGACCCATATTAGTTTCAATATTTTGCATTGAATGGGTGGTTCACAAAGTCCACAACGTTAATCGTTTCTTGGATCTGTTCTGTGTGACCGTAAGTGTCAAACAGCCAATCGTCAGGCCCAGCCCACACCCCTTGGCACTACCCGCCTTTGAACAAAAATGAAACTTTCCTACAAAGGGGGTACCCCTAAATCATCCATTTGTGGATTTTCCATTGTAACCATCCAGCTATTGGGTACCCACCATTTATCCATTTATCTAAGTAAATTGTAATATTTCACCTGAAATAAGGCTATTTGGGGATGATTCCCCTTACTAACCATGATTCCAGGGCTCGGTCGCGACGTGAGGTCGTTATAATTTACCCAGATTTATGGCAACCCTTGGGTCCCGGACCAAGCAAATCACCGGCGGAGTATCTGCCTCCTTCAGAGGCTCCTCCGTCTGATCCTCCGACGACATCGAGATGACGTTGAGCCATGGACATCGCAGGGAAATCACGCCGTACTTACGATTTTCGGTTGAAACCAGTACCCTCTGGTAATTGAACAGTTAGCTATTGAACATTGCAATAGAAATAGTGGATTTTCCCATGCAACATGGTGAGTTTGCATAGTTATGTAAACGTTTACCAGAGGGTACGTTTTAAAGTGGGGAATCACAACTCTTAATATTGTTCGGACCTTTTGACCTTTTCCACACTGAACATGTTGAGGTTTTGTCATGTGTTGTGAGTATTGTGAATAATCCCAATACTGTAGATGTACATTGACATGTCTTCAAGGATCTTATGGGACTGTTCCAATGTTTCTATCATCCCTCAGCAAATCAGCACATGCAAAATCATATCATATCTTGAGTGAAACTATATAAAACATTTTAAAACTATAGAACATACTAAAACTAACATGATATGCCCATGATCCACAACTTTCCATGGGATTTCTGCAACAAAAACTCGGCTACCCGACTGAATTCAGCTGCCCAGCGCCCCTCGCCTCCACCTGACTCCCTGGTGCAGAGCGAATCAGCCTTTCGTTGAAGAATCCCTCCAGGGATGGTGGTCGACCTGGAAAAAAAAACGTTGCGCCGGCGAAGTGCTGGGCGTCGTTGGAGATGATCTTGTTATGTAAGTACCAAATCAACTTTTTGGATGTATAAATTATGATGATAGTTATGCTCAAGTTGATTTTGGAGATGATCTGGAAAATTTCCATATTTCGGATGTCCCCTTCATTTTGCTAAGAGGCTAAGTTTTATTCCATTGATGTGATCTTTTGGGGCTTACTATGGCTTACTGAAACCAAAGTCATGAAAAGGATCAGCAACAGGCCATACAGAGCCGTTTGATTACTATACATGACTTGGATTAATCAAAATCTTGAGTAAAACAACAAAAGCACACTGTACTCGGCTTGTAGAGGTTGCCACATAAACTGTAAACGCCTCTATGATGGATTCAAAGCAACCTGCCTTTGCTTTGAATCAAATCAACACGGGTTTGCCATAGGAAGTCCCTGAAACTGAACCACTAGCAAGGAGATCAAGAGTATCAACAAGAATGATGTGGTCATGACTAGCTATTGAAAACACTATATCTTTTTTGGGCTAGGCTGGGTAATTTATCTATTCCTATGGATTCCTATGGGACATAGTGTCCATCGTTATTTGAGGCCGAAAAAGTGAAACATGTTCCAACACTTCCATGATGGGTCTCCATAGACTTAACTGGATATTATATACCAAATTTCATCA